>OY720444.1:76876204-77436670 GCA_963082915.1 Dolichopus griseipennis | reverse complement strand
AAATAAACCAAAATAATAACAATTGCTCAAATTAAATGTCAAAAAAAAAAACCTGATTCGTTTGTCTGAATGGATTTGAGTCATAATAATTTTGTTTATAGTTTATTTTTTTTAAGTTTGAATGCGCGTTGTAATAATAAAATAATAATAAATGCTGTTTTACAATTCTTTATACATATATAAATTTTTTTACAAAAAATTTCAAAATAATTAACTTCCCTTTAAAAATAAAAAAGAAAATAGGTTCTAAAGTTTCGTTAAGTGAATCAAATAATAATAAGTACTTAAATTAACATACCTATACATTAAAATTTTAATTAATTTTCAAATTGAGTGTATTATTCAAATTGAGTGTATGTATTTAGTTAAACTAGTGTAGCGAAATGCTCAAAACTCAAACAATTTTCTCACCTAAAATTCAAGCGATTTTCTCACTCAAAATGTTATTAGTATGTATTTATTAACAAATAACTGAGCCGCACCAGTTAATTTTCCGACCGAATAAGCTGATTAATTTAGTTAAATTTTAAATTGAGTATATTTTTGATTGAGTTAAAAATTTTATTTCAGAGCAGTATAGATTCTCTCATTTATTATTAATATTCTTATAATTTTTAATTTTAATTTCATTTCATTTAATTTTTGTTTTTTATTTTTATTTTTTTTTTTTAATTTTGTTTTTCAGTACTATTTATAATACCATTTCTTTTGGGTTTATTTATAATAAGTTTACCAATATATTTTATACAATCATTTATGGGACAATTTTCATCAAGCAGTTTTATATCAGCATATCGTATTGCACCGTTATTTAAAGGTGCTGGTTATACAATATTAGTAATGAATTTAGCATCAATATGTTATACAGTTGTATTAGGATCATATACATTGGTATATTTTTTTTGCTTCATTTAGTCCAGAATTACCATGGATGACATGTAATAATGATTGGAATACACATAATTGTACAGTGGTATTGTTTTAATTTTTTTTTTTTTTTTCTTTTATTTTTATTTTTTTATTATATAATTTATTAAATATATAATTTAAAAAAAAATATTATTTTATACAATTAATATAAATATAGGTACAAAAATTTGATACTAATCATTCTATGGTATATCAGGAAAGTTGGTCAACTATTGAATATTATTTGTAAGTTATAAAAACAAAAGAAAAAACCATATAGTTTAAGATTACAAAAATGTCCATAGTTATTAAGTTAACTGTATTATCAGAATTTTTCCACTAACTACAGCTATACAGACCCTGTTCTATATTTCAGAGCATATTTCGATTTTAAATTAATTATTAGATTGTCATATTTATAAGTCATAAAAGAAAACATTCAAATTTTGTATACTTTATACTCTTTTTGATTTTATTTGATAGAATTATATATATATATATATATTAATATATATTTATATCCGTGTCTGTCCGTATGTTTACAAAAACTTTTACATCATTTGAGAAAAGAAATTTTAACGATGGATAGTTATTGCAAAAAAAAATAATTTCATAGAAGAACTTTTTTTCTGTAGGTCCACCCGTTAGAGAGCTACAGCCCCCCCCCAAAGTTGGAAAAAGCCCTATTTTTAATTTGTTATAACAGCAGTTCTGTTAAGTATACTTTCAATCTGAAAACGATAAAAGACAGCTGGTTTTGTAAGCTTTTTAACTTTTTAAAAGGCACATTTATCGGGTTGCCATTCGGTACTGAAATTTACCATTATGCAAAACTCAATTTTTACAAAATTTTTGGCCCTAAATATCTTTTAAACGGTTCAAGCTAGAGACTAGAAATTAGATCCTTAGAAATTAATAGGAGTCATTTTGTCACGCCTTTTTAAGAGCTATAAGGAGGATGAAAATTGAAATTTGGCTATTTTTAAAAACCTGTAACTTGAATACCTGTCCAATTTTTTTTTTTTTGGTGCAATTCACAATTTAATTCCTAAAAACTAAAAAAATGGGAGAGAGAAGTGAGGTTAGATCCTTAAGAAATTTGGAAACCTTCCACATTGAAGGGCTACTAGGACTTAAAAATTAAAACCTTAATGTTTTTATAAATAAGTAATTTATTTACCAGTGTATATTTGCCAAAAATTAAACGTTAACAGCTCCAACATTATATTTTTTTTTTTTTTTTTTTTTTTTTTTACACGCTAACTAAACGCTAGGAACGGATTCCTGTATACATATATGTAGGTTTAGTTTGGAAGGGGAGGAAAATAGGATATTAAAGGGGAATTAGGTGGTAGGTTGGAAATGAATCTAAAAAGATTCGTTTTGAATTTTTGCAAGTTGTAGTATGGAACGTTATTAACAGAGGGGAACACATTAGATGGAAGCATGTTCCACATCTTAGCAGTCCTCACAACAAATGAGTTTCCATAACCAGTTTTGAACCATCTTGGGATTTCCACAGTGTAGAAATGAGCACTTACTGCTCCTCTGGTGTTACGTTGGAATTGTTTAAGAGGAGGCATAATTGATTTTAATTCAATAGAGCAAGTGTCATTACCTACAAGATATCTATAAAACAGAGAAATCGCTCCAATATTTCGACGAGAGTTAAGTGGAGTAAGTGTTACTTGCTCGACAGGGTCGCCTATAAGGCGTAAGGCGCGATTTTGGATTTTGTCGAGGTAACTCAAGGAAGTTTGGGATGCGCCAGCCCAAATGTGAGAGTTATACTCCATTTTAGGTCGAATATAGGCTTTATAGATATTGGACAGATCCTTAGGAGAGAAATATGTTTTGCAACGAGACAGAAAACCCAAGCACTTGGCAGCATTCTTAGCTATATCAAAAATATGCTCATTCCACAGCATTTTTTGATTTAGCTGCAACCCTAAAATGCTTAGATTTTCTGATCGTTCAATATTTTCTCCTTGGAATCGCAGAATTGGGTTGAACTGATTTCTTTTGCAGGAAATCAGACAGCTTTGAGTTTTTGAGGTATTAAACTCAACTCTATTACTTTTACCCCAATCAGCTATCTTAGCTAAGTCATGGTTAAGTAAACTAACCATGATATTTCTTTTCGAGCTGATTGCGGTAGGTGTGACGTTAGATTTTTTAAGGAAATCGTAGGACGCCACTAGAGTGCTGTCGTCGGCGAAGCTATGGATTGGATTGAGGGTAGAGGAGAGTAAGTCGTTGATAAAAATCAAAAACAGAGTTGGTGATAAGGCGGAGCCTTGTGGAACGCCAGCGTTAATTTCAAAGGTGTCAGACATAAAACTGTCGACAAGGACACGAATACGACGATTCGAAAGAAAATTCTCAATCCAATTGCAGAAAGGGTTACCAAGACCAATAGCTCGGCATTTGTTCAAAAGAGCAGAATGCCATACTCGATCAAAGGCTTTTGAGATATCAAGAGCAACAACCTCAGATTCACCGGAACAGTGAATACTGGTGTTGAGCTTTTCGCTGAGGTATGTTAAAAGATCACCTGTTGATCTTTGGCTTCTAAAGCCATATTGCCTATCATGCAAAATACCTCTGCAGTCAAGATATCTCATCAACCGTTTGTTGACGAGAATTTCCATAACTTTGGAAATGACCGA
This sequence comes from Dolichopus griseipennis, assembly GCA_963082915.1. NCBI lineage: Eukaryota > Metazoa > Arthropoda > Insecta > Diptera > Dolichopodidae > Dolichopus > Dolichopus griseipennis. The sequence continues at coordinate 77,433,092 of OY720444.1, read as the reverse complement.
AATAATGGCTATTGGCCGGTAATTGGAGGGGTCGCTTTTGTCACCTTTTTTGGGGATAGGAGAAACATGAGCAATTTTCCATTGACTGGGATATCTACCAGTCGAAAATGATAATGAAAAAAGATTGCGCAGAGGTTTCGAAATGGGAGAGGCAATATGTTTAAGAACCATCGCAGGAATTCCATCAGGACCAGTGGACTTTCTAACATTCAGATTTTCGAGCACTTTCACTATAGTACGTGTTCTAAAGTACACCCTTTGAAGAATTTTAACCTTAGTAGGATCAACAGAGGGTAGTACTGGTGGAGTTTGTACTGTAGGAGGGAGCGTAGAATTTGCTGCAAAAGATTTTGCAAACAAATTGGCTTTAGCAACTGAATCTGATATGATAGAATTATTGTTATCAATCAGCGGCGGAAAGGAAGATTCGCAAAAGTTATTCTTTACACTCTTTGCAAAGGTCCAAAAAGAACGATTGCAGTGAGGTAGATTAATTATTTTACGTTTTAATCTTTGGTTGTAAAGAAACTTTTGCTGATTGATAATTCTTTTGCAATTGTTCCTGGCGACTTTATAGCTCGCAAATGCCATAACATTATTTGAAACACTATAGAATTTTGAAAATGTAGTTTTTAAAAACCCTTGGTTTTTTTCATCACTTGTTTTCTCATATTATTGCATTCATATATTACGTAATTTTTTTAAGTAATGAAATCCTAAATCAAGAACTTTATTATCATGTATTTCAATTTTCCAATTCGTAATAATTAAATTTATTAAAGACTTACAGCTCTTTAAGTTCTGACTCTTTTAGCTCTAGACTTACAGATATTTTGACATTATGTTATTCTTTTCAAAGTACTGGATTAATTGGTTGTTCACTAAATTTTCTATAATTTTTGGATTCAGTTGTTTTTGTGTTCAATTGACGAAACCAAACACTATACATAAGACATTCGACTTTCGGCTTAGAGCTAATTTTTTAGTATATTAAATAAAAGACATTTATGGGCATGAAAATCTTGTATACCAATTTTATTTTAATTTTTTTGAACTAATTTTTGGTTAAAGAGTATTTTTCTTTATATAAGAAGCGAATCAAGGCTACTGTCATGATTCGGTATAAAAGGGATATCCGCAAATGATTCAATATTATAGGTAGAAAGAATAGAATTTTTTTGATCTGCACAAATCAAGAATTTCATCTAATATATATAGTTATAAGTAGATAATCTCAAATTGAATTTTAAAAATTTATATATATATAATCTACATCGCAAGCTCTCCTATAATACCATTATTTAAGTTTAAAATTCGTTTTAGGTATGCTTTACGGGAAATACCACATGATCTGGATTCACATCTTGTTGTTGTATCTTGGCGAATATTATTATCTTCTATTATAATGTGGATTTTAACAGTGGCAATTACCCTTCAAGGAGTTGAATTTGTAAATAAAATAATATACATATGTATAAATATATGTATATATTTTTTATGTAAAAAAAATTTATATTATTTTATAATTATTTTTAGATTGGAAAACTTTTGCGTTATTTTTGTTATATAATTTTAGGATGCCTTTTAGTACAATTTTTACGTATACTTTTTATGGAAAAAAGTTTACATTTTTTATTAACATTTTTATGGCCAGAAGTTAGCCATTTTCATATAATAGAATATATTATATATGCTGTTGTATTATCAATATCATTATTTGGTGCTGGTGGTGGTACAGTTTTAACAATAGCAAGTTATAATAATTTTCATTCAGATATTCGTGTATATTCCTGGATAAATAGTATTATATTATTAAGTTTAACAGCAATTATTGGTATATGGTCTGTTATTGTTGAAGATCATTTAAGTGAAAAATTTAATTTTAAATTATATTATTATGATGCAGCTGAATTACAATTACCATTTATTGCGGTACCATTCTTTTTTGGTACCATAGAAATATCAAATTTTTGGTCAATGATTTTTTATTTAATGTTATTTTTGAGTGAACTGGCAGGTTGCGTAAGTATAAAAGATCAAATTAATCCCAGTATATATGTGTTTTGATATTAAATAGATTTTTTAATTGATTTGATTTTAATCAATAATTTTGTTTTATTTTTAGGTTGTCCAGTTGTTATCAATTTTTACATCAATATTTGATGAATATGAAATGTTAAGAACATATAAAAAAGGTGTAATTATTGTTACATCATTTTTTCTATTTTTATTTTCAATATTCTTTGCAACAAATGTAAGTTTAACTTTTAAAATCTTGTCAATCAGTATACAATGTATTTTAGTAGTTTAATTAATTACACTATATTTCAAGTATAGTTCAAGTCTTTTGTTAAAACTTAAAAAATTTAGTCTTGATTTAGTTAATTTGGATTTTCTAATATAATTATTAATTAGCTATTACCGGTTGCGCATTTTTGCGCCTCTTCATGGGTTTTAATTGAAGTTGATTTTATTGAAAAAAAACTTAACATCAAAATTGCAGAAGCTGTAAGTGTTAATTCAAAAATGTATTAAAAAAATTGGTTTTAATAAAATTTTTCTTGCAATTTTTTAACAAATTTATCTAATTTGAGTTAATTCAAATTATGCTTAATATTAGGTCGTCAGAATTTATGCTCAAAAATGTTAATTGACTTGAAAGTATTCGTCAAAAACCCAAGCTCCTCACCTCAATCGTCAAGGAGCACAACGTATAGAAAATTTAAAGTTAATCTCTATAATAGTTAAAGGAAGTTAGGTTAAAGGAACTTGTGGACAAAAATTTTTTTTAAACTTTCCTTTAATTCCATATATTATGCAAAATTGAATAATAGCTTCTAAAATTTTTTGATCAATCGTTGAACTGATATGTTTTAATAAGGTCTAGTCTGTCAATAGAGAGAACTCCATAGTGAAGCATTAATGCGTATACAAAATTTGAAGTTAATCGGTCCAACCATTTTTGTTTTAGAAAAGTAAAATTCTAATAATTGCACCAAAGTTCAATTTGACGATTCGTTAGAGCAAAATACAAGCCCAGAAGCACTTCCCCTACTCAAAAACATTTATATTTCATGATATTCGACTGGGCTGTTTAAGAGTCTATACGCTACATTCAAACAAACGAATATATGCATTTATATATAGATAGACAGGTAGATTGTTAGATAGGTAGATAGATTAATATATAGATAAATTGATATTAATATTTTATAAATTATATGTACATTATATACTTGACAATATTTTTTTTTAGGAAGGAACACAATTAATACAACATCTATTTAATGCTTCAGCGATATCATTAAGTGTGATCAGTTTTCTAGATATTATGATAATTGTATGGTTCTATGGTAGAGAAAGATTTCAAAGAGATGTACAATTTCTATTGCAAGGTAAATTATATAGAACATGGGAATTTATGATGCTAAGATTTATAACACCACCTTTAATATTGTTACTTATTGTAAGATAATTTATTTTTTTTTTTACATATTTTTACAATTACAGAATTTAATTACATATATATATAATTATTTTATATATTTTTTTTAGTTTCTTAATATTGTAATATATATTACAAGTATTATATATGAACAACAGGTTTGGGATACCTTAATTGTATCTGTAGTAGTTAAATTTTTACCATTACTATTAATTTTCATTTGGATTGTATATAAAATGAAAATTTCAACTGGTACCATATTTAATAGATTCAAAAGTTTATGTATACCAAATGATTGGTATCCAGTTGATCCGGGTGATAAAAGAAGATATGAAGATGTAATTGGTGCATGTGCAGAAAATTTCAGAGAATTATTTACAAATATTGAAATTGAAGATGATGAATGTGATGAAGAATAAAGTTTTTTTTTTTTAAATTTTTTAAAAATAAATAGCAAATACTATAAAACAATGGCTTTTTCTTTTAAAAGGAAACGTTGAGTTATTGTGTTAAATATCGTTGTAATTATGAAGGATTTCTATAGGAGTTTGGTTTCAATGCAGAATATTTGCGTCAGTTGTTTGACTAAGCTTATGAAGAATAGAGTTTTCCATATAAAGTGAACTTAAATAAATTGAAAAAAAAGTACCTAAGAAAATGTATATAGTTTCAAATTAAATAAAAATTTATATATGATATATACATTAATATTTAATATATATTTAAAACAATACTAAAATATAAAGTTAAAATATAATAATTAAATTTCATATAAAATTATCATTCGGCTTTGAGGAAATTTCTGCCTTTTGTGCACAATATTGCTCATATGATAGCTTATTTTCCTCTTTAGCTGGACTCCAATCAAACGCTTTTGTATATATAAACAATTTATCTTTAAATGAACCATCTTTTGTCAACAATATATATATTATATAAATTGGAATGCAAATAATTGATGATAAAAATGTTAACCATCCAATTACAATAGACCATTGTGGATATGGTATATTATTATAAGAAACATTTCGATTAAATATAATTGTTGTTAAAAGTAAAAACTAAAATGGAAAATTAAACAAAATTTAAATTAAAATTATAAAAAAAAAAAAACAGAATTAAAAATAACTTACTATTAATAATAAAGGTGTTGTATAACGCCAACTATAACACCAGATTTTTGATGGATATTTACGTAACATAAAATAAATATCATTACTAAATCTTTCAATACCATAAAAATATGAAACCATTATTACTTCTGTAATACAAATTAATATCACTGATATTGATGCAGCATACCAATCAATCAATTGTAAAATATAAATTCCACCCTTAAATATAATCATATTATTAAGAAATTTACTTGTAAAAAATATAATTTAAAATAATTTTTACATTTGTAATCATTAACAGTGAAAGCAAAAAAAATAAGACACATGCAACTACAGTCACTTTCTTTTTATGATTTCTTAAAAATGGAAATTCATCAATTGCGGCCGCAATAACAGCTTCCAATTGTAAAAACTACAAATTAAAAAACATTTTTATATTTTAAAACTTTTAAACATTTCAAAAATTGAATTATTAACCCTAGATTGCCAACTATGATTTTTACTACCAGTTATAATACATTTATAAGTTTTAATTGAGATATAAACAAGGTTTAAATAACCTTATATTTAGAATTTAACAATAGAATCAGAATTTAGAAAATTAGAATATATAATTCAGGGACATAGCATTTTACTAATACACAGTTGACAATCTAGAATTGAAAAATTTTACTTGACTTCCAATTCCAATTAAAAATATCATTAGGAAAAATAATGCTGCCCATAAATGTGGAAGTGGTAACATTGATACTGCTTGTGGATATGTTATAAAAGCTAATCCAGCACCAGATGTTGCTACTTTTTCTATTGATAAACCTGTCTGTTCTATAATTATATATAAATAGATATAAAAAATTAAATTTCTTAATTAGTTATATAAAATAAATAAACATAACAAAATACATAAGAATATAATATATAACAATACCTGATAGAAAACCTAATACAGAAAATACTACAAAACCAGCAAATATACTTGTTGAACTATTTATAATTGGTATTACAATTCCATCAATTTTAGCATTATTTCTAAATTTATTATAACTTGCTGTATTTACAATACCACCCCAACCAGGTCCTAATGAATAAAATATTTGTAAAGCAGCATCCGCCCATACTTTTAAATCTAATAGTTTATACCATTCTGGCTGTAAATAAAATTTAATTCCTTTTGCAGCACCCGGTAATGTAACACCACGTATAAATAAAATTGTTAATATAACATATGGAAAAAGTGCTGTAAAATAAACAACTTTTCCAATCTAAAAAATAGTTTGAAAATAGGTATTTATTACTAAATACTAATCATCATATATATATATATATATTTTTAATTTAACTTACTGTTTTAATACTATATGATATGCAAATATATGTTAAAATCCAAACAAATAATAAACTATAAAATAATGGCCATACAATCGTTCCAATTTCTTCAATTCCATTCGAGGCTTGTAATATTTGTATGCTATGTTGAAAAATGTCAAAATATTAATCAAATACATAATAATAAATTATATTTAAATTTAACCCTATAGTGTCTTAAGGAATACAATTTGTTCACAAGATTTCATAATATTTTATAACAGTAAAAAAAAAAACGTTATTTTAAGCAAATATGAAGAATTCTGAGTATATAAAATAATAATTTAAAATATATGATAGAAATTAATTAATTTAGTTCTGTGACACAATACAGGGTTAAATTCGAAAAAGAAATTAAATTGTAATTACTGGAAAAATTCATCAGAAGGTGTTCTATAATGATCATTTTCCGTTTGGTTTATAACATGTGTTGTATTCTGTTAATAAATAAAATTAAAGTGTTTCCAATTGTAGTTAAGTTATAAAGTAATGTGTACTTACACTTGATAATGAAATACAATTTGGTGTATTCCAATAATTATTACAATCGTTCCATGGTATTATTGGGGTTAATATTTTTGTCATATATAATACTGGATAACTAATAATAACCGAAAAATAACAAATTATATATAAGTTTATTACAATTATTGCATATCCAGCACCTAAATAATATAAAATTAAATTTCCAATTAAAAAAAAAAATTCTAATTGTTTAAATATATTTTGTATACATGTAAAATCTAAAATATTTACCTTTAAATAATGGACACATACGAAACATTTGTAATACTCCAGTACTTGAAAATTGTCCAATAATTACTTCCATATAAAATAACGGTACTCCGCAAACAAATAACATTATTAGATATGGTATTAGGAATGCTCCTATAATTATATAATAATTATTTTAAAATTTTGAAAAATGCATAGTTCAATAGTAGTATGGAATATATAAGGGCCGTTGTAGCCGATGATGTTAGTAAAATAGTAAAATCATATGTGATATTTGTAATTGAAAAAATTGGATAAAAATATAAATTTTGTGAAATTTGATAAAAAGAATAGATAATTAGTGCAAGTGCAAATATTACAATCGTTTACGTACTTAAAAAAATTTCAAAAAAACATAAATCTACAAGAAATGCAAAATGAACTTTATTAAATATGAAACTGTATTATTCTGTAACACGGTGGATATCATCAATAGTTCTCAAATAAAATCAAATTGAAATTAATTTACTAATTAATATCGCCTGGAGTCAACCTCTTAAAAAAAACGAGGAAGAGTGTAGTAGAGTAGACTGTGTCAACTCTGGGATACCCGCATGGCCGTAACATATACATTATATCATCCGGTTAATTACTTTTGGCAAAATTTCAAACATTCAGCTTTATTAGGTGTAGAGTAATGCTCATATAAAAGAAGGAGTTGTATGGCAGCTACTCGAACCCTCTGCAGTAGACCAACCAAATTTTGCAGTAACTTTGGCCATTACACTAAACTATTTTTTGCAAAATTTCAGACACCCAGCTTCATCAGGTGTAGTGTAAAGCTCATATAAAAGAAGGAGTTGTATGGCAGCTATTCGAACCCTCAGCAGTAGACCAACCAAATTTTGCAGTAACTTTGGCCATTATACTAAACTATTTTTTGCAAAATTTCAGACACGCAGCTTCCATAGGTATAGAGTAATGCTCATATAAAATTAGAAGTTGTATGGCAGCTACCCGAACCTGTGGACCAAAATGGCTGGATTTAAATAGCGATTCCGGTTTTTGCATAAAAACGAATTTGTGAAAATTTCATAATCCTAGCTCCTTTACTTTTGGAGTTATCGTGATGACGGACCGACGGACGGACGGGCGGGCATACATAGCTAAATCGATTTATTTTTTGGTTCTGATCCGATCCATACACTTGAGTCTATATCTACCCCCCCTCCTTCTCTGCGTCACAAACGTAATGGCAAATTTATTATACCCTTTGACTATATAGTCATGCGGGTATAAAAATTTTTAAATATCTTATGGTAGTTTAATTACATTGAAACTTGAATTTCAACAATCTTAAAAAATTCTCGAAAAATAAAGGTAATCAAGCATTATAGCAACAAAAAGATCTGTAATAATAAAAATTTTTTAAGCAATAGAGTTCATATCTCTCTGAAAGACAAAATAGTAGAGCTATTCGTCTTATAAATTATACCAGTGTCACCTCAACGTTCGTCCAGTCAGCATTTGTCATACAATTAGGTCACTAGGATTAGGAAAGTTTGAGTTCTAATATAAACAATTCTATTCTAATAAATACTTATGTAAAGCAAAAGTCATGAGAAAAATTCATCTTAATAGAGCATTAAAATCTCTATGATCTAATATAAAATATATAAATTCAAAAGATGTGAATATTAAAGTTATTTTACTTCCAGGCTTTGTTATAACTTCTTGCATTTCATATTATTAGATTAGAATGGTTATACATATATTCAAAACCAAAATCCTATATATTATTTTACTATTTAGATTAAAAATTAAAAATAGTTTAACTTAGTTTAACAAGTACTCAACTACTCATTAAGTAGGCCATGTCATGGCTTTGAAAAAACTTTAGCAATGGCAGATTATTTAGGAAACTGTTACAATCGATTTGTATAAAATTATTAATATTATGAATATTATATACATTGATTAAACAAAAAGGCAGACAAACAATTTATATAAATATACACATTTATAATATTTATATATATATATATATTTATATTTTTGTTTAAAAAGTGAATGAAAATATAATTCAAAAAATTTTATTGATATAATGATTTTAATATTTTAAAAATGTCTCAAAATAATAAAAAAATTTAAAATTAGCTGCCATTATTGTATAATAAATTATTATTTTTTTTTTCTTAATATATATATATGAATAATAATGTCAAAAACCCGTTTAAAGAATTTTTTAAATAATATAGTATGTATAAGTGAAAATATTTTTTAAGAATAGCTTCCTGTATGACGTAAAAATGTTCCTAAATTAATTTTTTTTTTATTTTTTTATGAAAGAACTTTAATAAAAGAACTTTCTTCTATATTAATAAAAAACACACTGGAATATTATTAAAAAAAAAATTAATGAAGTTGTTTAAAAACCAAGGCCAAGAAGAGCATAATTTTTTTTAAGATTCAAAAAGAGCCAAATGTTAAAATTCTTCAACTCTATGCTAACAAATAATTATAATTGAAAAATAGGGTAAGAATTTGTTCTTAAATATTTTTTATAATATTAAAAATTTACACTTAGTAGTTAAAATTCAAGTGTTTAATTTTAGGATTTTAGAATATATGTGGATTAATGTAAAATTTGGCAAATATTTTATTTTGACAGAACGAAGAAATAAAAATGATTATAATTTTCTTTATACCCTTAATTTAAATTGAACCATTAGAACTATGGCAATTGATTTTATCTAGCTATATAAAACCAAAACTTACTGGATGTTTTTAAAGAATTATGTATTTAAAGTTATTAACTTTTTTATTTCTTTCAGTCGCCTAAATATATGCAATAATTCAATGATAATATTATAATAACATGGTCTAATTTAATATTGTTTCGCAATACAGTTGACAAAACTAATACGGATATTAGAAGATACTGGGTTTATTATACAATCTCCAGATAATGCCCCTTAACCAATAAAAATGTAGTAAAATACCTTGGAGTTCATTTACATCGTAACCTAAATTACATCGATCACATTAAATATACAATTTCAAAAGGTAATAAAGCCTTAATGGCTACAAAAAAACTATTTTACAACAAAAACATTAGTCAAAGAGTTAAAATAATAATTTTACCAGACATAAGGTCATTGCTTTAATATGGTACAACATTAGTGCAAGCCTAATGGAAACATTAAAAAAATTTGAAAGAAAGTTTATAAGAGTTTGTACAAATATAAATAGAAAGCCCGAGTCCGACTACAAGCATTTTTACTCTAATAAATATTTGCACAAGGAAGCAAAGATCATAAGAATAGATAATTTTATAAAAAAATTAATTAGAAATCATTATGATAGAGCCCAAAACATACTCCAGAAAATTGTTTGATATCACACATATTTTAGTTTTATTTTAAAAAAAATTTGAGGCGGTTTTGGTTTTTTAGTACCTCAAATTTTTACATAAACTATATATTAATAATCTAGTGAAATTAAACAATTTAAAGAATGATGAAATACCAGGATTAAATATTAACATTAACATAAAAATTATATATTTAGTTTAAATTTTAATCAAATCATATCAAAAACCGTTTTCATTAAACTTTTCTAGGCTAAAGTAGTTTAAGAATTAAAGGGAAAAATAAAGTTTAAATTAAAAAAAAAAAAAGAAGATTGAATCTAATAATACTTGTAGAAGAAGGCGAAAATCATAAGAATAAATAGTTTTATAATAAATGGATTAGAAACCATCATGATCGAGCACAAATTACTCCAGAAAATGGTGCAATATCTAATATATATATCCCACCACAATATGAAGTACATTAGAAAAAGGTTGGTGACATGCCTTTTAGATCCGAAGTATTTCATCTTTCTGGACCAAATTGGCTATATTCAAGATCAGAATCATGTTTATGTAAAGTCATAGAATATATGCCGGGTGATATAAACGGAGAAAGAAATAAGGACGTTCTGTCATTACTGTACACAAATAAATTATTAAAAACAGATTATTGGTTTTTCCAAAGCTCTTAAGATTAGCTTAAATAAAAAAAAATTAGATAATTTAACTTAAGAATATTATTAAATAAAATAAAACTTATAACTTATAAATAAAATAAAATGCTGTTAGTAAAAATTGTAAAATCCTATGTGATTTAAGTTTAATAATTTTTGAATCAATATGCTTGAAAACATTAATTATAAATGATAAAAAATTTTATCTTTTAACGAGGATCGAACTCAGATCTATTTACACCTAAAGCCACTTCGCTAACCACTGCACCATACATTTCTAATTAAATTTATGGTCAGATTTCTAATATTAATGTATCACTAACTTACAGAATGAAAAATAAACCCACAGACACAGGCCAGTTAATATAAAAGTATATAATAATTGAATGATTGATTTTAAAATGATTACACAAATAATAGCCTACAATCAATTATAGATATTTGCTAATTAATTAAATTTGATAATTCTTCCAAGTTTAAAAGAACTTCCATTTATTTGATTAATTTAATATTATTTCATATTTTCATACTTTTTTTAAATTTATTATCTAAGGTACCATTTAAAAACTTTAATTAAAAAATTTTTCAATTTTATCATTTATAAAATAAGTTTAAAATTACTATTATATTTCATTTAAAAACAAAAGATTTTAATGAATGAACAGATTTTAATTCGTTTTAAAGATATACTCGTATTAATATAACACCAAAAATTTATTAAAACAAGCGAAACAATCTTATTAAAATTTGAATATTATGACTAATTAATAAATTATAAGGAATAATTATAGTAAATAAAATTAAAAAATAATATAAACAATTGAAAGCACATGGTATACTCGTATATATACATACCACCTCCACTTGCATAACATAAATATGGAAAACGCCATATATTTCCAAGTCCAATAGCATAACTAATGCATGATAATAAAAATTCTGTTTTATTGGCCCATTGACCTCTATTTTCATCATGAATGAATGTATCAGTTGATTTAAATTTGGCAACTGAATCAACTCTAGTTTGTTTGTTTTGTGTATGATTTTTGTAAGTGGAATTTTCCATTATATATTATATAAAAAAACAATAAATAATTACTATATATATATAAACTATTATTAGAATTTAATTTTTTTTTTTACTATTTTTTATTAAATTATTTTTTTTTTTTTAGTTTTAAATTATTTTAATTTCGTATTTATATTTTACTAATATCGCTTTTTTATTTATTATAATATATTTTATTATTTTAATTAATAATCAAAATTTAATTTATCACATCATTTCAGATAAAACTTTTTAAATATATGTTTTTATAATTACACTATCTTTTATTAATTTATAATAATTAATTACACTCTTATAATTTTTTTTTTTTTTAAGATTATGTACGTATTAATAATATTAATTAATTAATTGATAATATGATCGCTGATCAGACAACGATCATGTACAAAACACTATTGAACCATATCATTAAATCAAAACAATTCACAAGAAAAAAAGCTTCCATAAGAATTCTTATAAATTCTAATAATAAAAAAAAAAAGTTTAATTTCTTATTTAACAAGAAGAAGAAAAAAAAAAAATAAATAAGATTAAAAAATAAACATATAAAAAATAAATAAATAAAACTATTAAAAAAAAAAAACCTCCGAAATTTACAAAAGTAAAATAATACAGGGTGCCTTTTTTTGAGTATACCCTTTATGTTTATTAAGTGTAATATTTTTTACTTGTAAAATTTTCAAATCTTCATTTTTAACTAATCTTACTAATGTCCAACAAATTTGGTCTAAATCAAATGAAATTTAAATAAATTAACCCTTTTGCTGCTGATTTCTCATTTTATTATGGATTTTGAATGAAACAATTCCTATGGTTGATTATCTTAACTAAGACGAATCAATTTATAAATTTAGTTTTAAGTTGCCAATAAAACAATCTATCAAAGATATCGAACGAGTATTATAATTACTTAATTACCAACATTAGCAACTGGGTTAAATAAAAATAAAATCGAAAGTATTAACATTTAAATAATTTTGATTTCTTTTTATAAACGCTTTGAATTTTTTTGATTTCTTATATCCAACTTTTACCTTCCTATATTTTATGCTTTGAATAATGCACATATTATTATTATTGTATAAGTTTTTAGTGGGATGGAGTAAAAAAATGTTTTTAATTTTTTCAAAACAAATTAAAAATTTTGAAAAATGATAAAACATGAGAGTATTTTAGTATATGGAATAATGTTATCTCCATTTTTATCAAATTTTCTTAGCTATTGTTTTTAAATTTAAAAACTTTTCAAGTATTTCAATATTTAGGGAGGTGATATATCAGAAATATTAACTCCATCTTAATTATAAAAGAGTGAAGGCAGGAATAAGGAATACATTTTCTAAAATAAATAATATAGTTTTTTGAGGAAATTTGAATTGTATTCGCAAAAATAATGTGACGTAGTGTTTTTTTTTTTTTAAATCTAAATGTGGCTGAGCTGAACAAAATCAGTCAAGCCCAAATGTCAAGTCAATGCCCAACACTAAAGTTTTTAGTAGAAATTTTGATATAAATTATAAATATTGTTCCATAACTTTAAAGACCCTGTATTAATAAAAAAAAAATAAGTTGTTAATTTATATACACATATGCGACGTTCTATTGTAAAATTACAAACAATAATTTTACAAACTTGCATAAAAATATTTACAATTTCTAACCAAAAATATAAAAACAAAAAAAATAAAAACAAATAAAAAAAATGAATCTAATTGAAAATAGATAATTATTGCACAAAGTTAATTATCATTTCCTTATAAAAAATACTAAATATATATTTTAGTACTTGTATTTATTTAAATAAAATAAACAAAAAAAAAAAAATGTGCCAAAATTTGTTTTTATTTGTTCTAATTTTACCTTACAAATTAATTAAAACTAACTAATTCATTGTCATTTCAATTTAATAGCTTTACTATCACTTTTAAATAATAAATTAAATTTATTAGCATAGAACTACAAAAATATAGAATCTGATTATAAGGTAAATATAGGTCTACTCTGATTGATAAAACATTTTTTTAATACTAAAACAACCAGACGATAAGAAAACATTGAACTTAAACTATTTATAAATATTCTATTCATATTATGGTACTTTATTACTTTATAATAGATTTAATTTTGAATTCATTTGACGCGTTATTTAACTAAAGCACCATATATATACTCTTATACATATATATGTTTATTATATCGTTTTTCTGTAAATATTTTTATAATGTGAATGAATAATGGTTGGCAAACGCGGAACAACTATATTTTTCACTTTCATTATTCAAATAATAATAAAGAATAATGAAGAAAGATTATAGTTATCCTTGTCAACATTTAGATAACCGTGCAAAACCATTATCGTGTATAAATTAAAATAAACCATCAATTCCCATATAATATTATATCAAAAAAACAAAAATATAAAAAACAAAAATACAAAAACGAAAATTAAAAAATAAAAATTTGATCCATCCCAAAAGTTGGTCAGATAAATGTCAAACTTTGTCAACGCAGATGAATGACCATTACCAACGACCTATAGACCAACGTCCTATTGATCTTCTTGTTAATTTTTAAATTTAATCTCATAGCTTCACTGGATTCCGAGTAATCGTTTTGCGATTAAATTTGTATGGCAGCCCTGATCCCGAAGCCTTGATCCAATTTTAACCCAAAACAATAGGGAACTAATATTGTTTAGGGAACCTATAATATATGGCTATAATATGGAACCTATATTGCATTCCAGGAACAATAGGACACACATAGCCAGATCGTTTTACTTTTCAATATGGATCCGATCCATATCTCCGAATCTATATTTGTCATGTCTAAATCGATGAGTTACAAACGGTGGAGCAATTTTATATTACCCGTGAGCGGATGTAAAAAATTGTTATCACAAGAGTAACATTGATGGATTAATAAAGAATAGATCAATTTATACTTTTTCAAAATGGAATTAAAATTATCTGACTATTATTATATTGTACTTCTGATTTATATAAATACTTCTGATTCTGAGACTTTACATAATCAGGTCATCTATTAATTAAATTTTCTATTTGCACACAATATGTCTTTACTAAACATATAGTGCAGTATAATTGACAAACTAGTGCGTGGGTGTTTGTGCGTTTTTGACCTATATCTTAATGTGTTCAAGTAAAAAAATTGTTTCACGATCAAAGTCATCAAGTTTGTAAATACAATATGATGCAACTACGTACATATATGATTACAAATATTGGACACAAATGATATATAAGATGTATAATAGTATATATTTTATAAAATTTAAAATATTTATCTTATATATTAATTAAAAATATTTTTCGAAGAATGGTAAAACATTTTTTAAATTTAATTACATATTTTTTAATTAAAGAATTTTATATTTAAATTTAAATAGATTTTTATCATTTAATATTGAGAACTTTTAAATTGAAATATCTATAATAATTATTTAAAAACTGGAATTTTGCAAAAAATTTAAAGCAGAACAAAAAAAAAACTTGTTTGAAACATCTTAAGATAACTTGTTAATGTGCACCCAAATTGACTGATTATATATATATATATATATATATATATATATATATATATATATATAAATAATGAGAAGTTAAAAGCTTTTTAATTCTAAATAATTTAAATATAAATTTACATTTTTTAAATAAAATTTCAATTGTTTTTTATAAACAAAAATACAGTTCGCCTATAAGTATGCAATGCTATACCATTAATTGAAATATTAATATTTATTATAATAAACGAATTTCATGCGAAAAAATTTAACTTCATCCTAATAATATTAATCCCCAAGACTTTCAATTTGATACATATATCGCCAACAAGGATTCATTAGATAAAAAAAAAGTTTGGTATTTAGATAAAACATAGTATATTACCAATATTACATTATAAATATTCAAATTAGTTTTAGAAATTAAGCTTTTATTGTTTTAGGAATAAGGGTTAATTAGAATAAGTTTTCAGTTAAAGTAAGATAAAATAATTTTTTTTATAATTGTTCATCAATAATTAAAATCTAGAAATAAATATACGTAATATGTCATTTAATAATAAAATATTATTAAAATTAACAAACAAAATTTACACTATATTTTAATATGTTAATCTTTATATATTAATAAAAAAATATCTATTTTGTTAACTTTTAATGATAAAAAGTGTAGGAATTTTTAACTGCAAATAAAAATTAAAATAAAAAAAAAAATAAAATAAAATATACAATTAAACTTGTACAGTATAAAATAATAGCAGTTATAATAGTAATTACGATCAAATGTAACTATAAAAATGTAATAATATTGTATAATATTATAAATTAAGTAAATCCAATAAAAAGTATTAGCATATTATAAAAAACCTGCAATGGTTTTAAAATATTTCATAATCATTTATAAATTGTAATATTTACATAAATAACCACCTACGTTTTTGCATCTTTTGTAATACAGGAACTCTAACTAGCAAACATATAATTGCTTAGGTGCATTCGTAGCGAAGTGATTAAGTACTTTGCGCATCAACTGAGGTTGTATAATAATTTAATAATCAAAATATTAAATAAATAGTTCAATAATAAATTTAGTATAATTTTTAATTAAATATAATATGACATAAATATATAATTCAAAAATAATCAATTTAAAGAAAATGGAAATGTAAAACTGCAACAATAAATGTAATCCAAAGAGTTGAAAGTCTTAGAAACATAATACTACAAGTAATTGATTAGTTATTTTGTAATCTAAATAAATTAAATAATTAAATTAAAATAAAAATTAAATAATTAAACATATCCAAATGATTCTATAATAATATATTTAATAAATTTTTCTTACACATTTAATATAGGCACTATAATACTTTTCTTTGTATATATTAAAAATTCAATTAAAAATATAATTCAATAACTAATTAGGATATGTATGTGTATATATAAAACTAAAATTAAAATATTATATTATTATTTATTCTAGGGATAAAGTCGATTTTTATTAGCTTGTTTTCGTCTTTCTTCCAATTGAATTCTAATTAAAAGTAAAAAACACATATATCACAAATTGTTTAAGTAAAATTAATTAAATAAATTTACTTTGCAGCTCTTTGTTCCTCCTCTTCAACATCTTTTTCTCTTCGAAAATTTTCATATAATCTTCGATTTTCATGTGATGCTGGAGTCCAATCAAATGCTTTTGTACAAATTTTCATTCTCATTTTAAGTTTACCACTTTTTGTTGATAAAAGATATATGGCATATATTGGAATACAAATAATTGAAGATACACATGTAGACCAACCAATAATAATTGCCCATGATGGATATGGATTATTATTATATGAAACATTTCGATTAAAAAGTATTGTTGTAGCGAAAATAAACTAAAATTAAAAAAAAAAAGATTTATTATAATTATGAAAATTTTTGAAAATTATTATATATATGTACCATTAATACGATTGGAGTTGAATATTGCCAACTAAATGTCCAAAATTTATTTGGATATTTTCCTAACATAAAATAAATATCATTTGAAAAACGTTTAACACCATACGAATATGCAACAATTCCAACTTCAATAATACATACTAATATAGCTGATATTGAAGCTGAATACCAATCTAATAATTGAAGAATATATATTCCTCCCTTAAAATCAAAAAAAATTAGACATTTATAATGATAATTAATGAAACTATTTCAAATAAAATTATTGTAAAAAACCCACATTTGTAACCATAGTTATTGAAAGTAAAAATAGAATGATACAAGAAAGTAATGTAACTTTTCTTTTGTGATTCCTTAAAGGATGACATTCATCTAAACATGTTGATATTATTGCTTCAATTTGTATAAATTGACTACCTAAACCTAAAAGGAATAACATTAAAAAAAATAGTGCAGCCCATAATTGTGGAAATGGTAACATTGAAATTGCTTGTGGATAAGTAACAAATGCTAAACCAGCACCAGATGTAGCAACTTCAGGTACAGAAATTCCAGTTATTTCTAAAATAAAAATTAAATTAAATTATATTAGCAATTCAATTATCAAACTCAAATTAAATTATATTTTAACTGCAATTTTTTTTTAACCTGATAAATATCCCAACACTGAAAATACTACAAAACCAGCAAATATACTTGTTGAACTATTTATAATTGGAACTAAAATACCATCTAATTTTGCATTATTACGAAAATCATTATAACTTGCTGTATTAACAATACCACCCCAACCGGGTCCTAATGAATAAAATATTTGTATAGCTGCATCTGCCCACACTTTTAAATCTAATAATTTATCCCATTCTGGTTGTAAATAAAATTTAATTCCTTTTATTGCACCGGGTAATGTAACACCACGTATAAATAAAATTGTTAATATAACATATGGAAAAAGTGCTGTAAAATAAACAACTTTTCCAACCTAAAATTAATTTAAAAAAAATATATATATATATATTTAAATAAATATTAATTTAAATAATTATTAAAAAAAAAAAAAAACATTTAACTGTTTTAACGCCCGAATGTATGCAAATGTATGTTATACACCAAACTACAAATAAACATATAAGTAATGGCCATACAATAGTACCAACTTCATGAATTCCACTGGAAATTTTTAAAATTTCTAAACTAAAATTAAATTATATAATTAAATTAATAATTTTAATTCAAAATTATATTAATTACTGAAAAAATTCATCTGATGGAGTTTTAAAACCTTTTAAACTCATATTTGTATACACAATTGGAGAATCCTGAAATAAATAGTATTTAAATTAAAAATAAAATATTATTTAATTAATATTTATATTGTTATTTAATTAAATATTTCTCCATAATATATTAATACATACTTTATTTAATGAAATACAATTTGGTGTATTCCATGGATTATTACAATCCATCCATGGTAATTTTGATGTAAATATTCTAGTTAAATATATTACTGGATATGTTATTATAACAGAATAATAACATATACAATAAAAATTTATTAATATTATTGTATAACCAGCACCTATTAATTAAATTAAATAATTTATAATAAAATAATTAAATATTAAAATAAAAATGTTGCAACCTTTAAATAATGGACACATTCGAAACATTCCTAAGACACCAGTACTTGAAAATTGTCCTATAATTATTTCCATAAAAAATAATGGAACACCACATATAAATAGCATTAACAAATATGGTATCAAAAATGCACCTATAAATAAAATATATATAAATTAGTTTTTAATTTTTAATTTACAATTAAATTAAATTTTATCAATTATTATTTATTTATTTATTTGTAATACCAGCCAATAGTAAATATTCCCTGATATTATCAATAGACCTTTGTCTATTTTGCATTTGGACTACTTATTAAACCAGGGTTTGAACCCGAGACCTTTTTATTGAAAGGCCGACTTCCTAATCACATTAATAATAATTAAAATAAAAAACATTGAGTTAATTCATAAATAACGAATGAAAATTTTATGTTAAACCAAATTTAATCCTTTATATTCGTTAAAGTTTAGAATCGCATCTAACAGGTTACAGAGACCATAAGCTACATAATGTTAAAAGCTACGATTTACAAATACATAAACAACAACATATAAAAAATATTGGGATAGTAACTGTTAGTAATCGGAGAGCTTTTCTAAATAAAAATAACAGGAAGTCAATTAATAAGAAATTAGTTATTAAGTTGTTGAGCTTAAAAAGATATACATATAGTATATAATTATAAATATAATCTGCGTTCGTGTGGTCAAACTTTAGACTAAGTACATTTTACTAAGTATATTCATTAACTATAAAATTTTTTAGTATTTGTTTGGATTTAATAAAATTATGCATAATGCATTCTTTTTTTATTACTAGAAACTAAATGAAATTTAACTCTTGTCTAACGAATTAAAGTACGCTTCAACTTTATAACTAAAACAGTGGAAATACAGGGTGGCGCAAAACGACCGATATGGTTTGAATGTTTAATAACTTTTTAAATTTATTTATATTTTTTATTTTTATTTCAAAATTTTGTGAAGAAAACTTGGAGAATTGGAAATGGAACAGTACACAACAGAACAGCAATCAAAAATTACGAAAAGTTTTGAAAAATATAAAAAATCTAAGACGTTTCTACATTTTATTCAGGGTGGTGCAAAACGACAACAGAACAGTAATCAAAAATTACGAAAACTTATGGGAAAATGTACTGGAAAGAGCACGAATGTGCGAAGCCGAAAATGGTCACCACTTGCGGTATATATACTGTATAACAAAAATATAATTATAATAATTAACCATTAAATAAAAAAGTTATTAAATATTCAAAACATATTGGTTGTTTTGCGTCACCCTGTAGAGTCGAATTAACAATTCCATATTATTTACAATAACAATTTTATACAAAAATAAATTCAAATGGAAAAAAGCAAATAAAGCCGAATCGGCCAATTGACCAATTTAAGGGCAACTGATCTTAAATCCAACTACAAATCTTGTATGAATATTCAGTAAAAAGTGAACACTCTGATTTTTTAAACAATTCTTAAAACATAGAATGTCTGAAAAACTATTCAAAATATTTATAAATTTTTACACAGGATTTTTTACATCGTTGGTTGGGTTACCTCCTTTTCCGGATAATTTTTTACATTTGTATGAAAAATTATTAAAACAAAAGGATTGAATTTAAAATCAGGATTTTTTTTTTGTTAAATAAAACTAAATCGACATTTTTTTGGAAATAAAGTAGAATGTTAGATTTGACACTATTTCTTTAGTAATTGACTTTATTTCATCTCCTTCGTTTATAATATATGCTGAAGCTTTGTTCTCCATTTTTACATACTTCACTTCAAAAGAATAAAATTATATACAAATAACGATCATATTTAATCTTGTACTAGAGATGGTGTCATTATATTATAAAAAAAAAATTTTAATTGAATCTTAAATTAAATAAAAATAATAAATAATTTAAAATATATGTATTTCCAATACTTATTGGTACTATATAGACATAATTATGTATATATAAACAAAATTATATAAAAGCCAGCTGATCAAACAATGAAACCTAATTAAGTTTAACAGTTTCAGTGTGAAATACTATTAAATTGTTTATGAAAGCTATTTAAATTTTTTAAATATATTTTATTTCTTTATTTAACCCTTAAACTCCCATTTGAACTCATTTTTTATTAAGCTATCAAATGAACATTAGAAATTAAGCGAGCACACTGTATTATCAACTTAAAAGCTTCTAAAATAATAATATTTTGATTTAAGTCTTTAAACCTGATTTAAATTATAATAGACTTAGACTATATATAAGTATATATGTATATTATATATAATACTATATGCATTACAACATCGCTCTTTGCAAAATTATTTTTAAATTTTTAAAATATTAAAATTAATTCCATCTTTGAAAAAAGTACTGTAATAAATATTAGATAAAAAGTTACTGGAATACTCCAGTAAATTCAGTTAAAATTAAATAACTGCAACGAATGCAATTATTTTTAAACTAATATCAACTGTATATGTAGTTGAAAATAACTCAATATAAACAATTCTATCACAACTATAATCAATTATATTTATGTAAATATATTTTTTGAACTTACCACCACCACTTCTATAACATAAATATGGAAATCTCCAAACATTACCAATACCAATTGCATAACTAATACATGATAATAAAAATTCAGCTTTATTTGCCCATTTACCACGATTTTCATCGTGTACAAATGTTCCACTATCACCATTTCCATCACTCCTACCACAACCACCACCACCATCTGATATTGTTTTAATACGTTGCTTTTGTTGTTGTTCTTGTTCTGAATTAACCATTTTAACACTGTTATTTGCAATTGAATTTTTTTCTTTCATTACGGTACTGCATTCCATTTTATTTTAACAATTTTTTTTATTATTATTATTTTTAATTCTTTTAATTTTAATTTTTATTTATTTATAATATTAAATTTTTTTTTCTAACTCTTCTAATAACATTTAATATAATAAATTTTATTTGTATTTTTTTTATTAATTATCTTATTAATTAAAAACTATATTTAAAATTTTTTTTTTTCTATATTTTCCATTTTATTTTAATATTTATTTTAGTAAGTATATATATAAAATAATTTGTTTAATAAGATTTCCGTAAATACTTTAAACTTTATAGTAATACTGGGAAATTATTAAAATATACAAATTAATTAGAAAAGTGTTAGAAATTCAATTGTAATAATAATTCAAGGTATTCAAGTACTCGATTTAAACAAATTCAATATTTTTTTTTTTTTTAAACTTTAAGATACAAAATAAAAACTGTAAAGTAAAAACTTTAAGATATAAAAGTATACTGAAAACCTTGAATTCTTTTTTTTTTAATATAATTTGAATTATAAGGTGCTTTTGATAAAACGATGATTAGCAAAAAAAAACTAACTCAATACAGGGTGAGTAAAATATAAAAAGACATTATTTGAATAGCTGAAGTGCAAAGATTTCTAATGATATATTAAACTTATGGATTTCTTGGGTAGTATTTGAAATATAAACATATATGTATTTAATTAAAATTTAAAAAACACTTTAGGTCACACTTAAAAATCGAGAGAAATAAACCCTCGTTTGTAAGAAACAATTTTGCTCCCAATAAGTATTCAAAATTAAAACAGAAAATCATTTAGCTTAAATATATCACCCTGTATAAACTTAAACTTAAATACAAAAAAAAAAAACCAACAAAAAAGCTTTAAAATTCATATTAAGTCTAACTTTGTACAGATCTTCATTCATCATTATTATTAGTCGTTTGATTTAAATAAGAAAATTGGTTTTGCAAATTTAAATTTTCCTAGAATTTAAAATAATAATGTGATGTGATATTTATAGAACAAGAAAGTATATCACTGGTTTAAATTTTATTATAATGAACCCTCCTTCTATAATATATATTTTTACCCTATTCCCCTATTGTATAGAATAGAATAAAAAGTTATGAGATTTTTTTTTTGTATTCTTTGATTGCACGGGAAATTGTTCAATTTTTCTATTTAATAATAATTTTTTTTATTTTTTTTTTTTATTTTTTTAAGAATTTACACTTTTAAAATTTTATACGTATAAGTGGTATAAGTTATTGTCACACGCGTATAAAAAACAGTGATTAAGTGAAGTCTGCAATATTTTTTAAGCCAAGGCTATCCAATACCCAAAAATAAGTACTTAAATAATGCAAAAATTTAATAAATTTATCACACATTCAAAAGAACAGCTAAGATACTTGGTCAGACAGTATAAAAAAAAAAAAAAAGCGAGAAACCTAGTCAAAACTTAAAGATTTGACGATTAAAATCGAAAGACTATTTTGAAAAGAGCCCTACTATACTTCACAGGAATCATCTGGGGTTACAACTGAGAACAACTAAAAAATAATGAAATTGAATACAATAATAAAGAATTACATATATATGAATCAAAAAATCGCTTATCTTTCCAACCTTAAAATTGTTGTTTAAAACATATATGACTTGCTGTGCCCATCTGATGGGTGCAATATAGCATACTTATAGTTAGAATGCTCAAATATTGTTTAACAAAATTTAAATGACAATTTAACATAAAAATTAATGATCGAATAGAATTTCTTATCAAACTTAATTATAATAATTTTATATCTAAATTAGATTTTAAGTTATAAAAACGATCACCGCATCTCTTAATATTGGGTATTTTTCAATAAAAGATCTTGTCTTAACTACAACTTCCGGTATCGAAAGTAGAACATTCTCGTAATTTTAGATAATTGTTATTTCAATCGATAAATCCGAATAATATTAATATTCTTGCGGTTTTTTGCTAGATTTTATTAATAAATTTATTCAACTTTTTATAGTAATTTATAGTTTTAATAGTAATCATTAAACTTTTAAATAAATTTGATAATATTAATTATTTAAATCAAAAATGGCGACAAGCTTTATAGTTTATATTATAGTAACAATTACTTATTTTAAAGTTACAATAAATAATTAATAAATTTTAAGCACAGGATTTAAATAAATTTATTTATAAAATAAATAAAAGTAAAAGAATCTTATTTAGTTAAATTTAATTATGTTAGAAACGAATACTTTATTTTTTAAAATTATCAAAAATTATCTTAAAAAATTATTTTTTAATTTTTTTTAAAAAGGAAATTATTTTATTTAAAATTTTTTTATCCTAATAAATTACATTCACAAAAGATATTATAAAAATTTTCATTTTCATTAAATAATTTTTTAATATCACTCTAATATTTCATTAAAAAATGTTAATAATTTATTAATTAAAATTATTTTAATTCATTTCATTTTGTTCTTTTAAATTATTTTTAATATTTTATTAAATATTTTTTTTTTTAAAATGCTCTTAAAATTTATTTTTCAGAAATATTTAAATAAAAAATTATTTTAACTTTCAATCCTATACTATATTATATTTTAAATATAAGTTATCGCGATGATTTTTGAATGATAACTGAAATAATTTTTAAAGCAAAAATTTTCTCCCAATTGTTTTCATTGTAAATTCAAAGTTTTGTTTTTAATTTTTTATTTTCTTTAATAAAATAATAAATTGCTATAATTGAAAAATCACTTTCTTTAAATTTATAAATCTGATTTTGCATCTCTCAATTTCATAAAGAAATAATTTTTTATATACATATATAAATTAAGATAATCTTAATCCATTTTTGCTTAGCACAATTTTAAAAAAAAACGAAAAGTAAGAATAAAATAAAAATTTTTCCATTATGATCGTTTTAAATTAAACATAATATATTTTTAATTTTGAAGCCTTTTTTTTCCACATTGTATTAAAAAAAAAGCTTTTAATTTGAATAAAAAAATTTAAATCACTATAAATAATAATAACTTTTGAATTTTGAACGTGTTAAGTATTTAATTATTAAAATTTTAATAATTTTTTAACAACTCATCTTTAAAAATTAGTAATAATACTTATAATTATATGTCTGTATATGCAATACCATATATAATACATTTAAGAAATTATTATAATTATATAAAATGCATTCATTTAGGATTTGTAGATTGCAATAAAGTGGCGATAGATTGGGTATTTACATTTTCATTAAAATCATTTACATAAAAGCTAGAGATGTAAAATTAAAGTATACGTAAATAATTGATAATATATAAATCTCTAAAAAATATTAGAGAAATAAGATATTTAGCACGTTCACAAGGTCATAGGTAAATTTCTCCTATTTCATTCGCGTAACTATTTAATATTTCGAACGTCTATTAACGATCTCTTATTTCTTTTTCTTTGTCTGCTTTTTTAATAGATCTTTTCTGCATTTTTTAAAAATTATATACAAATTTAATAAAGACGCATACTTCATAAAATACTTTATTTGAATAATTGCTGCTCTTATGGCATCCTGCAGCAACGGTTGAAATTGTCAAGTGATTTATAAAAACTTAAACACAATCTACCTAAATTAAAAATTAATTATTGTGATCGTTTATAAGATTTAATTTTTTCCTCAATTCCGATGTTAAAAAGTAAACATATGTAGGTTTTGATAAAAGGCTATTATTTATAAGGCTATCTATTTCTCTTGTCTATTGTCGTACAACTAAATTTGCCAGTTTTATATAGGATAATCTTAATCTATTATGCAACTGCACTTTTGAATATTACAACTAATCTGATATATGCATACTAAAAAGCTTTATGTTTATAAAAAAAAATTAAATTAAAAAATAGTAAACTTTGATTTTAATTAGAAATTTATTAAAAAAGTATTTGTAATTTAATAACTTTATATAATATTTAATATTAAATTAAATTAAAATCCTTTTATTCTACTTTTTTTAATTTATTTAAATATATTTAAATTTTATTTTGTTTTGTCAAAATAGAAATTTAATTTTTGTTTGAAAAAGCAAAAATTAAAAATGAATTAAAAATAAATTAAAAAATATATCATGAAATTTTAAAATTAAAATTAAAACAAACAAACTTTTAAAATTCTTTTTTTTTTTTTAATAAAATTAAGCTTTTCGTTTTGGTTTTTTACTTTCCATTAAACTCATTATAGTTTTTCTCATATCTTCAACTTCATTTATCTCAGCTTCTAGTTGTTTTATGGTATCATTTTTATCCTTTATTTGATTTTCTAAATTTTTTATGATATTTTCTTGCATTGTTTGAGATTTTTTTGAATCTTCGATATTTTTATTCAATTTTAAAATTTCTTTTTCTTTTTGTTCAATGCTCAGTTCATTTTTCTCACATTTTCCTTCTAATAAATGAATACTCTTTTTCATTGATTCAATTTTGGCAGACTAAAAAGAAAAACATAAATATGTACACTTTAAGATAATAATTAACAATAATCTTACATATTCTTCAGTCTGTTGAGTTAAAACCTCAATCTTGTTTAAATAATCATCCCGGAGTGATTTTAATTTGTTTAATTCTTCACGCATTGCTTTGTTTTCATCAATTTTTTCAGCATATTTTACCTCATGAACTTTCAAATGGCGTTTTAATGACTCACTTTTATCTTTAAATTTTTTTCCCAAATCATCTGCTGTGTTTTTAAAAATGTCTCGTTGTTTTTTTAAATCTTTATTTTCATTAACAAGCCTACAATTAAAAATGAATAAATTTTTAAAATGTTTTGAAGATTTGGAAAACAATCTTACCTTTCATGCAAAAGATTCATTTGAAAATTAATATCTGTGTGTTTTGATAATGAGACGGTCAATAAACTATTTTCATGAGTTAAATTTGTTATTCGCTGATTAGCATTTTCTAAATTGTTTTCTAGATCATGAAGTTTACTTTCTGCCATATCAGTTTTGCACGTATACAGCTCAATTAGTTCAGAAGTTGCAATATTATCAAACTGAAAATTAAAAAAAAAATTTTTCAAGCCAAACCATTTCTTTTGTTATTTAATTTGTTATTACATCTTGTTTAAAATTAGAAAATTTTGATAAAGTAGCATTCAATTTATGTTCAAAATCTTTACTAAATATTAGCCTGTTCCTTTCAAAAAATAAATCAGTATTTGTTGAATCTTGTAATAACATCTGCTGAGGAGCTTTAGTTGGAACATTTTTATTCAGTTCTGCCATAAACTACAAAAGGACGTTATGTTAAAAACAATCACTTTATTTAATTAAATTAAATTCAATAAAAAATTAATAATTTCTCACTTTTGCAACGTCATTTTTTGGAAAACCATCAACTTTTGAAATATCAAATACCAATTCTGATAAATCAGAATCATCACATAATAATCCTTTTGCTAAAATATATTTTATCTGATAAAAATTAAAAAAGTTATCCACTTTACTTTTCCAAGTTGATTCAGCTTTTTTTGAAAACTCTATTAATATCAAAAAGCAATATAAATATTTGGAAAGATCAGCCAAAGAATAAACAAAACAGTCTTGAGATTCTTTTTTTTCAGTCAAAAGTGGAGATAATATTTTATTAAAATATGAATCTGTTATTAAAGAAAATATAAAATTTTCGGTTTTTTGCCTTTTTAACAGTACCAATAACAACTTTTGCATTGCGGTGGTAAATTCGCTGGGATGTTCATTATTTTCAGAGGCAGCAATTAATTTAGGAAAAATTTTAAATTTATCTAGCATTTCCGAAAGTAATTCATCGTTTGCTAAAATAAATATTTTTTATAATATAAAATAATATTAAATATAAAAACAAAATTATTATTTATTATATAAATTACCAAATTCAATTAAACTCTTCAGCAATTGTAGTGCACTTATTCCTTGTTGTTCATTAACACACCATATTCGACAAAGATCAAACATTTCAATTAAAATGTTATTCGAAATTTCAAAACCATTTTTTTGTTTTAAAACAAATGCGATTTCTATTATAAGAGTCAAAAATTTTAAAGATAAAGAAAACGATTGATCAAAATTTCTTTGAGTTTCATTGCCATAACTACATACATTTTTAATGTTGGTAAATTGAGTTTTAATAATCTAAAAATATAATTAATTAAATTTTAGTTTTTCAAACACAATATTAAGATTCTTATACCTTTAAAGTTTTTACTAATTCCTCTTCAAGTTGAGAAAATTTATCTATAGTTGAACGGTATTGTTTATTATCCTTTATTTCTTCTAAGAAATGTACAATGTGTTGCAACAAAGGTTTATTTAGTTTTTGGATAGCCAATTCAAAATCAATAAAACATTTCATTACTAAACATTCTACATCTTCTCTATCCATAATACAATTATTTTTTTCCAAAATTAAAATCAATTTATTGGCTAAAACACCGAATTTTTTAGTTTTTTCACAAAGCTTTGATATATTTACTGTTCTTATCAATGTACGTATTGCTGCAAAATTCTGATGACAAATATTTATTAGAATAAGCATTGAATATTGAGCTATTTCAATATTTTCTGATGAAATATATTCAATTAAAGTTTCAATAAGTTCTGGTAAATATGGTTCTTCCCATGTTATATTAATACCAAAAGAAAAATCTTGCATTAATTCTAAAAATTTCTCAGTTTTTTCCTTTAAATTTAATTTTGTTAACATTTTTGCTAAAAGTGGAAAAAATCTAAATTTGGTTATTAATGCTTTTCTCGCTTCTAAATTTTTCGAAGCGAGTTGTAATACTGAAATACAGCTCCACATTAAATCATCATCTAGGTCCGGTATGCTTAATAATTTATGAATATTAATATAAAATTGAGTAACAGAAACTGAATTTGGATTGAAAAATTCAACATTTTGAACAGAATTTGTTAGCTGAAATTGAACATTAAATTTTTATTAAAATATTTTTACATAAAAATGTATTAGAACTTACAGCAAGACTGCGAGCTAGAGAAGCATTTATATTTAAACTTTTATTAAATCTATTCTTACGGAATTGCTCATTAAATTCTGTTATATATGAATTCCATAAATTTATTGAAATTGTCTCTGAATCTTCCATTATACACAATTATACAAACAGATTTATTTATATAAAATTTTTTATTTATAATTTACAAATTAGAACTTCACTTCACTTATTCTTAACTGAATTTTCTTAAAAAAAAAGTTAAAAAATGTCATTCAGCATTCAGCAATTTTTTCTTAACCGCCAACTATTTTTAAAAATTAGCACCACCTGTAAATAATATGGTGTACTTTAAAAATTACTTATCAATTTAAAAATAAACAAGATAAGTTTATTTAAGACATTGGATCTCTTTATGTTTTAATAATTTAATATTAATTGGATTAAGTATTATTTTTACATTCACTATGATTGTTTTTAGTTTAAAAATAAATGCTAAAATTTGATCTGTTTAAAGTTTTATGAATAAAATTCAAAATTTATTGAATTGTTTAATGTTAACTTTTGCGGCTAGAGTGGATACTTACCCATCCCTACTCACTATAGTAAGAGAATTTAAAAAGTTAATATGACATTTACATTGACAATTCAATTTATGACAATCTCTTCTTTTAGAATCTGTTGTGATTTGTATTTATTGTTATTTGATGTTAAAAAAACGTGTAAAACTTAATAAACATTAAAAAAATTTGAAAAATTTTAAAATGCCACCATTTGCTAAAGAAAATAATGTATTAATTTATAGAGGATGTAATTTTTTTAAACAGCGCTTAATTTTATCTATACTTAGCGGCAAACAAATCAGAATAATAGATATTCGAGAAAATGATATTGATGTTGGTAAATAACAATTTTATATAAAAGTGAAATAAAATATTTATGAATTTGAACTGATTTTAATTTTAGGATTGAGGGAATACGAGGTTAATTTCATTCGAATGTTAGATAAAATTACAAATGGTACAAAAATCGAATTAGATCGAACTGGTACTATTCTTAATTTTACTCCTGGTCTATTACTCGGAGGTACATTAACACATGAATGTTGTAATGAAAGAAATATTGGTTATTATCTAGATGCGTTACTAGCATTAGGACCTTTTTGTAAACTACCAATAAGTGCTACTCTTAAAGGTGTAACGAATAGCAAAGAAAGTCCCTCTGTAGACTATATTAAACAATCAGCTATTCCTGTTTTAAAAAAATTTTTAGTTGTTGATGATGGCTTAGAAATGAAAATTGTTAAACGTGGTTTAATGCCTCTAGGTGGCGGAGAGATATTATTTAAATGTCCAGTAAGAAAAAATATTAAACCTATACAATTTATTAAAAGCGGTTTGGTTAAAAGAATCAGAGGTATCGTTTATGGATGTAAAGTGTCACCTGCCTTAGCTAATAGAACAAGTAATTATTTAAAAGAATACTTCGATTGTTTTCTAAATTCAATGACTATTTTCAGTTGAATCAGCTAAAGGGGTTATGCTTAATTTTTTACCTGATGTTTATATAAATTCTGACCAACATAAAGGTAATACAAGTGGAAATAGTCCAGGCTATGGAATTACGTTGGTAGCGGAAACAACCAATGGTGTTTTTTATGGAGCTGAAGGTGTATGTGATTCAACCAATAAGGTAAAAATTAAAAGTTTAATTTAATAAATATATTTAGAAAATTTATAATGATTTCTAGGCTGATATTCCAATTACTCCTGAGGATTTAGGAAAGAATATTGCATTTAAATTATTAGATGAAATTTATCGTGGAGGATGTGTCGACTCTAGTTTTCAGTGGTTAGCAGCCCTTTATATTTCGCTGGGAGAAAAGAATATATCAAAATATTTAACAGGTTTTTATCAAACAAGTTTTTCAATAAAGAATATTATAAAATCAATTTCTTTTAGGACCATTATCTGAATATACTATACATTTTCTTCAACATTTACGGGACTTTTTCGCAATAACATTTAAATTATCAAATTTTACTGAAGAAGATGGTGAAGACGAAATAATGGATGACGACAGTTCTGATTCTATTAAAGTTTTAATGACATGTATTGGAATAGGTTATAAAAATATAAGTAAACGTATAATATAATATGTCTATTATAATATAATGCTTATTTCTCTATTGTAAAATAAAAAAAAAATTTATGAAAATTAAAAAATCAATTTTACATTATTTTGGTATGTTTTATTTGAAAAAGTAAAACAAAATATTGAACTAATATCAAGTTAATAAAAACTGTTAAAAAATACAAAACTTTCATATTAAACTTAAAAATTTACACAAATTATAAAAAACATTAAGGATTTTCGGGTTTTTTGCATCCTTCCCCGCATTCATCACCAGAACAGATATCACAAAGAGATGACTTAATTTCATAGAATGCAATGCCACGATTTCCTGCAATATTTAAAAAATTTTTTTAATTAATTCAACATTTTAATTTGCTAACTATTTAACTTACCACTATTATAGTAATCATAAGCCTCGATAGCTGCTGGCTTTTGTTTTGCAACTTGACTTGTTTTTGTAGCTTCGATTGGAATACAAATTTCTTCAGTACCTATACTATCAAAATAGACTACAATAACTGAATCTCTATTTTTGGTTTCAACCCGTTGAACTGTTTTGGTATTTTTAACACTATCTAGAGAACCATCATTTTCTGGAGTTGTATAACCACTTGGTAAATTAACTTCAACAACAGCCATATTGGAGTTTACATCGTGTTCAACTGGAACATATTTAACACAAACATCTAACATTAAAATGTCCTTAACTGGTGTATCTTTTACTTTTGGTGTAATAATAAATCGTGGTTCACTATTTTTAGAAACAACATTATATTTGTATGAAACTTGAGCTAAACTTGAACCTTGTCCTTTAGCTTTTACTAATACTTCACGTGCTTTATTTGAAAGCTGAATTAAAAAAAAATAAAATTAAAATCAATATTTTAAATTAATAAATAAATATTTGAATCTCAACGTACCACATGTGTTTGCAAAACTAATGAATTTTCTGGATTTACACTAATTTTTCCGTTAGCTCCAGTATCATCAGTAAAATCAATATCCAAAGTTTCAGCTTTTCCGCTGGAGAATTTCTCTGAGAAATTAATTAAGGCTTGTAAACCAACAACTGTATCTTGGGTTGAAGCAAAACCACCATTACTATTTCTTTTTGAAATTAACCATTTCAAAATTGGTAAAGAATCTTCGGCTTTACCACTATCCAAAAGAATTGTTGATAGAGCATATGCAGTTTGTTCAACATCAGCACTTTTAGGTCTATACCAATAATTAATTTCTTTATCTTTTTTTTCATTTTTATCTTCTGGTTTAGCCCACCATTTTCGATCACCTTCAGTTCTAGCCATAGCTTTCAATTTTTCACTAACTTTTTCAGCAGATGGACTTTCAGCTAATTTTAAGGCATATGCTGTAATTGCTGTAGCATAAATATCATTTCCTACTTTATCAATATTTTCATTCAGATAATTAATAGCTTTTTTAATATTCTCTTCGTATTTTCCGCGACTTTCAACATTTTCTAAGAATGCCAATAAAACATACGATGTCAATGAAATTCCATTTTCAGATTCTCCAGAATAAGCTTTGTCTAAAACTTTTCCGTATTCAGGGAAACGACCATCCGGTGCTTGAACACCAGCTAAGAATGATAAACCTTGATCAAGAACTTTTGGATCAATATCAGTATATGGAATTGCTTGATGGAATGATTTAACAACATAAGCTGTTAACCACGTACTACCATTAACTTTTCCGCTATCACCCCAACCAGGATTTTCTCCAAATGCACTATAAGAACCATCTGAATGTTTATATGTTAACTCTTTTTGATAACCAACTTCCATATATTTTTTAGCTTTAGTTTCAATAGCTGGTGTTAATTGATTGATTTTCTACAAATATAATAATGGTAATTAATATTTATTAACAATTTTGTAAAATAATAATCCATTAACTTACAGTTAAATATTTCATAACTAAAATGTTTGGTACAAAATTAACCATATTTTGTTCACCACAACCATATGGCATTCGTATTAATTTATCTAAATTTTTAATTGTTGGACCAAGTAAATCACCTACAACTGATACTTCAACATATTGTGAATCTGGTACAGCTTCATCCGGAATATCAATAGTTATTTTTTCTGAATGTTCATTATCTTTAAGATTTATGAAAATTGCTTTATTAATATATTGTGTGACACCTTCTGGTTCAACTGGTAGCATTTGTTCAATAGCATCACCAGATATTGGTGTTACAGCTTTTATTTTAATTGCAATATGTCCAACTTTTTTCGGGCGAATCATAAATGATACTGATTTTCCAGAATTAGCTGGTATGGTTAAACGTTTGCTACGTTTAATATCTTCAACTACAAAAAAAAAAAAAATAGCATTAAAAATTATAGTTATATAAAATTTTACATATTTTTTTTTAAATATTTCAAAAACTTCTACTGTTAACCACTTAAAAACTTACTTGATTTTTCTTCAATTTCATTTGTAGCTTCAGCAAATTCAAATTCTTGATCAGCATTATCCATTGTTACATCAGCATCTAAATCTTTTTCCATATAATTGAATATAACTACAGGAACACTTAATACTTCACCTAAAGATAAAAAAATTAAAAGAAAATTATATAATTTGAAAATACTATTAATTTATATATTTTATTTTTTACCTCGTTTAACTGCATATGGTAAATTTGTTGAAACAAAGAACGGTTGGAAAACACGTAATTTAGCAGCATCTTTTGTTAAACCTAATCCAGTTTTTGAATTAACTGAGAATGCAGTAATGACCCATGATGTAATTGTATCTGGTACTTTTTCTTTTATTTCAATTTCTCCATTATTATCGCTATTTATTTATTTTTTTATTAATATTTATGAAGAAAAATAAAATAATATATTAATTAATTTATTATATATTTTTTAAATATTTGTATTTATTTGAGTTATTTAAAAATTATTACATGAATAATATGTTAGTTGCAAATTATTTGAAAATTAATAAAAAGTATAAATAGATTAAATTAAAAAAATAAAACTACTGAAATTAGCACAAAAATACATGAACCCAAAAAATAAGTAAAAAAAAATAAACAATTATTTAAAAATTTGTTATGAATATGAAAAAGAACATAATTAGAACAAAGTGGTTAACCAAAAGAATTGTTACCAGTGTGAAAGAAATTAGGTACCATTAGTGCAAATTGTATACAAAATATGTTCTATATTATATAGTTAAAATTTTAAACAATTTTGTTCTATATAGTGCAAAAATTTAAAAAAAAAATTAAATGGAGCAATATTTTAATAAAAAATGAATATAAAATGTTTTTAAAAATTATTTCATGCAAATAATACAATATATAATAAACAAAATGACCACTGAATATAAGCAACTTTTTTTTAAGGCAAACATATAAAAATATAAAATAATGTATAATTATATAGTATTTTAATAATAAATATATTATTTTAAAAATAAATTATAAGAAAGAAAAATAAAAATGGAATTTAAATGGAAAATATATATATATTTTGTAATTGTAAATAAAAATGAAACAACAACAAGAAGAAAAACACAATAAGTATATATGAATTTGTGAAAAATCAAATTATAAGATACTTTTACTAATTTTTACAAGTATATATTTGAAATAAGAAATAATGAATTTGAAATATAACAAATGAATGAATGATTTAGCGACGAGCAGTTATGCTAAATTATGGTTGAACAAAACAAAATTTCAATTCGAAATCTTAAAAGTTAACGAACACAATACATACAAAACAAAATTAAAATTTTCTCATAGTGAGGAGGGACATTATTAAAAAATAAACTTAGCAATTATTTTAAACACACATATACATAATATAAATTAAATTGGTATCTTAATAGTAAAGAATTATAGTTCTTTCTCCAATTTTACAATACTTTTAAAAAATTGGTTACTTTTTAAAAAAAATTCGTTCCAATAAGTTAATCAAAGTCAAAATAATGGTTTTGTATCCAAAGAATGCAGTTTTATACAGAATCAAAAGCTGGCATATAATAGCTTATGAATTTATTATATGTATTATTAGAGATTCATTTAATCACAAAATAGGTATTCAATTGCGAATTAAGCAGACTAAGTCAGTTTTTAGCACATTTTCATTTAATTATACTAAAATCTAAAACGAATATTTATAATCTACAGGTATTATAAATTTTCAAAAATGGATTTAATGGATATTATTAAATTGTTCTATATATACATAGGTGTCCGATAACATTAAAGCACAGCATCTGTTGATTATATCATTATAAATCAATTCATAATTTAATAATATCCATTCAATCAAACGATATATGAGTTCCCAGATAAGTTTTTATTTAATTCAAATAAATAATTAAAAAGTTTTTCAGTAGTCAAACTTATACAATATTATAATTTCATTATAATAAATTTAATCCAAAAAAATCTATAATACTATAAAATAATTTTCTGTTAAAAATAATAAAGTTAAAAAAAATTTAATTATATAATTTTTTTTGGAAAATTAATTCTAATTATTTAAAACTGTGTTTTTCAATATTAAATGCCCCTGATGGACAAGTTATTTTATTATCATTGAAGTCCCATATATGATTAGTTCTTTGGTAAAGACTAAGGATCTTAAAAAGTTTTAGTTTAGAGTTCAGACTTAAGACCCAACAAAATAAGTTCATAAATTATATTTTTCAGGACAATTTTTTAAATTTATGAGCTAAAAAGAACAAAATTAATTAAAAAATTTGATCAAATTGATTGATTTGACTCCAGTCTCCCAAATTTTATTTTTTTTTTTTAATTTTAATTTTAGTTAATTCTGCTTTACATTGATCTTTTTTACAGATACAATTAGTTTATTATATTATATTATTTATTAGTTAAAAGATTTATTAATTTTTTAATTAAAAAAAATTATTAAGCAATTCTTAAACAACGTTATGATAATCTTTTTAAAGCCTTCATTAATTAATAACTTAAAAATTGTGAATATAGAACTCCTCTTTATATAGAACTCCTCTTTCTATAAAACAATAAGATTATTATCAAATTTAGCCTCAATTTATGTTTTACGAAATATATTTATCTTATTGATATATTAATCAATTTATTTTATATGTTAATAGTATTTCTTCTATAATAATACCATTCTTTCTATTTTATACAATTTGGGCATAAGCTCGATTCCTATTCGTATCAGAATTCCTTCTTTACCTGAATCTTATAGAATAAGATATAAGAATATATTAAGGTAAGAATTTACTAATATAAGATACTGATATAATATCGGAAAATTAGTAAAATAATGATTAAAACATATTTTATTTCAAAAATTATACTTTCAGAAATATCTCAAATTAATATTTGATACTAAAAACTTTATTTAGTTTTATTGATTAGTTAATAATATAATGTTATAATAAACAAAATTTAATCATTGGATATGTGCAAATTTTCAAAATTTTTCATTTTTAACATGCCGTGTTAACTATATATATTTTAAAATATACACATTCGCATATATATATAAGTTTAAATACATATGTATATTAATTAAAATAAAATTACAGTTTTAAAACACAATTCAACCAAAACCATATTTCTGGAAAATCTTTTCTAATTAACAAAACTGCAGTCAATTGAGTCTTTGACCTTGTCCTTCCCTTCAATCTCATTTTTTTCGTTCCTAAAATTAGTTAGTTATACCTTTTATATAAATTAGTTAGAATATTAGATTTAAAAATATTAATATTAAATAAAATTAATATTAATATAGATGTATATATAAATAGTTACGGGTTTGATATCCAAAATATCAAAAAAAAAGTTAATGGAGAATTTCTCGAATGTTTAATATATACGATTTGCAATAATTATGCTATAT
Organism: Dolichopus griseipennis; assembly: GCA_963082915.1. Lineage (NCBI taxonomy): Eukaryota > Metazoa > Arthropoda > Insecta > Diptera > Dolichopodidae > Dolichopus > Dolichopus griseipennis. The sequence goes on along the minus strand of OY720444.1, from coordinate 77,396,387 downwards.
AAAGTTGAAGTTTCCACCTTTTCTTAATATTATTCTAATTATTCATCTCATAAATTTTGATTCTACCATATATATTCGTTAATATATGCACTTGTTGTCTCCAATGACGAAATATATATTTTTTGGATTTTCGAATTTTCGAATACTATCTATTATATTTTCAAATTTCAAAACAACTTTTTCTGATTTTGAAAAATTTACAATACCTACTTATATATTATATCTTAATTATTATTTAATTAGTTTCGTACTTATAAAATATTGTTTCAATTATTAAAATTTGAGCTTCGTAGTGGATAAGCATTTGGCTTAGGGATGGGGGTTAGATCCCCCGTACGATTTATACAATATTGAAAATTCTTTTTATTTTAAAAATCCTCATAATGACCAAATTTTTAGGTATTGTAAAATATACTAGTATGTATATTTAAATACTTTTAAATTAATATAGCCGAAGGTTTTAAATGCTTGTGCTAGTGGTAAACAATATTCTAACTACAGTAATATTTCGATAATCCGAATAATTAATTGCATACCCTTATTCGGATTAAACGTGATATTCGGATTGGTGGATACAAGTCTTGCAAGTATAGCTGTGGCCCAAAACTCAATAAAAATAATAAGTCATAAAGAGTTACAGTTATGTGAGCTCTTTTTTGTGCCTTGTTTCAAACAAAAATTTATAGTTTTTACTTTTGCATATTCTGATACTTAAAATATTTTAAGTAAGGGCCTTACCTAATCAAAAGCGTACGACGTATGACGTATAATACGCCGGACGTCGATACGTCGACGTATCCCGAAATCGATACACGCGTACGTAATATAAAAACGTTTTTTATTCAATGTCAACAAATAATCACCATAACAACATAACAAAAAACAATAACAAAATTTAATACGCTTTGTCAATTTTTAAATTTTAAGAACCCGACGCATAGTACGTCGCGTATTTCGGGAGCTCTCATTTAATTATATGTATTTAAAATTATTTTGACTAAACTAACAATAATAAATTTAAATTAAAACTTCAACATTTCATAAAAACAAAAACGCATACAACAAAAACCTAACTGTCAATAATTGTTTTTTAAAAATAATCATAATTTGGATTATAGAATCTCCAAGCTGCAATCAATTTGGATTGTAGAATAGTTAGTGCTTTGTAAACTGTTAAAGGAGTTTCGGATTATCGAAATATTACTGTATTTATATTGTATATTATATAATATAAATAAAATAAATAAATTAATCAAAATTTGTAAAAGTTAAAATGTCATGAATTAGAAATATTTGCTTTTATTAATAAATTCTTTTGAAGAATTAATTAATTTTTTTTTTTTTTTGGTATATGATTTTAGTTCTGATTAAACGCTAGTTAATTAAGCACAAAATTTGGCTAAATTTTGTTATTTTAGAATAAATTTTAAATTTCACACACAAAAAAAAACAAAAAGCCATGTAAAATCAAAAATCTGAAAAACTATAGGTCTAGGCGGTGTGTACAAATATATAATAATAAAATTAATATTAATAAAATAATAAAAAAACTTTTACAACAACGCATAATAAAATTTAAAAAAAAAAAAAAAAAATTTTCAGAGTATTCTTTTAAATATTTACTTTATTAAATCGGACCAAATCCATGATTCAGGAAAATCATCTCGAATTGGTATTATTTCAATATTATGATGTGCATCATTATTTTGCATAGGTAAAATATCTTCTAATATTTCGGTTCTTTCTATATCTATGTAATCACATTCGTTTTTCAAACATATTTTTTTTTTTATTGGACGTTCTTTTATATAAATCAAAATAAGTGAACTTATTAATTATTATAATTAACATAGGTATAAGTAATTAATATTTAAAAATAAAATAGAAATATTTAATTAATTTTTAATATGTAAATATTTATTAAAAACGCATTTTGTAAAAATTGTCCATTAAATATCTGCATGCACCTCAAAATTCGATGAAGGAGAATAAATAAATCGGTATGTATATATATGTATACATATATATTTTTACAATATGACTGAGAATGAAAATTGGAAAATTTCGGAAAAATATTTGGAATGGCGTCCATATAATCAATTGTTTTTTAAAATATTATGATAAGTGTGATAATATATATATTATCACACCTATTCTAAATTCCCTCGTAGACTTTCTACAAAAATTGGCTACCCTACGAACAAAAAGTTTTACGAATTCTAAATTCCGTCGTAGAAAATTAAATTCGCAATGGCAACTTTGACGTTTGAATTAATTTTTATAAGTAAAAATTAAGATTATTGTTTTCATTTTTGTAGTATTAATTTTTGAAAAATATTTTGAAAAGAGATTTAAATATTTTTATAAAGTACGAATATGGTACGAATGAATATTTCTTTCGTTGATTTTAGTAGTGTTCGTTACGTTAAGTCGAAATTGAGAATCATTTTTTCGTAGATTATCTCCGACTCAGCCGTACGAGGGAATTTAGAATAGGGGTGATTATTTTAAAGTGATTTTCTTTAATTTATAAATACTTCTGAAGAATTAAATTTTGATTTTACCTTACATTATATAAATTCTGATTTTAATTTTTAAAAGGCTGGATTAATTAAACCCCAAACTTGGCTAACATTATATTTTAAAATCGCTTTTTTTTCACACACAAATCCAAACAAAATCTAGATAGATAGAAAAGCTTGATCTATATATTATTATTATTCTATTATATGCAAGAAAATAATAATAAATTATATTATTATTTTAAATATTTACTTTATTAAATCGGACCAAATCCATAATTCAGGAAAATCATCTCTAAATATTTCTTCTACTTCAATAGTAAATGTTTCTTGGGCGGGTGCATAACATATTTCTTCAACTACTTGTATTTTTTCTATATAACCTTTCACTTTTTTACATTTCTTTTTTATTGGACGTTCTTTTATGAATTAAAATAATATTACTTATTAATTATTATAATTAATATTTAAAAAAAAAATTAGAAATATTTTATTAATTTTGTCAAATTGTCCATTAAATATATATAGTATAGTATTTGCTTGTACCTTGCAGGTATATAATACTTTGCAAAATTCGGAGAAGAAGGATAAATAAAACGCTATATGTATATATATATATATATCTTTACAATGGTTAAAAATGAAAATTGGAAAATTTCGGAAAAATATTTGGAATGGCGTGTAGATTCAGAATTTTGTAAAGAAAACTTGTGGAATTGGAAATGGAACAGTACACAAAAGAACAACGATCAAAAATTACGAAAAGTTATGAAAAATATAAAAAATCTAAGACGTTTCTACATGTTATTCAGCCACCCTGTATATATATATATATATAAATTTAAAGTGATTTGCTTTTACTTATTAATACTTCTGAAGAATTAAATTTTGATTTTACCTTACATTATATAAATTCTGATTTTAATTTTTAAAAGGCTGGATTAATTAAACCCCAAACTTGACTAACATTATATTTTAAAATCGCTTTTTTATTTCACACACAAAACTATAAAACAAAATCTAGGTAGATCAAATCAGATAGATAGAAAAGCTTGATTTATATATTATTACTTTATTATATGCAACAAAATAATAATAAGATTAATAATAATAAATTATTTTTTATTATTTTAAATTTTTACTTTATTAAATCGGACCAAATCCATAATTCAGGAAAATCATCTCTAAGTACGGATTCTTCAACTAATTGTATTTTTACTCTATCCCCTTTTACTTTCTTACATTTGCTTACCCTTTTATTTGCTCCAACTTCTCTAACTTCTACGTCTATAATTATTATTTACAAAAAAAAAATAAAAAATAGAAATAATTTTTTATTTTAAATATAAATTAATTTAATGTATATTAAAACAATATTTTATCATATTGTCCATTAAATATATACAACAAGTTGTTCATCTATAGTATATTATCTTCACATATGAAATAAAAAGTTTCGGCAATATTTCAACCCATTTTTTCCCATAATTCTCTTATAGAAGAAAATTTGTCAATATATATATATATATATATATATATATATATGTATGTATATATATATAGAACTTTAGTTTGTAATTATATAATTAAGAATAATTTGTTCTTTTCATTATGATATTAAATGCTTTTGAATGGTATGTATATATATATATATATATATTTATATAGTATATAAAAGCTATCTGTTTTAAAAGATTTTGTATATAACTGAGGATGGATTTCTTTATATAATGGAATGGAAAAAAAAATTCAAAAATCCAACACCAAAATATATAAGCTATGTATTATTTTGAATTTTTTTTACTTCGTTGAATTAGACCAAATCCATATTTCTTTAAAATCTTTTCTCAATTTTATTTCATTTAAATTTTGTGCAATTATATTTGATGAATCTTCTGATAAATTTATTAATATATGTTGAGGAAGTTTTTCTGTTCTAAATTTTGATGTATCACTTTGTTGAGATTGATCAGATGATCCAGATATTTTAGCCAATAATTTTGGATTTAGTTTATAAGTAAAACAACAATCTTAAAAATAAATTTCGATAAAAAATATATATATATATATAAAAATTAACATATTTTTTTTTTTTTGAAAAGTATAACAATTATAGAATACAATATATATGTTACCTAATATAATTATATATATATTAAATATACATATATATTATGATAAATGGAAATTCTATTCTATATAACTTTAATAGTGTATGAATTTTATTTTTGAAAATTTTCAATATATTTTATATTCTTTATATTGTATAACAAATACATGCAAAATGATCAACAACATATTACTATGTATGTATTAAACATTTGAATGAGTTCAGTTTGTAATTTTTGTATGAATCATGCATAATATATATTTTTAATCAGCCCAGGTTTCATTAAATTCAATGTTAATTGTTACACCAATATTGCTAAGAAATGTTGGGAATATTTTCCAGATTTTTATTTTAAAAATGCTTCCATAGATAATTTATATTTAATAACAACTAATTCAATTCAGAAAATCTATTTCGAAAAAATAAGACTTTTTATTTTGGATTTAGTTTCATATAGCACTCTACTTATATATAATATAAGTGCTAATATAGCACTGTACTTATATATAATATGTTCTATATCGACTCAAACCTCATTTACAAACCCATATCAAACACACTTTAAATAGCTTTAATCATTATTAAGAAATTAACTAATTAAGAAATTATTCAAATTTATAATAATAACCGTTATTCAAATTTTTAAAAAACCGTTAGAGTTTTTTCATACCAAAATTAACGTTGACCAAGATAAATACTGGCATTAATGTTTATTATTTTTAATTTCATTTTAATATTGCAAAAACTGGGAGAAAAAAAATGGGGTGTGGGTCTATACCATATTAAACTAAATGGTATAGACCATACCATAAAGCTTCTGGAATATCTGGATATTACCCGTGAAATATAACTTGACTATTGATTAAACAGTTTTTTTTATTTAATATGAATCCCATTTTGTATGAACCCTTAAAATATATCACATATATATGTATATATATATATATATATATATGAAATTAACTTATTTACATCCAAATCCAGGTCTCTGGAAACACTTTTCGTACAGGAATAACAACAGGAATAACTTCATTTTTTGGTTTTGTTTTTTGTTCTCTTATTCTTCCAGATATTGATCTACTTTCACCACTAATTGAGCGAAAAGATTCATTTTCATTAGATGAACGATAAGGTGAATAACCTGTACGATAATACATGCCAGTTCGCATATACCATCTACGCCCTGAAAGTTTAATATTATTAAACATATTTTTTTTTTTTTTCAATTTAATGAAACTGACATCACTTATCATATTATAAAATTTTTGAATAATTAAAATTTGTCTTATTTAGTATTTTGTAAAATAATATTATTAATTTATATATGTTAGAAATCTATTTTTCCTAATAATATTTCTGAGTGTTTTATATAAACTCTTCTAGTCTATATTTTAAATGTATTCAGCTACTACATAATTTGAACAATACATGCTGCTGTCTAAGGGTGTATTTATTTGATATCCAACTTAAATGCTACATGTTGTTTTGTTTTAATGATATTGAAACATGTTATGTAAATGTGTCTGTACGAACGAATTTAGCTGTAGCAAGGAGAAAAGAGTTGCTGGGCTAGAATTCCAAGTCGCTTATTCATTCTAAGGGAATGAGTGATCACGAGTAGATGTGATACAGATTTATTATAATTTTTGTGAAATTTTTCTATCATCAGAAGTGGGATATTACCCAATATAAATAAATAAGAGTGTAAAATTTAAATTTAAAAATTTGATTTAATTGAAAAAAAATAAAAAGTGTTGCATGTTTTCATATAATGCTTTGTACATGTGTGTATATATTATAGTATATAACTGTATTCAGATATAATATTAATGTGTTCTTTAAATCTGAAAAAAAAAGAATTTTTGATGGAGTGTCTAACATATGTTATAAGTAACATATTATTGTGTTAATATAATAATTAAAACTCATTATTTTCTAAATAAAAAATTAAGAAACTGTATAATTCAACCTTTTTTTAAACAATAAGTGTGCTAAAATTTTATTTTATTTACACATACCTACATACATTTTCAAACGGTTTTTTTAAGTTGTGAACTTATAAAAAAAAAAAAAAAAAAAATGTTCATTTGACTTGTTTATGCGTGTCGTGTTCGCAATATCATTTGTTTCATACAATACATACTTAAATAAAATTCGATTTGTTTATTCATGTTTCGACATTTCATTTATTCCACAAAGACCAAATAAAAAAAATAAAAAAAAAAAGTTTAATAGTGTATTGTATTGTGTCGGGTTTAATAAATTGTAGGGGTATATTATAATTATAAAATAAATGCATGATATGTGTATATGTAAATATTTTATTTTCTTTAAAAATACTTAAATGAGTTAAAAAAAAAAAAAAAAAAAAACAAAGAAAAGAGAATAAAATAAAATTTAAAACAAACGAAAAAAAAAAAACAAACATAACAAAAAGAGAAAAACTATAAATAAATATATAAGATAATTTGTTTGGAAAAAGTAAATAGAATTATTGTGAAATAATTAAAAATATACACTGAAAAAAATTTAATCAGAAAGAAAAAAAAAAAAATATTATTTTGAGTATAAGATCTCCGTCACTAACTAACTGTCACAGAAAACGTAAGTGATAAAAGAAAAAATTAAAATTATTGAAAGCTGATTCTAAGGTAAGAAATTCTCAAACAGTTTTATTTTAATTATAAAATCATAAAATACATTTAAAAAAAAAAATAATAACAAAATGAGCGAGAATCAGGCAAATCAAAATAATGACTCTTCAATAAATGATCAGACAAGTAATGTTTCTTCTGAGGCTTCAACAAATATAAACATGAACGATATTTTGCAAAGGGCGTTAAAATCAATTATGAATGAAGGAAATCGGGGAGATATAGTTGGATTTCCTGGTTTTGATCCGGACCACTCAAGAGTAAACATAGACACATGGTGTAAGGACGTAGACATGAGGATAAAGAGAGATAATCTTCAATGTTTTGATGTTATACCAAGAGTTCGAGCGGCATTATTAGGACGCGCTAAAATTTGGTATGAAAAATATGGATTCCAGCATTATGATTGGAGTGATTTACGTGCTTCAATGGTACATGCTTTTTCAAGCGGATCAGATATAATCAGCCAATTAAGAAAAGTTTCAAATTCAGAAAGTTCAGAATTTAATAACTACACCGAATTTGTGATGGAAAAGGTTGCTCAAATCAACAGATTACCATTTTCAATACCAGAAGACAAAATAATAAAAATTGTTATTGGTTGCATTACAGAAACAAGTCTAAGAAATTCATTAACATTTGTAATGCCAACATCCATTCAAAACTTGATTGATCACTTAACTTCAATTAAAGAAAGTCCATTGATGACAAACATGAAGTATAAAAACTTTAATTCATTTGAAAAAAGAAAAAATGTAAATGATCACACCAGCAATTTTAATAAACGTAAGCGAACCGAGAATGAGAAAAGGTGTTTCAGCTGTGGAAAAACTGGTCATGTTCGTATTAATTGTCCAGGAAATAAACTTAATAATAAAGTACCACCTAAAACTGAAAAAAAATGTAAATTTTGTCAAAAAACTGGACACGATGAAGAGACATGTTGGGCAAAAAAACGTGCCGAAGTAAAAAATATAAATATTTGACATGAACCTCATGCATTAAATAATACAACAGTTGTGGTGGTAAAAAATAAAATATATCATTGTTTATTAGATACAGGATCAGACTGCTCACTAATACGTTCAGATATAGCCACAACTTTGAATCAAAAGAGAACAATCCATTTTCTTTCCGTTTGTGGAATAAGTAATATACCAATCTTGCTCACTGAAAAAATTAATTTGTTGGTGGAGTTTGAAGAAATAAATGTAGATGTTACATTTCATATAATAAATTCAGAATATTTAAAATATGATATGATTATAGGAAGAGATATTTTACATGACTCAACTTTAGAAATAGTTGTTAATAAATACGGTTCAACATTGAAGGGAAATTCATCACACTCATGTTTAGTAAATAAAACAGAAACTTTTTTACTATCAGACCATAAAAGCAGAATTAACTCTATTTTAGAAAAATACTCCAAATTTATTGTCCAGGGTTTCCCAAGTACTACTGTTAAATCAGGTTCTTTAAATATAAGATTGTCAAAAGATAATGTCATTAATTATCGTCCTTATCGGATGTCTCTAGCTGAGCGTAATGTTATTTCAGAAATAATTGAAAATTTAAAATCAAATGGAATAGTTCGTGAAAGTGAATCACCTTTTGCTAGTCCTGTAGTCTTAGTAAAAAAAAAAGAATGGACAAAATAGACTTTGCATCGACTACAGAGCATTAAACCAAATTACCATTAAAGACCGGTATCCTCTTCCAAGAATCGATGATCAGCTTGATAGACTGTCTGGAAATAAACTTTTTACTTCATTGGACATGGCATCAGGGTTTCATCAGATACCAATTGCTGAAGATTCAATAGAAAAAACAGCATTTGTAACCCCAGATGGACATTTTGAGTACCTTCGCATGCCGTTTGGTCTTGCGAACGCCCCAGCCGTGTTTCAAAGAGCAATCAACAAAGCTTTGGGTGTATTGAAAGATAAAGTCGCTTTAGTTTATTTAGATGATGTTCTGATTCCATCTAAAACAATAGAAGAAGGACTTGACAAATTAGAAATGGTACTGCAAGCATTGACAAAAAATGGATTTTCACTTAATATTGATAAGTGTAAATTTTTGAAAACAAAAATAGAATATTTAGGGCGAGAAGTATCTTATGAAGGTGTTAAACCAAGTAAAACTAAAATTGATGTTTTAGTAAAATCACCTGTTCCATCAAATGTAAAACAAGTACGCCAGTTTATGGGCTTAGCAAGTTATTTTAGAAAATTTATTGCAAACTTCGCTGTAAAAACAAAATGTATAACTTCATTGACCAAAAATAATACGAAATTTGAATGGAATCAAGAATCTGAAGAGGCCAGACAGTATATCATTCAACAATTAACTTCAGAGCCTATTTTAAAAATATTTGATCCAGAACTACCTACAGAGCTTCATACTGATGCAAGTTCGATTGGCTATGGTGCCATTTTATTTCAAAAAAAGAATGGAAAATTACATGTGGTAGCTTATTACAGTCAGGCAACTAAAGTTTATGAAACCAACTATCACAGCTACGAGTTAGAAACTCTTGCTGTTGTAAATTCTGTCAAGCATTTCAGAATATATTTACTGGGTATCCAATTTACAATTGTTACCGACTGCAATGCTTTAAAAGCAACAAAGGCAAAGAAAGATTTACTACCAAGGATTGCGAGATGGTGGATTTATCTGCAGGATTTTGATTTTGATATTGTGTATCGAAAAGGTAAAACAATGTTACACGCAGATTATCTAAGCCGAAATATACCTTCTGTGAGCTGTAATCAGTTAAATAGTTTAACAGACAATTGGTTAAACATAGAGCAACAATTAGATTCAGCTTCGAAAGAATTAATTGATAAATTAAATTCAGAAGATTCAAATACTTGTTCACAATATGTGTTAAAAGATGGTTTATTATATAGAAACCTTAAGAACTCACCTAAATTATATGTACCTCAAAGATGTCGTTTAGCCTTGATGAGAAGATACCACGAAGATAATTGTCATATTGGTTGGGAAAAGACGTTGAATAAAATGCGAGAACATTTTTGGATGCCTTCCATGACCAGAAATATTAAAAAATTTGTGAATGCATGTATAATTTGTTTAGTAGCAAAAAGACCATCAGGGAAAAAGCAATGTGAATTACATCCGATCGAAAAGAAATCAATACCTTTTCACACAATACATGCTGATTATATGGGTCCTTTTCATGAAGAAAACAAAGATAATCAAAAATATTTGTTAATTATTATTGATGCTTTCACAAAGTTTATCATTTTACTTCCATGTAAAACTCTAAATGCTATTGAGACTGTTGAACATTTTAAAAATTTTGTTACATTATTTGGAGTACCTTGTAAAGTTATAACTGATAAAGGAACAAATTTTACAGGTCAAGATTTTAAAACGTTTTGTACATCATATGGAATTGAACATCACACTATTGCTCCGGGTACAAGTAGAGCTAACGGTCAAGTAGAAAAATATGTCGATGTTGTTGCTAATTTATTAAGAACCAATTTAAATACCAACTTAGAGTGGACTACATATGTTGGTCGCATACAATTGGCACTTAATACTACTGTTAACAAAACTACACAGTTTTCTCCAATGAAAATACTTACTGGCGTTACGGTGCGTACTCCAGAAATTAGTGCATTGTTATCTGAATTAAACATAGAACCCGATTATGATGATGTAGAATCTATTCGTGCTTTAGCAGACGATAGATTAAAAGAAAATGCAATTCGCATGAAAATCAGGTTTGATAAAGATAAATGTAAACCTAAAAGACTTGAAATTGGTGCAAAAGTCGTTTATAAAAGTAACCAGATTAGAAAAAGCAAGTTACAGTCTCACTATCGTGGAACGTATGAAGTTGTTGGTATTTTACCTAATGATAGGTATAAATTAAAAAGAGAAGGTTTTAAAACAATAATAGTAGCTGCCAGAGAAGTTATTAAACCTATCAATGAAAATTTTGACGGTACTGAAAAATGATGAAAATTGCATTTGCAGTTCTGTACTTATTTATTACATTTGATTTTCATTTTATGTACTATATTTATAAAATAATAACTTAATTTGAATTTGTTTGATGTAAATTTAAACTATAAAATTTAAAAATTTGATAATTTTGTTTTTGAAACTTTTGGTTTTACTATTGAATTAAATAAAGAAAAAAAAGAAAATTTTTATTCAAATTTATTGTTTAATTGGCAATTTCAGCCAAGCTTAAGATTGCCTCTGAGCTGTGATAAAGTAAGTTGTTATATTCAGCCAAGCTTAAGATTGCCTCTGAGCTGTGATAAAGTAAGTTGTTATATTCAGCCAAGCTTAAGATTGCCTCTGAGCTGTGATAAAGTAAGTTGTTATATTCAGCCAAGCTTAAGATTGCCTCTGCGCTGTGATAAAGTAAGTTATATTCAGCCAAGCTTAAGATTGCCTCTGAGCCGTGATAAAGTAAAGATTATTAAAAAAAAAAAAAAAAAAAAAAAAAAAAAAAATTTCACTTTGGTAAGTTGTAGAATAAATTAAAATTTGAGATTAAAGGATTCATCGAGGACGATGAATTTTTCAGGATGGCCGTGTTAGAAATCTATTTTTCCTAATAATATTTCTGAGTGTTTTATATAAACTCTTCTAGTCTATATTTTAAATGTATTCAGCTACTACATAATTTGAACAATACATGCTGCTGTCTAAGGGTGTATTTATTTGATATCCAACTTAAATGCTACATGTTGTTTTGTTTTAATGATATTGAAACATGTTATGTAAATGTGTCTGTACGAACGAATTTAGCTGTAGCAAGGAGAAAAGAGTTGCTGGGCTAGAATTCCAAGTCGCTTATTCATTCTAAGGGAATGAGTGATCACGAGTAGATGTGATACAGATTTATTATAATTTTTGTGAAATTTTTCTATCATATATATAAATATATGTATTATATACTCTAAGGCTAAGATTATCCTAAGTTTTCAATTTCATATTTAGGCTACTGAAAATTTTTATTTTGAATAACAGAGTCAGCGAGGTGGCGCCGCTTAGTGAGACGCAAATGAAAAAAAAGGTAACAAATAAGTAATTCCGCTATCGGATTTCCATTGTTGAAACTGTTACTAGATTTCGACTTTTAAAATATTTAATGTCAACAAAATTTTATGACATTTTTCTGACGCAAACAGTTTTCTGGCGCAAATTGACAAGTGACGATTGACATTACGCGAACAAAATGTAATAGAATTCATATGTGTAAGAGAATTATTAATAGATTATTAATGGAGGTCCATTACTGAATTCTTAATTTTTTTTTTTTTTATAAAAACTCATGCAATTTAAAAAATCCTTTAAGAAAAAATGAATTAAAGAACATTTTAAAATAAAAAAAAAACCCCAAATTTTTATGATTGATTTGTTTTCTGAGTATGAGAATATACCATTAATTATTATAATGTATATAGTTGATTGAAATACCATTATAATTAATAAATAAATCCCAAAAATTAATGCGTGCTCTTATACTAATAAAATGAAAAATAAAATTTAAGAATTACATTGTATTGAAATTTTTATTCCAAATCCATGTTTCTGGAAAATCTTTTCGTATAACAATCTGATTAATTTGGGGTATTGGTAAGGATTTAAGTGGAGGTAAACGAGGAAGCGGAGAAAATTGCAAATGTGCTGATGATGATGATGTTGATGTTGCTGCATATCCTACTGATAATCCCGGACCTCTTAAACCTATTGCCATTGGATAATGATATCTAGGTCCTAAAAGCCATTTAGAATTATAGATAATATGAAATATAAATTATATTTGATTTATATATATATTGCAATTAGGTATAAATTAGAATATAATATGGGACCAATATTAAAGAAACAACGATTACTTATATCGATTTTAATATTCGCATTCATTTTGGGATTAAAAAAAAATTTTGAAATTATTTTTGGTAAATCGAATTATTCTATTTTCAAACATCAATTGGTCTTATTCAGTATAATCCCAAATATTTGTACTTTTTAGTCGGATATTATTTCCTTCAAAAAATTTATGATTACTATGAAAACTACCAATATATAGAATGTGAGTAATTTCTTTTCTAGCTTATGCATTATAATTATATCCAAAAATAAAAAAAAATTTTATATTTTGAAATGCATTTAATATAATAGATGTATATATCAAAATTCCCTCTTAATAACAGACCATCAAATATCTTTAAGAATTATAAAAATTCAATAGAATAAAAGAAAAAATAAAAAAAACTTTATTTTGTAATTGGATTATAAACCCAAGTCCAGGTTTCTAGAAATTTTTTTCTTAATTTGACATTTATAAATGAATTATTGAAGAATGAATCTGGATAAACCAATACGTAATGGCCTTAATTAATTTTTAAAATAAAATGAAATAAATTAAATAAATGTGTTGCTAGTAGATATTTTTATTAAATTCATTATAAAAATGCTTAATATACAAATTTTTTCAATAATTCTTTTATAAAATAATTACACAATTAATTTATATTACTCGGTTGTGTAGTGGATAAACATTTGGCTTACTAACCGAAGGGATCCGGGTTCGATTCCCGGCCAGCTCATACAATATTGAATCAAAAGCAAATTATTGAAAAATAATTTTACTTTACAAATCCCCATGGTGATCAATTGTAATTTAAATATACAAATATATAATTTAAACAAAATAATTAATATTGTAATTGTAAATAAATAGAAAGTATTTAATTTAAGAAGTCCAAATTCCAAATAGGCAAAGGAATATAATAATATTAGGCAATATTTGCTATTGTTCTGGTACTAATTTATAAAATAAAGTAAAATAAATAATGAAAACTATATGAAACGTCACAATTTAATAAAATTACATATATACTTTATAAATAGAACACATAACATTATACAGTTATATACTCAACATTAAACTTTAAACATTCAATATTACATAAATGTATGTATATAGAAAAATTCAAACAATATATATATAGGTGATAAATCCAATCATATGATGATTTTAACATTTATACAAATTTTTAATACCATTATATCGATTCACAAATTATTCAGCAAGGCCTTTCAAAAATAATATAGCAATGGCGGGCAATGTTTTGAAGAATATGTATATATTCAAAAATACAATAATGCAAGAAAAGACTAAACACATTAAATATTTGACACTAACTCATGAAGAAATGGTTTTTTAATACAACAATTTCACTTTAATTGAAATATTTTTTAATTTAAGTGAATATTTTTTTTATTTGAATTGAAGTTGGTTTTTTGAATACATTTTTTTTAGAGTTAAGTAAAAATTCGTTCGAAATTTTTCGAAATTGTCTAAGGATTCAGTTTTTATGTATACCCTTCTTTCTATTTTATATGACTTTGTATTGAAAAATCGTGCCACCTTCAAAGCCCGAGTTGAGGTAAATTTTAAGGCAATAGGTAGCATGCAATTTATTAAAATATAATTTCTAAGATGTTTTCACTCTAAGTAAAAATGTCTTCATTTACATTAAAAATTTTTTCACAGTTTCACTTAAAGTAAAATTATCTTCCTTTAAAAAAGAAAAAAAATTGTATAGTATTGTAAAATACATATGTATATACGTTTACAATTTATATAATATACTAATACAATGTTGAGGTTACTTTAATCGTATATATTTCATTAGTCCTATTTTATAAGTTTCTGAAAATACGCACGACTTCCGAAAAAGATATAATTTAAAAAATATTTCAAAAATATAAAATTGGAATATTACTGAAAACCATTACTCTGTTAGAGTTAGTATTAACTAACAGACATTTAATTTTAATTTAAAACATGAAACATATTTTACCAAAAAAAAAATAATAATAAAATTTATGATCATCTTATTTTATGACCTTAACACCTTCAATACACCTTCAATTCTCTTAAGAAATTTGATTATGTAAAAATTAAATATTTGTGATAAATATTTTCGGAAAATAAAGCAATATCTAACATTTTCATTGAAATTGTATTCCAAATCCAAGTTTCCGGAAATTCTTTTCTTATTTCAACAACATCTTCTTCCGTTGTTATACCCGTATGACTATTAGTTTTCTTATAAACTCTTTTTGCATACTTTGTAGGCGCTGACATGGGCTGTGAATGATAAACTCTTGGACGTTCTCCTGAAGAAGTGAAATCGAACGAATTTAATATTATATATTTTTTTTTAAATATTAAAATTTTTAATTTCAAATAATTTGTACTTTTATTCTTATTTTTCAAAGACATAATATAATTTAAAATTACATATTTGTAATAATGTGTTTAATACTTATCAAAACTGTATTATATAATATAACATAATAATAAAACAAACAATATATAATATATAATTATATACATATCATATAATATATAATAAAATAAATTTTATAAAATATTCATAATAAAAGATTAATAATACACTGATTATCGGATACATATACATATTGCATAGTTTTAGGAATTAAAAGTAAAATTATATACATGTTATTACATAAGATTACCCTAAGGTTTCCATTCTAAATTCAGATTGCTGAAGATTTTTTTTTTGAGTAACAGGGTGGAAAACTCAGTAATATTGAAACTTTAAAATACTTAATTTCAAAAAAATCTTATTACAATTTGCTTGCGCAGATAACTGTAGCGTATTTTGACTTTTAATCATTTTTAAATATAATTTATTTGAACAAGAAACCAATAAAATAATAAAAAATATATTTATTAAACCGTTTTTTTTATAAAAACTCATGCAATTTAAGAAATATTCTAAGAAAAAATGCATAAAAAAACATTTCGAAATAAAAAAAAAACCCAATTAATTTTTATGATTGACTTGTTTTCTGAGTGTGAGAATATACCATTAATCAATTATATAATGTATGTGTAGTTTATTAAAATACCATTATAATTAATAAATAAATCCCAAAAATTAATGTGCGCTTATACTAATAAAATGGAATATAAAATTTTAAGAATTACATTGTAATGAAATTTTTATTCCAAATCCATGTTTCTGGAAAATCTTTTCGTATAACAATCTCTTTAACTTGTGTCTTTGGTAAAGAATTTAATGGAGGTAAACGAGCACTAAATGATATTGGTCGCAAAAATCCTACTGCGGGTCTTGCTTCTGACACAAATTGTCCTTTACTATTGGAACTCAGTGCCATTGGAATTCCATATCTAGGTCCTAAAAGCCATCAATTTTTTAATGTTTTTTTTTTCCTTGTTTTTTTAGTTAAAAATTTCTTTTGATATTTATATATGTACATATATATATAAATATATGTATACCAAAACATATATTATATAAACAGTGAGTGGAATCGAAAAATAAACTCTCAAAATAAGCACTTCAAAAGTTTTATTTTTAAGCCAGAGCATCAGAGTTCAGATAAAATAATATAATCGTAGAGCGTTTGACATCTCTTGTAAGCGTTTTTTTTTAAATCTGAGCAGAGCATGAACTGTCAAAAAAAAAAAGATTGTTATTTTTTTTAGCTCCGAACGTTAAGAGCTTGTGATTTGTGTTTTTTTTTTAAATCAGAGCGCGCTCTGCGTGTGCTATAGGTACTCAATTCAAATAATTTGAGTACGACTGAGCAAAATAAAATACAAAGATACTTTGACGTTTGTTTAATATTAATACTTGTATAATAAAAGTCAAAATGTTTTGTTTATTTTAGGTTATCCAATTTTAATTTAATTTTTTGACAATTTTAAATGAAACTAAAATAAACATGATAGTTTTTTAAAATAGTTGTTTTTTTAATAAATCTGAGTGCTCTGAGCGTATTTGTACTTGCTCTGCTCAGAGTGTGCTCAGATCTTTGCTCAGACTTAAAAAAAAGCGTCTATATATTTTACATTCCTCCATCATATAAATACTAAAATATAACAAAAGTATATAATGTTCCTGAATCATATATGTATATATAATGATTCTTGCATAAGATAACAATTATCTGAAAGGGTTTTCAAATGGAAGGTCTTGGGATTTAAACCCCAGTCAGATAATATCTAATAATAATAATAATACATCGTAAAAATTTTATAATATATTAACAATTAATTTATATCGTAATATAAATAAAATAATATAAAAATATATTTAACGACTAATTGTGTAAGACATAGATGTCGCAAAGAATTTAGCATTTGTGTTTGGATAATATTCTAACTATATAGTAGAGCAATCAACTTAACTTAGTGAAAAGAATGATTAATGAAACTTGATTAATGAAAAAAATTATCAATATATAATTTAATCGATTTTAATCAAATATCGATTAATTTGCAAATTTATATACATTTGAATCTATTAAAGGATGAAAATTTTTTAAAAATTATTAACATCGGTATTTTATATATAATTATGCAGTAATAATGTTCAATTAATGATTTAGAATTGAATTTCTTTAATAATGTATATAGCTTTACCACTAAGAAATAGTTTTAAAAAAAAAAGCAAATTAAATTTCTAATTTAATCACTGAAGATACAGTGATCACTGTATTACATATATAATTACTTTAGAATATCTGTTAACCAAATCCATGTTTCCGGAAAATCTTTTCTTAAATTAATATTCACCATATTATTATCTAGTGAATTTTCAACCGGACGACTGTTAAAATTTTCCGGAATACTACGGTGAGTTGTTATTACATATGATTGATTATAATTTCCACCGACTATTTTATCATAATAAATGAAATCTCCTTTAATAATAAAAAAATAATACAAAATAATAATAAATATTAAACATTAAAATAAAAATTGACATTAACATTATAATAAACAATATATATAAAATTTCGATCTAAAGGCCGACATCTTAATCACTACGCTATTGTTGATCATAAAATAATGCAATAACATAGCCTCGCGAAGCGCTCAAAATTCAAGTGATTTTCGCATTCAAATTATTCTCTATATTTATAAACAAATAATTAAGCCGAAATGGGCAATTTTGTGAACAAATAAGCCGATTATTATATATATTTATTTGTATTAATATCTTTTATTTAAAACCATTTATATTGACCAATCAGCCTGATAACTTTTTGTGTAAGATAATAGATGGCGCACAAAATGTAGCATTTGTATATTCACAGTAACTACAACCGAGTTTTCAACGGCTTTGTGAAATTAATGATTAATGAAACTGAAGTTTACTTTAAATGATTTGGTGAATGCCCTGGTACTCCTTATGTAAGTGAAGAAATTAAAATAAAAAAAAAAAATAATCGATTTTAATCAAATATCGATTAATTTGAATTAACATTTAAATATTAATTGTGTTTTAAACTAATTGTGCAGTAATAATGCTCAATAAATGATTTAGAATTGAATTTATTTTAAAATGTATAGTTTTAGCAGTTACAAATGGACTAAGTAATTAAATTTCTAAATTAACCATTATAGGTATACTATTATATAACAATTATAGCTATTATAACCATTATATGTAATTACTTTAGAATATCTGTTAACCAAATCCATGTTTCCGGAAAATCTTTTCTTAAATTAATATTCATCATATTATTATCTAATGATTTTTCAATCTCAGGATTATCAAAATCTTCCAAAATACTAAAAGGTGTTGATATAACTAAAAATTCTGAATCAAATTGATTATTTACACCCACAATTTTAAATATAATACCTTCATCATAATCTTTAATAATAAAAGAAACCAAAAAAATAACAAAAATAGTTAGAAATATTAAAAATTAAAATAAAATAACAATTTTTTTTTTTTTTTTGTTTTTTTTAAGCGCCTACTGTTCAACTGTTAGACATGTTTGAACAGGGGGTCGTATTATATTCATGTTATTAAAATTGATCTTAATGAATTCCACTTACAATTTACACATGAGATAGTACTAGGCCTTATAACATGTAGAAACGTCTTAGATTTTCAATAGATACAATTCTATTTTGGTTTATATTGTAATATTTTGTATATGAGTTATATGGTATTCTATATCTGTGAGTTATATTATTCAATTAAATTATTTGTTTATGTTGTTATATTAATGTATTTTTTTATTAAAGATATATAATTTTTAATTATTGTTTAAGCCATTAATTTGAGCCCAATGGCGAATGGTAGCTGAGTCGATTCGAAACCCAGAAAAATGTTTCCACTTTCACTAGGATTCGAACCCGGGCCTTTAAAGGTCGGCACTTAACCACTGTGCCACCCAGCCACCTATATATACATATAAACTTTCTAATGAAACGGCGGCGTCCATATAAGTTAATACAATAACATAATTTTTTTAATATTAAATTATTATCAATTTGAAAGTTTGATATGCTCTGCTTTAATTATTCGAAGTTTAACTTAAAAATTAATTTGAGTAATTAAAATGATTATTAAACTTAGAGACTAATTATGAATAAATTCTTAATCTAATAATATCAATTTTTATTAATTTTATTATAATAATTTTATTAAAGATAATTTCATGTCAAATAAGATATAGAAAAGTTATTAAAGTTATTAAAGTATTTAATAAGACAAGACTAGAAGTACATATATATATTTACATAAACTATACCCAGATACCACAAAAGTATAATAGTAAAAATTATTAAAAGGTAATATTTATATATTTAAAAACCAAATGATTCTATAAATATAGAAAAAACTATTACTTAATTAAAATAATTATATATTTTTCCATTTAAATATTTCTAATGATTTAAAGCGACCCCATTTTTTGATGATTTTCAAATAAAAAAGGAAAACAAAAGAAAGTCAACAAAGAAAAACGTTAAGAACGGTTACTTTTGATTATTTGTTGGAAACCAAATCCATGTTTCTGCAAAATTTTTTCTAATATGTGGTACCACGACATTATCTGGAGAACGATTTACTGGTAAACTTTGGAAAACTCTTCTAGTTGTTAAAGGACCGCTTGTTGTTGATGTAGTATAAAGTATAGTATATCTAGGTGGTGGTGTTGTCAAAGGAGCTGAAAATTTATTACAACAATTTTTTTTTATAGTATTTTAAGTTATTGAAATTTGCAATCAGATTTCGGAGTAGTTTTGTAATCAAAAAATTATAATTAAGTATAATACAGGGTGGCGCAAAACGTTATTTATATTTTTTATTTTTATTTCAGAATTTTGTGAAAAAAACTTGGCGAATTGGAAACAGAACAGCGATCAATAATTGTTGAATTTCATTTTGCAAATCAACGGTCAATTGTTTTGACGCAGAGTGCTTATCGTCATTTTTTTAATGTGCGTACTGAACCTTCAGCATCAA
This sequence comes from Dolichopus griseipennis, assembly GCA_963082915.1. Taxonomy (NCBI): domain Eukaryota; kingdom Metazoa; phylum Arthropoda; class Insecta; order Diptera; family Dolichopodidae; genus Dolichopus; species Dolichopus griseipennis. The sequence continues at coordinate 77,375,770 of OY720444.1, read as the reverse complement.
CAATAAACCGCCTGGTTGCAAACTTTCGACAACACGGTACAGTGAGACACCTTCCACGTACCGGAAGACCACGTAAGGTCTACACGGAAGAAAATATCCAACATGTTGTGGATAGTGTGCAGGACAGTTCATAAACATAAGACGTCCAGCACAACTGGGGCTATCGCGGAGGTCCGTTCAAAGAAAACATAGCCAATCTGTTTTGTTTTATTACCTAATCAAATGTCACAGTTCTATAGAATATTATAATATACTAAGACTATATATATATATGCTAAAAATATGCATAAAACATGAGTTTGAAATCAGATCTCACTACTTTACACATAGAAACTACGGATTAGAGCATATACATTTTTTTTCGAAATAGTTTAGATTTCTTAGTTCTATATAGCTCAAATATCTATAGGTATCTCAATATTATAAATGTATTTAAGTTTTAATCCATTATATAATATCTTAAAATCTATAACATATTATTTTTTTAAATCATTCATAACACATATTATTCAACCATCATAATGCACAACTACTTTTAGATGTCATAGATATAGCAAAGAAATTAAAAGAAAAGCGATACAGTAAACAAAGAACTATACAAAAAAAAAATAAGAATTAAATTAAAGCTATAAAAATTTTAATAATTCATTATTCTAACTTGTCCATTGATACATTCCATATCCATGTTTCTGGGAATTCTTTCCTTATTACAACATCAATTTTTGGTGTTCCTTTATTTGATTGTAATTCAACTTTTTGTTTATTTAAACTTAGCGGTATATGTGCTGCTGGAGGTGCAGGCGCTCCGAATAATGCAGGTCGACCTCCTCCAAAAAATAAACCGACTGGTTGTCCTTTTTTTATTTCAAAGATATTCGCAAAAATTAAATTATATTTGATATAGGTATATTTATATATATATATTAAAAACTTCATTAATTAAATTCAAAATAAAATATAAACTTATACATATGTGTATATACATATATGTATATAAAAGTATTATAGAAGAACAAAAAATCAGTTTTATATTTCCGTTGCAGAATATTATTAACTTAATTAGGTGATTTTTAGAATAATGAGATGTTATTAATGTATTTTATAGTTAATTTTTAAATTATCACTATATATATATATCTTAAACATCAACTCTATACATATTTTTTGATATGAAATTCACAATTTAAAGTTTAAAAAACAAAAAAAAACTAAATATTATATATACTCTTTTCCCGTAAATTTGGTCCTTGGAAAATTGGTCTTTTTTCGTAGTAAAATTTATCCATTTCCAAAAAAGTTTGAGATTTTTTCAAATTAAATTAAACGCAAATTTTCAAATTTGAAATTGGTATTTTATCAAATCAATTTGATTCTTTTTTTTTGCAAAACGTCACCGTAACCTGGGAACTAGAAATCGAAATAATATAAATTTAAAAAACCTGTTGATCCTACTGTTGGATCTCAAGAAACGGTGATGATTAAAAAAACGGCTAATTAAATTTAAAAACTCAGAACTCTAGTGGATTTGAAAAAAGACTAAATTCGTTTAAAAATAGAAAAAATTTCATTTGAAAAAGGACCAAGTTCACGCGAAAAGAGTATATAAATATATTACTTAAAAAAAAAAAATTATCAATTATCATCTATATTTAATCATGCATTTATGTATATATTATTGACATTTCTATACACAAAAATATTTTTTATTCCCTGGTAGATAAATGTTCAACATTTACAATGTGTCTTATTTAATAAAAGCACCCTATAGTAATTTATAGTTAAGTAATTACTTTTTATAATATTGAGTATTCCAAGTAAAAACTTCATTAAAATTTTTTCTAACATGTACTCGCTGTGATTTTACAACTTTTTTTTTGTTTATACTTTTCTTCGGTAAAGTTTCTGAAGTAACAACAAGTGATCTATCCATTATATCATCATTTTCCATATTCAAATCATAGTCTACTGAAAATTTTATCAAAATATAAAATATATATAATATATATAAATTAAATATTTGCAATTTTTATTATCCAAAAATTGTGTCAGTAGAGATATAATATTTTCCTAATATTATTAAATACTCGAAAAATAATCAAAGAGCAAAATTCAAAGAAATACATAACTGCTTAAATCATTCAAATTACAAAGAAAATATATATTATATATATATATGTCAAAATGAAAAGTCCAAAATGAAAATTCCAACTCCAAGTATTATATTATATAAGAGTTAAAAGAAATATGGTAATAAAAAAAAAAAAAAAAATTATGAAAAAGTTTAGAATTATAATTTCTAACTTGTTTGTTGATGGGTTCCAAATCCAAGTTTCTGGAAATTCTTTTCGTACTACAATATCGAGTGACGTAGGACCTGGTTTTGATTGTAATAACATTTCATTATTTATGCCTGGAACTCCAGGGTTCCTATTTGCTGATATTGGCAGAGGTGCTCCAAATCCACCGCTTCCAACAGACAATGCAATCGGTGGTGGTAACACTAATACAAACAATGATTTTTTTTATATGTTTATATAAATACATTTTAATTTTACATTATTGCCATATAAAAAAAAAAAAAAACCAAATAAGTTTCCAAATTAACTATTTCAATATATCAAAAATAAATTCGAAATTTATTATATATTTCATTTTTTAAAAAAAAGGCATAACTGCATACTAAATTTTTGGTTTATATTTACATTTTAAACCATTCGGATATAAGGTGCACATATTTTAAATGTTTTAATGTATATGGATGAACCACTTAACCATAGAATATCAATGTTACCATTTTTTTTTTAAAAAAAATTAAAACAAAATTTTTAAATTTAAAAATAAATCTTCTTCTAACTTTTTTTCAAATGATTTCCAAACCCAAGTTTCTGGGAATTCTTTTCTTATTTTAACATCAATTGATTCTGGTATTGATACCTTTTGAATTTCATTTGTTTCAACAAATTCAGATAAATTTTCTTCAAATCTTATGTCTATAAGATAAAAAGCTAAAAAAATTTTATTTTCAATAAATTTTATCTAAACTTTACTTTTAATTAACAAATTTTATATTAATATTGAATAACTAAAAAACAGAAAAAAAAAATTAATTTTCTAAATTATAATTCAAGTTTTCCCAAGGAGAATCATACAATTACAAATGATTATAAATTATAATGGCAGCACTGTGTATTATTTTTTGATATTTCTTATGTCATTTTTGTTCAGTTCGAATATGCCATTTAATCATGGAAAGATACACGCTTCAATAACGTTTAGATATTGTTAAATTTAATTGAAATTGTTTTATCAAAATCTTTAGTTCAGTTCTCAGCTTTAAGAAGAATTGATCCAAAAAATCCAATTTTTATCCAAAGCAAATTCAAATTTATTGATCCCAGGTCGTTCTCCACAATTAAATCTTTTTCAGACAACAACATGAAGAATTTAAAGAAAAGATTTAGAATTACATCCTTACAAAATTCAACTGGTTCAAGAACTGAAGCCATATTGAATTAAATTAGGCTAAATAGTATAATTAAATAAAGGGTGGCGCATAACGACCGATATGGTTTGAATGTGTAATAACTTTTTAAATTTATTTATATTTTTATTTTTATTTCAGAATTTTGTGAAGAAAACTTGGGGAATTGGAAATGGAACAGTACACAAAAGAACAGCGATCAAAAATTACGAAAAGTTATGAAAAATATAAAAAATCTAAGACGTTTCTACATGTTATTCAGGGTGGCGCAAAACGACCGATATGGTTTGAATGTTTAATAACTTTTTAAATTTATTTATATTTTTTATTTCAGAATTTTGTGAAGGAAACTTGGGGAATTGGAAATGGAACAGTACACAACAGAACAACGATCAAAAATTATGAAACGTTATGGAAAATGTAATGGAAAGGGCACGAATGTGCGAAACCGAAAATGGTCACCACTTGCGGGATATAATTTTTCTACTTTGGCTAAAAATATACCCCATTAATATACTGTAAAACAAAAAAATAATAATTAACCATTAAAAAAAAAGTTATTAAACATTTTATAGCGGTCGTTTTACGCCACCCTGTAGTTTTAAATTTTTTTAATAACAAAATTTTCAGATAAGGTTTTTGTTTCATCTCCATTTTCCTTGAAATTATTAAATAGATAAATGTAAATAATTCAGTTGAAAAAATTAATACAAAAATGTCTTAACTCTGAATAATTTAAGTAGTAAGTACATAATGTAAATATGAATGATGTTTGGGAGAATAAATTGTAAAAAGAAAACCCATATCTGAGACTAGAGTTTTGTATAGACTAAACCAAATTCGAAATATATTATATATTTCATTTACAAAAAAAAAATAATATATATATAAATTATATATGCATATACTAAATTTTTTTTTTTTATAGAAATTATGGAAAAACAAAAAATGATTAAAAATCTTAACATATATATTTAAATTTTACACCCAAGCTAATGGATGAACCACTTAACCATAGAACAATATGTTCCCATTTTTTTTTTTTTTTATAATGATATTTAAACAAAATTCTTAATATTAAAAATAAATCTTCTTCTAACTTTTTTTCAAATGATTTCCAAACCCAAGTTTCTGGGAATTCTTTTCTTATTTTAATATCAATTGATTCTGGTATTGATAATTTATGGATTTCAATTGTTTGACCAAATACAGATAACTTTTCGTCAAATCTTATTTCTATAAGAAAATCATCTAAAAAAATTTCATTTTCAATAAATTCATCAAAAAAAATTTTAATTAATAAATTTTATATAAATATTAAATAACAAATAATAATAAAAAGCATAACTGCTCTAAATAACGAATTTATAAAGGTTACAATAAACCGTAAATACCAACAACAAAAAATGCAGTGCAAAAATAATTAAAATGAGGTTAACAAAGTGAGTAAAAAGAATTTAAAAAAAAAAAAAAAGAAAAAAATATTTCTAACTTGATCGTTTTTAAATTCCAAAGCCATGTTTCTGGGAAATTTTTCCTTACTACAATGCTTGATAATGAACTATCCTTATATACTGCACCTTTTCGATATAAAATAGGAGGTGGTGTGTCTAGCAAATAGTATAAATACACAATTTTAGTTATTAACTAAAATAATGATTAACAAATTAAATGTAGAACAATAAAACATATAAAAACATATAATCGATACAATATGATAAATTTGTAACCCATTCTGGTTAATCACCAGAATTGAATTTTTTTGGTATTATTTGAATTTTTGCCAATTTTTTTTTAATGAATTATTAATAAACATTTATGATGGATTTTTAAATATTAATTGTGCTTTTTGGCCCCCCCTAATTAAAGAATTAAAATTTAATCCACAATTATATGTTAAACACTAATAATAGAAAGATAATTGCTTTACAATTAATTATTAATTTACATTTTAAAATTTTTAGAATTCCAAATTAGAACTTCATCAAAATTTTTCCGGATATACAATGGTTTAGATTCAGCAACATTTAATGTTCCTGCTGCATAACCACCAGCACTAGCACTGGAAGACATTACCATATGATCTTCCATCATAACTGACGAATGATAATACAAATCTGAAACTTTATTTTTTAATATTTTATTAGGACATGTTTTCTAAAGTTCATAAACATTGAAATCAGCAAAGAATCTTATAATTTAGAGTAAATACTAAGTCAATTGTAGACAGAGTGCTTGTGATAACTAATAATTAAATTTTTTGAACTCATAACTATGCATAACTGCGATATTTTTGCTTTTTAAAAGGGATATAAAGTGGGAATCACTTTAGATAAAGAGAGAATCGCTAAACCATATCTATTTTTTAAATTATAGAAAAAGGAAAGATTGTTAGTTAGATAAATTAAAAATGCTAACTTATGTTGTTCCAATTTCCAAAGCCAAGTTTCTGGAAATTCTTTTCTTATTACAATATTAATTGATGGTGATTGTGGTGTTGGTTGTCTCTGAACTTGTTCTCTTTCGACATTAGATACAGCAAAACCTGAATCAAGTTGAGCACCACCTGGCCGAATTACACCTCCTAATATTAGTTGATATTCTCCTAAAGCATATATATATATATATATATTTGCAAATTACGAAATCATTTTTTTTAATAGAAATTTCATTAACAAAGAGTAGAATTGATGTAAACTTATTATATTTAGGTTCGAATACCCCTATGAAAATATCAAAGTTTTAGAAATTTGTAAAGATGTTTGTGTTAAAATTTTAAAATTAGTATCAAAACTTTTTTTAATATTAATTTTATAACTAATAACAGATCCAAAATGAATTCAAAGTTATTGAATTTGTTAAATTATAGTTTCACAGACTCATTTCAAAAGCTCTCCTTTAAATTGTAAATCAAAACTTTATCATTTATGCTCACTGGAAACATATCGAGCCGACTGAGCAAAATAAATTACAAAGAGATTTTGACGTTTATTTAAGATTTTACTTGCGAAATTAATGTCAAATGGTTTTGTTTATTTTAAGTTATCCATTTTTAATTTAATTTAATTTTTTGACAATTTTAAACGTAACTAAAATAAAAATTACAGTTTTTTCAAATCGTGCTTTTTATTAAATCAGAACGCTCTGACGCACTCTGTTCTTGCTCTGCTCAGACCGTGCTCAGATCTATGCTCTGATTTAAAAAAAAAAAAATGCCTTAAATGAAGCACTCATTACAAAGGTTCACCAAATTATATTTAATAATTTCAGTTCATAAGCAATAAAATCTTAAATTCGACACCTTTGACAATAAGTGACATTTTTAAAAGATTGAAAAAACCGATCGGAATGTGATGTTAATTTACATTATTTATTCAAGAAAATTTTTAATTAAAGCTGATTTCAGACACCTACAATAAACCTAATCATAAATGAGGCTGTATATTAAAAATAACTTATTTTTTGCTTTCTTATTTTAATAAATATTAAATAAATCCAGTTTAACCCCGTTTTTTGTATGCATTAATAATAAGTTAGTAACCCCTAAATTCTGTTGAATCTTTAATATTTTAATCTTCAATATATATAAGCATTATTCTAAATCAATTTCAACAATAAGTTATAATTTCCAAATTAAAAATAAAGCATATTAAATTTTAATAAATTTACATTTTGTAGTTGACAGAATTCCAAATAAAAATTTCTCTCATATCTTTTCTAACATATATTGGGTTAGTTTTATCAAAGTGACTAAATCCGGCACCCCCATAACCAGCAATGCCAGATAATAATACCTCACTGTCATACATTAATACGGGATACATCATTCCTAAAATTTAAAATTTTTTTTTAATAAATTCTACTTTAATGTCTTATTAACACTATATTTAGTTTTTTAAAATAATAATTTGTTGATCAAATAAATTGCATAACAGTCATCCATATTCCAATTTATACAAAATGATTTAATGTTAAATATATGTTCTGCATAAAGAAAAAACCTGATACCATAAAACATATGTAGAAGAAAACATAAATTTAAACAAAAAGAGAGAGAGAGAAACTTAATAATAAATTTTCTAACTTGCTCATTGTTAAATTCCAAATCCAAGTCTCTGGAAAATTTTTTCTTACTGTAACACCAAATGCACCACCTGCACCACCTGCACCTCCAAACCCTGCTGCTCCAAACGCTGCTAACGGAACAATAGTTGGGTCTAGTTAAATTTATATATAATTTTTAAATTACATACATTTTAACATACAATATTGTATTTTCAATCGTTTTTCAGACTGTATAATTGGTATATGTGATAAAAACTCAAACATATATATAGTAAAATAATTAAATTTGAATTTTGATGTTATATTATTCTAACTAAAATCAATTCTAACCATGAACATATTTCATGATCATTGCACGTCAAAAAATGAAGAAATTTTCTAAAAAAAAATAAAATTCTACTCAAAAATCAGCTCAAATTTGAGCTGGCTCATATACATACTTTTAAGTTACTCATACTTTGAGCCATATAAAAACGCTCACAAGTTGAGATAGCTTAAAGTTTGATCTAGCTCATACATACTTTAAGTTAACTCATACTTTGAGCCATATAAAAACGCTCACAAGTTGTTGAACTATATACATTAGGTTACATGTAAAGATAACTCAATTTTAAGCTCAAACCTATTTGAAATTTTTAATTCATGCATTATAAATATACATTTGAATGTTGTAATGTACCTATATTAAAGTAGATACCTAATTAAATGAATTTGAGCTATTCTGAATTAAGCAATGGCTTGAGCTAACTCAAAATATGATTTATCTCTACTTACTAATCTAGCTCAATTTTTGAGTTAGATCTACGTGCGAGCTTTTGTAAAAGCTTAAATTGTAAACAACTCAATATTTGAATTAGCTCTAGTTCAAGTCAACTCAATGTCTTAGCGAGCAAACACGTAAAGCTCAAACTGTAAGCTAGCTAAATATTTGAGTTGAGTTTGATTTGAGCTTTGCATTTGCAATATCTAATCAAAACTAACATATAAACAAAATCTAATCAACACTAACATATAAACATATATATAAATCAAAACTAATCGTTATCTAATTTAAATTTAAAATCTTCAATAAGTTTAGTAAAAACAAAATATTGTTAACTTTTAAAAACTTTTTTTTATACATCTAATTAATAAAAATGAACAACATTTAAATTAATTTATAGATTTTTTAGCATAATTTTTTAGCATATTTTTGAAAAATTTAGCTATGGCGGTTACAAAGTCAAAATTAAAACAAAATACAAAAAAACAAAATCAGATAATAAAATATAAATCATTTACGTTTCATATTTTATAGAATTCCAAATAAAAATATCATTGAAATTTTGACGAACATATATGTGTTTAGAATTGTCTGATGTAGAACTGGCGGCGGTACCACACAAACGGTATTTTAAATTAGGTTCACACATTGGATAATATTCAATATCTGAAATATTAAACTAATTTTAACTGGAATTTTATACTGGAAAAATCTTAAGTACAAAAAACAAAAATTATGAAAATAATCACTAATTATTAAAACACATAACTGCATAACTGCGCCGCTTCTTTTTTCTCGTTTTTTCGAAACCAACGAATCACTTTACCATATTAAAACCATATGGACGCATGCATGCATTTTTATCAATGAAAAAAAAAAAAAATCTAAAGAAAAATAAAAACTCTAACTTGTTATTTTCGAAATGCCAAAGCCAAGTTTCTGGAAATTCTTTTCTTGTTACAACTTTAATTACTGCTGACTCTGGCATTGGTTCATTTTGAACATGTTCTCTTTCGAGGACAGCTGAATCATATTGAAATCCACCTGAAGCACCAGCTGATAATAGGACAAAATAGCGATCTGAAGGAATTATACATATACATATATATATTTTAACCAATTAACATATTTGGAATTTCATTAATAATGAGAATTTGTAAAATTATTTAAAATAAAATTTAAATTATAAGAACATAAAATTTTTATAATTTTAATTACGAAAATTCGATATTTCTTGTACGAGTATTTTTTTACTTTGAAACAACCAATAAAATTACAAATAAGAACATAAAATTTCTATAATACTAATTTCGAAAATTCGATATTCGTTGTACGAGTATTTTTTTACTTTTAAGCAACCAATAAAATTACAAATAAGAACATAAAATTTCCTTCATTTTAATTTCGAAAATTCGATATTCGTTGTACGAGTATTTTTTTACTTTTAAGCAACCATTGTATTTATAAATATTTATATATATATATATTTGATTATGTGCAATGAATTTAACTTTAATATGAACAAAAAAAACAACATGAAAATTACAATCGTGAAGAAGAGAACAACAATTTATATTGTACAATTAGTAAAAAAGTTTAAAATATACAATGACCGCATTCGAAAGAATTGTAATAAATATAAATCTTTATTTGAATGGAAGAATCTTGAAATATTTACAAAAAAAAAAACAGAACAAATCAAAGCAAAACTAATTACAATATAAATTACATGAAAGACGAAATCAAAGTGAAAAAAAAAACATATACAAGAAAAATTTAAAAAAAATCTAATTACTTTCTATATGTTGTTAACCATATCCACAATTCAGAGAAATCCTTTCGAATATAGGGATTAATATTAACATTTACTTTTTGAGAATTATTTGGTATCTTTTGCTTAAAGGAAGTTTCATATGCAACAGAATCATTTACGTCGTAAGCTTGTTCAATAGTACCTTCATCCTCCTCATAATCACATCCTTCTTCTTCTGCATCTTTTTTTTTTTTATTCAAAATATTTAAGAGTTAAAATATATTTTTTTTTAAGTGATAAGATTTAGGAATATAAATTTATTGAATATCCAATAAAAGATATACGAAACAAGCAAGCCATTTGTGTTGGCAAATTTGAAACTTAATCTATTTCAAAATTCTATTTAATAAAGAGTATAAAAAAAGGGTTAGACAATGGTATGAAAAGAATTCTATCAGATCATCGATGGTATTCAAAGCGAGGATTCCAAAAAAAAACCCTATCTACACTGAATTGATTTAGTACAAAACCAACAAGAGAAGGAAAACTTGCAAATCCCTATTTCAGAATTTCAGAAATTACAAATGAATAAAAAATAAACTGAATTTCAAAAAGAAAAGAGCTTTTAATACCCCCTTTAATCCTTATAGACTTTAACATGTTGAATTCGCTATGATAACTTGTTCATACTACATGAATTAAATACGTTTTACTCGGTAAATTTTGAACTCGTTTATCTTTTTAACTACTTTCTTAAGTACTTAAATTGTAAAGTCCTTAAATTTTTGAATAATACATTTTTTTTTCCAGATAAATCGAAATTTTTTGTATTTTTTTAATAAGTATGAACAAATTTTTATTTTATTTACTGTCAAAATTTAACTAGTTGTACTGTATGAACATTCTTTTTTTTAAACTAGTTTTGGCTCTAAAATTTTTGATTTTGTTATAAAACAGCAATTCTGATCTTAAATTTCTTTTTCTAATAAATTATTAATAGAAAAGTTTTAAGTTAAATTTTATTTTAAATTTGAAATAAATTATTTTTTATAAGTTTTATAAATTTGATAATTACTGTGTAAACAAGTTGTGTAGTATGAACAAGATATTTCAAAACATGTTTAGTTCATTTTAAACACCTAAAATGTGTATACAATTAATTTATCCTGAATTTGCTTATATATATATATATATGGTTCAGTGATTAATGCGCACACGAAAATTGCGCACACGAAAACTGCGCACAGAAAATTGAATTAAATATAAAAATTAAATTAAAATAAATAGAGAAAAAATCAAAAATTATATTCTATCTAGGAGATAATCTATTAGTGATTTAAAATAAAATATTAAATATTCTGGAAAAAGCGGCAATTCTGTTTTATAAATTATTTTTTGTGCGCAATTTTCGTGTGCGCAATTTTCGTGTGCGCATTTATCCGATCACCATATATATATATAGCGTCAATTTCACCAAAGTCTTAAAAAAAAAAAATTTATTTTATTCAAACCCACAACTAAAAAGCAGAAAATATTTTTATTATAAATTAAAACTTAGATTTTTTTTTTTAAATTTTGATTTGTACAATAAAATCGATTATTATAAATTTATTAAAAGCATTTTTCATTTCTAAATTAGTTGCAACGGGATAAAATTTGGTATAGGAAAATTTTAATTATAATTAGAATTTTATACATCTATACATTATTCTAATTTCTATATTATATTGGTTCCATTTATCCCTTGGTAAGGGAATGGTTTAATTTTTCATATTGTGATATTGGGTTTGGGGTAAATTTAAAAATTAATTTTTTGGTACTATAAAATGTATATATATATAAGTCCTCAAACCTATATAAGCATATATTTTAATATATTTTAAAATTAAATCAACCTAAAACCAATTACAAAAAAAAAATAAATAAATTCTTATTAACTTGAAATTATTCCAAATCCAAGATTCTGGAAAATTTTCTCGTATAAAAACATCATCTATATTTGGAGAATCATTATTAATTACTGCAAATGCTCCAGGTCCTGTTTCTGATATTGCAGAACTTAATATTATTCCTGCTGGAGCATCTTCTTGAATATGTTCCCAAATTAAATAATCTATATATTATTATGTATACATACATATAATAATAATATTACAAAATATATAGGTATATAAGATACATATTTAATAATATAAAATTTTAATTTTAATAAAATTAAAGATTATTGAAATAAACAAACATGTTGCAATAATAAATTATTATTTGGTTGTATGTGCTTTTCGAAGATAATGAAATTCCATAAAACAAAAAAATCAACTTTTATTTCGATTTTTGAAAATTTAACAATTTTAAAAATTGTTATTATTTGTTTAACATTTAAAAAAACATCCATTTGAATTCCAATTTCATATTTCATTTCATAATAAAGAACATAGAGAAACGATATTTAAAAAGGAACTTTTTACTTCAGTATAAATCAGATTTGGAACTAATCAATTACATTCTGTAATGCATTACGTATTCAATTACAATTGAAAGTAATTTGTTTTAATTAATTGTTGAAAAAATTACAATTACAGTTAATTTTAATTAGAAAGGTAATTGAAATTGAAATAACTATGTAAAAATTAGTAAAGATCAAAATTTCAGTAAGTAATAAGTACTTCATGATTTATTATTAGTATTAAAAAAAAAATATTAAATACATTATAAGATAATGATTACTATAACTATATATAATTATTTAATGGGTTTTCAAATAATTATTTTATTCCAATTACTTTTTAGAAATACTTTTTTAATTGAAATTTATAGATTATTTATAGATTATAAAAAAAATTGTAATTGTGATTTTTTGTTTTAATTACAATTACTTGTAATTTAAAGTAAAAAAGTTTTCAAATTATTTAATTACTATGGTATGGTAATTGTACTTGAAATTCTTGTAATTGAATTTTATCCAAATCTGGTATAAATTAAGTAGATACTACATATTAAAAAAAAAACACTATAGAAATCCACAACCCATAGGGGAAATTTTTTCCTTTTTTTATTTTAATTAAGTCTAAAAAAAGAACAAACACACACACACGAAGTTTTATTTAAAAAAAGAAAATTATTGGACCTTTTTTCCCAATAAACATAGAAAAAAAATTCAAGGATGAAAAACTATAAAAAAAAGTCTTTTAATAGAAAAGAATTAAAATAAAATTGTATATTTTATTAACTTGACTTTGCTCCATAACCATGTTTCTGGAAATTCTTTACGTATATTAATTAAATTTGAATGATTTTCGCCATTTATTGCAGCCGGTCTCATACTAGAGACATTTGTATTAAAATTTCCAACTAATGGTATAGCAGCATTAACAGGTCCGTCTTCTTGAAAACGATTTTCCAATATTGGAAAGATGTAATCTAAATACAAATGATGAATTTTTGAATTTTTTTTATAATGATATAAAAATTAAAATTAAAAAAAAACAAGACAAATTATTCGGAATTCAATTTTAATTATACTTGTATATGGTGCAGTTTATGGAAAAAAGTATATAAAATTCAAAAACAAGTTTTGAAACAGGCAAAAAATGAAGAGATTGAAATTAAATCCATGCATTTTTAAACAATTTAATTCAAATTATATTTGAGCATTCGTTGTGCTAATTAAAAATGTTGTGTATAATTTAAATTGTATCTTATATGAGTTTGTTGGGTACTTCATAATATTTTAATATTTGAAAGAAATGATTAAGAATAAAAATTTATTAAAAAAAAAAATAAAAAATAAAAAGAATTGAAAAATGATTTATTTATTTTATAAATCAAAACAAAAAATATTAATTTACTTGTCATCATTAGTTTTCCATAACCATGTGACAGGAATCATCAATAAATTTGAATTACATGGACAATAAGTTTTTTTTATAAATTTATTAGTTTTCATTTTTATAATTGATTTTTTTTCTTCATTATCAATTTCGTTCGATGAATATTGATCGTTAAATATTTGTGAAATTTCGTTATATTCTTCGTTAATATTATTATTCTTATCATCATCATAATAATTATGGCAACAAATATTTTCAATATTATTATTATTATTGTGATTATTATTTCTTTTATGATTATTATTTATATTATTATTATCGGAATCAATTACTTCGTCAGAACCATACCAGTGCTCATAATACAGTATAATCGCGTCTAATATTTTTTTTTTTTAAATTGTATATTAAATTATTATTTTTAATAAAATGGAATAGAAAAGAAACAAAAAAGATTATATTAAAAAAAAATTTGCAAAAATTATTTCATTTAAAGAATCTATTAAAAAAATATATATATATATATATATTAACATGCTACACAACAGAAGAGCAAACACATTTCAATATCAGAGAAATCACGCAATTTCTATACAAAAATCATTTTAACAAATTGAAAATTTTTGAATTAGTTTTCAAATTTTGTATTAGAAAAATTTTTGTGCTAATTTTTTTCTATTTTTATTTTTCAAATAAATTTTCTATTTTTTAAAGGAAAAATTTAATTTCTTTAATTTTGTATTTTTTTTTTTTTATTGTTTTTACTAACAGGTTAAATTGATGCCATGTCCATATTTCATTGAAATTAATACGAATTTTATTAAAATATTTATCTTGAATTTTATCATTCTCATATTCAAAAATTATAGCTGAATCTGATATTGAATCCATTAATCCGGTTGGCGTTAATGGTGGTGAATCTGGTGTATCATAACTTCCCATATACAATTTAATTCCATTTGGATAACCTAGTTCTTTGAAATTTAAGATCGTAAATCTTTATATATGTAATGTATATATAATATATTGTATATTATATTTTTTTTTTGTATACATATATATAATATACTTATGCAGACAAATATATATGTATAGTTTGAATAAACCATATAAAAAATATAAAAAACGTAGTATACAAAATATTAGAAATACAAAATTAAAAGAAATGTCGGTTGCTCTATTATCAATATTAAATCTGAATATGTAATCTATATTATTATCTATAATAAATTGTTTTTTATTCCTTTTGCCACAAAAAAAAATAAATAACTAATAAAAAAATTCTAATTCGATCTTAAATTTTGATAAATCAAAAAACAAATGGAATAGCTACGGAATCTCAAAATACAAAGTCTAAAATTATCTAAATCTCAAAATTCATATAAAAAACAAGTGATGAAAAAAACCAAGGTTTTTTAAAAAAGCACATTTTCAAAATAATATAGTGTTTCATACTAAGTATTTTATCGGAGTATAATGTTGAAGCTTCAATATTAACGTTTAATTTAGGATATATATACGTCAGTGCCTAAGTTACTACTTACTTATAGAAACAGTAAAATTTTAATTTTTAAGCCCTATTAGTCCTCTATGGGGAAGGTTGGCAAATTTCTCAAGGGTATAATCCTCACTACTACCCTTCCCCCAAACTTTTTTTAGGTTCTAGGAATTTAATTGTGAATTCCACCAAAATTTGTAAATTTACTTAGAATTTTACTATTTAAGCAAAAATGGTTAAAACTGAGAGACACTTTCTTCAATTTAAAGAACCCCTTTTAAATTTAAAAAAATCTTTTAACATATGTTAAAATATAATGTTGGACCTTTAAATTTTGTATATTAAGGAAAAAATATTTAAACAGGTATTTAAGTTACAGGTGTTTAAAAATAGCAAAATTTCAATTTTCGAGCCCTTATAGCTCCTGAACATGGGGCTTGACAAAAAAATTTTGTTAACCAACTCATATTAATTTCTGAGGATCTAACTCCTCCCAAAATTTCAAGATCCTAGCTTGAACCGTTTAGAAGATATGTCTGTTCAAAAATTTTGCAAAAATTGAGTTTTGCGTAATGTTAAATTTTAGTACCGTATGGCAACCCTAAACATTTGCCTTTTAAAAATTTATAAGGTTTATGAAACCAGCTATCGTTTGCCGTTTTCAGATTTAAAATACATTCAGCAGAACTCTTGTTATAACAATTTGAATATAGCGCTTTTTCCAACTTAGAAGGGCTGTAGCCCCGTATCAGGTGGTGCTACAGAAAAAAATTCTTCTACAAAATTATTTTTTTTTGCAATACCTGCCCATGGTTAAAATTTCTTTACTCTATTTCAAACGGTGTAAAAGTTTTTGTAAACATACGGACGGACGGATGGACAGAGTGAAGCTATATAGGCACATTTTTACAAAATTTTTTGAAAATGTGCTAAAAATGAAGTATTTTTAGAATATCATATTCTTAAAAAAAAGTGTATGAACCTAATTTGGAAACTTAAACTTAAGTCTAATCAGGTACATACTTTATTCTTACATACATACTTTAACTACAAAAATTTTAAAATAGTGTGAGTTCCAATTTCTAAACCCATGCTGAACCAATTATTGAAACATTGATTTTGAAATCAACTCTTGTACTTTTAAATTTTATCTTATTAATATTAACTATTATTTTGTGTTATGATATACTTATACAAATTGATGAATTTTTTTTGAGATAATATATTATCTAAATCTATTTGAAACAAAGACCTTCCATTTGAAAGGTCTGTATCTTAATCACTACGCCTTTGATCTTCATACTTTTAAGATAATATGTTAAATGATTAGGAATTTTGAAATTTTGCATTTTTTGAGATTTTGTAAATTTTGTTTTTGGGATTTCGTAACGCTTCCAAACAATGTAATAATCCTTTTTCACTAAATACCTTTATGCTACAGCTAATTAGTTATCGAATTATACTACTTTTAAATTAAAAAAAAATTAATAAGTATACAAAATATAAATAATATATTTAAAAAAAAAAAAATAACCAAATTAAGTGATAGCAAATATATGACAAAACGAACCCTAATAAGAAATTTTTCCAAACAAATGTTTCAGGATAATTTTTACGCAAATAGAGCATATCATTTACAATTTCTGCAGCAGCTAATTTTAAAACTTCAGCTCCACCATAATGTATACTGCCAAATCCAAAATAACTGGTTATGACTTAAATTTTTTTTTTTTTTTTTTTGATTTTTTTTTACAAATTTTTTGTTGAAAAGAAAATTTTTAAAAATATAATTTATATGTCTCAACATTTTTTACCTATATAAAATAAATATTTTAAATTATAATGACATGTTTTTTTTTTTTCTAAAATTCAGAAACACAAAATTAATTCGGAATATTTTTGAAAATTAAATAACGTAGTTTTTTTATATATTCCCCAAAAGTTTGTTTTTAAAGTTCCTATAAAAACATGTTAATTTTGATTTCAGATTTAAAAAAACTGATTTTTTTTTAATTAAACTTCATTTTAATTTTTTCAAAAAATTTTGAATTTGCAAAAAGGAAATAATTATATAATAAAAACACAAAATATTTTTGTACTTACTTTCATCAAATGGATAATGAGCATTAGTCATTGTTACTAATCCTGATGGTTGTCCTGGATAACGTCCCCAACCTCGAATCCAAGGTGTAGATGTTGAAAAACGTCCAATTTCATTAAATATATCTGATTTTGTAATATCATTACCTAAAAATCAAATACATACAATTGATTAAAATATTTTCAAATTGATAATATTATTTGAATTTTTTTTTAATTATACAATTTATAAAACACAATTAAAAATACTTTAAAAATTATAAAAACCTACCACTTTTCAATAACAAAACACTTTGATCAACGCCCAATAATCCTACATAAGAGTCTGGACTTGTGCTTACTTTAATACTGACATCTTCTCCAGGTTTAGCTTGTTCTGGAATTGTAATATCGACATGATTTTCTAATTCATTTTCAAAATTCATATGAGCCTCTTCAAAATTTAATTGACCATCTTTTACAAAATAAACCATAATATTTGAATTTGGTACCATTTCAAAAGTTGGTGTAAATTTCAAAGTATGTTCTTTAGTATTTTCCGTTAATTGTACATGATTTGCTTTTAAAATATTGCCCCGTCCGACAATTTGATAATTTAAATATGGAATATCTTTATTTGATGATATTTTAACTTCGATCTCCTTGCCCAATGAAGGTCTAGAAATATACAAAAAAAATTATTGTTAATTATATATATATATATATGTATATATCATAGCTTAAAACAAAAAAAAAATCAAAGAAGCTTTACTTTTTAGTTAAAACTTCAATTGCAAAATAGTCGCCTTCTCTTGGTACTTTCTTTGAAACTGATCCCAAATAAGATGTTTGTTCCTTAAATTTAGCTTTCAATGAAAAATATGTGTGATTTGTATCGGTTGGAATTGTAATTTCAAATGTAGCAATTCCTTGTTTATCAATATTTGTAACCATCTTTTGATTTTCTGGTTCTGGTTCAGCTGTTGTAGTTTCTGATCCTTCTTTTACTATCATGTATGGTCTAATATAGTGTCTTGGATTTTCAATTTCCAATTCAACTGGATCTGAACTATCAATAACCGGAGTATCATCGAAATTTTTAATTGCAAGTCTTATTTTGAATGGTACTCCAGGTTCATACAATTGTGGATTATCTGGAAAACTATCAATCTTATAACGATCCTTATGTAAATTAATAGATGTTGTCGTATTTTGTTTTAGACCAGTTAATTCTTCTTCAACAATTGCTGTCATTTTAATTGGAGGATAATAGACATAACGTGATTCTTCATGATCATTTGTAAAATTTAATTCTTTAAGATCAAATTCAACTTTTCCTTTTCCATCAATTGGTACAGTTTTTTCGGCATAAGGTTGTTTTTCAACATTCCACAAATGATATGATGGTTCAACATAAACTTTTGCTGATCCTTTAACTGGTTTACCATAGGTATATTTAGAACGAACAATTGCACGAATTTTACCATCAGCAACACTTACATCCTTTGGTGTTTCAATTTGAACTTCAAATTTAGGTAGAACATATTTAGCAATCTCAATGGATTTTTGTGATAATTCACCATTTACAGATACTTCAATATTCCAATTACCAAGAACTGGGAAACTAGAAAGTTGAAGTTCACCAGTATAAACACCTTTAACTAATTCAATTTTATTGAATTGTTTTATACGATTTTGTGCAGAATCAGTTATAACAATATTAATATTATTTTTGAAATTATCAAAAGGTCTAGTATTTTTATCAAGTACTAAAACTCTAAATCTGACTAAATCTTCTGGTTTATATGTAGCTTTATCGGTTTGTATATAAACTGAATAATATTTTTTTTCAAAATTGAGATTTGTTGTATTAGTAAATTTATCTTCTCCACTTTGTCCTTCAACTGTTAATTTGTATTCACCTTCTTCTATTACTGGTATCTATATTAATTTTTAAAAAATAATAATTTTTTTTATTAGTTATAAAATTCTTTAAAATCAATTTAAATGTACAGTGTTTACTTACTTCAAAGTTAACAGTTTCAATTGACATCGGTTCAACTTTTACTGTTTTATGATCCTTGAATTTTGGACCTTCAATACCAACTTTAATTTCAGCAGTAGCTTTTGCTTCATGCATAGAAACGGCAACATTATAATTTGAATTGGAACGTAGAGTTCCTGGTGCTATAACTGTATAAAAGCTAAAAATAAAAGAAGAAATTTTTTTTTATAAAAGTATAATAATTTTTGTAATTTATTTATAAAATTAAAATAAACTTGTATTTTTTTTTTTCTATTTTTAAGCCTTAAAAATTAATTACAAAAAGATAAATACGAAAAATTCTTGAAATTGCTTCAGTAGAGGTGATTCATATTAGGTACTAAAAATAAGTTTTAATCAAGAATGAATTTATGAAGAATGAAAGACAAAGATAGATAATGCAATATGTAATTGTTTTAATTAAAATAATTATCCATTAAGATTGACATCTGAAAATATTTTTATTCTGGAATACAATATACCTAAATGACTTTGTGTCTTTTAATTACTTAAAATAAAAAAAAACTGACAAAAACAAACCGCATAAAGACAAAATAATAATAATAAATTTTTATAAAAAATAAAAAAAAAAATAACGAATATAGCATCAAATCATATGGATAATGATGATTTATAATGTCGATGATAAGTCTGAGTATCGCTGGTCATAAAATAAAAAAAAAAAATAACAAAAATAATAATATGTAATTTTGAATCAGACTGAGGTAATAATTTTTGTTTTAATCACGTTTTAATTTGTACATGATGAAATTAATTGACATTGACAATTATAATAAAAGAAATTAAGCCTTGTAAAAGTTCATATAACAAAAAATTTAATTTATTTATTTTTTTGTTTTAAATATGTAATTAAGAAAAATGATTGAGATGCGAGTAAAGTTCACGTTTTTATCCACATGAAATTTTTGCTAGTTTTCTTTAAATCAATTTCATTATAGTTATCACAAGTTAGAATCTCCCTATTAGGATTCCATGTTCTTATGTATATACATATACATATATGAAAAATAAGATACATATATTTATATAAATTGTATTTATATAAATATAATATGTTCATATGTATATATAAATTTAAAGCTAAGTTGCCAAAATAAAATGTTTTCAGTTAAAGTAAAAATTCTTCATTTAAAATTAAAATTTCTTCATTTAAAGTTAAAAGTTTGTAGGGAAAAAAAATTGTCTTCACTTAAAGTAAAAAATCTTCGACTCAAAAAAAAAAAGCCTTCACTTAAAATAAAAAAGGGCTTCAATTACAATAAAATTGAAATATTAAAGTCCTACAGGTCCTAAAAACACTGAGCTCTGGGAAACACTCAGTGTCCAGAGGTGAAAGAATAGCTAACAATAGACAAATTTCGGGTAAATTTCGGAAAAAAAGTTCAGCATTGAGGCCTTTAAAAAATTGAGGCTTTGCTTTAAGAATAAAACAGCCGGGTGGCACAGTGGTTGAGTGACGATCTTTTGAAAGACTCCGAGTTCGAATCCTAGTGAAAGTGAAAAAAAACTTTTCTAGTTTTCGATTCGACTCAGATACCATTCGCCATTGGATTTAAATTAATCAATAATTGATAATTATATATCTTTATTAAAAAATTCATTAATATAAAAATATAAACAAATAATTTAATTGAATAATATAACTCACAGATATAGAATAGCATATAACTCAAATACAAAATATTACGATATAAACAAAAATAGAATTGTATCTATTGAAAATCTAAGACGTTTCTACATGTTATATTATAAGGGCTAATACAATCTATTAATTGTTTGTAAGTGAAATTCATTTAAATCAATTTTAATAACACGAATATAATATGATCCCCTATTCCAACGTGTACCTATAGTATAGACAGGCTTATTAGCCTAACAGTTGAACAGTTAGCGCTTAAAAAAAAATAAAAAGAAATGTAGTTTTTAATATTTGAACGTCTATATTTAGTTCTTTCAAATAATATTTAAGAAATCTACTATTATTATTAAGGTGTTTTAAGACCTTAAGTTTTAAATTGTTTTTAAATCTTATTTTTTTTTTAAATTGTTAATGTAATTCCATGATTTAATTTGTTTATATTTTTAAGATACATACAATATCCTTAGATGAGCACTAAAATTTAAAATATCAGACTTAAAATTTTTAGACAAATATTGCAACTTTTATCATATTCTAAATATTTTTTTATTTTCATTCTAAATACTTAAAATTTTTCAGTGTATCATGGTCTGATAAATTAAGTTGATTTATGAATTTGAAATTTACTGGTAAAAGCTTCTTTATCTTCATTATCATAACATTTAACAAGGTTATTAATTATTATATTTTGTTATAATTCAAAACAAAAGTAGAGTGAAAAAATTTTAAATAATATTTAAAAAATTGGTTTTATCAAACACTCATCATTTCAAATTCTGACTAAATGTAGTTTATATACAAAATGAAATGACTAAAGGTAGTTTATATACCTATATGTTTCTAATCTAAAGTTAATTAAATCTGACTTCTCATCCCATTGTTAATACCATTGCCTAAATATATCATATATTATATAATAATTCAATAAATAAGTTGAAAGAAATTTTCGAATAGGTACTGTCTGTTATTATTTTATATTTTTCTTTTAACAGTTAATTTTTAAGACAAATAAAATGTCATATGACCAAAAATGACAATTAATATTTAAAAGCTATTTAAAAATTATTTTCTATTTTTGTTAAATAAATAATATACATATTTATAAAAAAACTATATATTTAATATATAAAAGTTTTACATATTATGAATATTCCATATAATTTTAGCTTTTAGTTCTTCATAATGTAAACAAATTACTAAATAAATAGAAAATGTTTAATTTTTCAAGCCAAATTTCGCTTATTATTTACTTTTATATTAACTTGCCTGTGTCTATGGGTTCATTTTAAATTTAAATTAATAAATAAATATCCTGCCATATAGAAAAAATAAATACGAGTTTTTATTTAATATTAAAAAGAATTTAAATAAGACATTACATAAGAAAAAAAAAACTTTAACCGGCATAAAAAGAAAAAAACTTGAGGTCCATGACATTTATAATATGGGATGATACTATTATTTTTTTTTTTTTTGAAGCTCTTATGTTTACTTTCTATATTTATAATTTTCATTTTTTTCTTTTTTTTACATTTTTTTAATGACAACCGATCATCATTTGGTAATAAATTTATAAATCAATTACGCAACAAAAGTTGTCGCCATTGAATTTTACCGCAAAATTCATTAACATAATAATATCAGATATTTTGTAGAAGACCTATAATATTATAATATTCATTATTCAGTGTTGCCAAATGATAAACAATTTTGTTTTTTTTTTAATTTTTTTTGTAGGTATTTATTAATTATATCATGTAGGTATTAATGGAAGTCAATTAATTTTAAGTAAATATTTATTATATTATTGAAGGTATATAGAAGAATTGGTTTCAGAATATTTTAATGAAATTTTTTCAAAATATTTATCATAAAGATAGAAATTTTTCTATTTGTCCCAGAAAATATACTGAAATTAATGAATTCATATACCTACAATTAGCGATGAAATTATAAATAATTCATTTAAGTACAATTAGTGTATTAAATAATACAATTTTAAATTTTATTAACATTTCCTTGATCTAGAGATTTCTAATGATAGCGATGAAATTAAAAAATATGCAACAAATACATAGTACCAAAACGTCAGATAAACATAGAAGCGTCAAAGCTCTACTATCTTTAAATGTCAATAGAAGGCTTGAAAGAACTATGTCTTTATCAACTATTATCTTTATCTTATATCATGTAAATGAGGTTGAGCGCATTATCTTTCGATAATTTCCACCGACTCGAATGAGTTGTCGACACTCTAATCGCTGTGCAACTCAGCTGTTTTTAGTAATTATGCTAGTTTCTTATTAGTTTCAGCTATAAATCTATTTAAGCAATTCATTTATCATTCGTTATCATTTATCATTCGTTATCATTTAGAAATCATTCGTAGAACCATAGCCATACGAAACGAGGTATACATATTATACGATATCATACATACAAGCAAACTCAATTGAATTGAAAATAAAGTAATTAAAATTAAAAAGAATTTCAAAATCCAAAATGTATAATTGGTTATGACTAGAGTTGTGATTTTGTATATCATATTTAATCATATTGAATATATATCGAAAGTTCATATGACAGCATATGACTATTATTGACGTTAGGGGTATTAACATGCAGATAAAATAAATAACTGTTTTTAATAAATTATTAATATAAGATCAAATAAAATATTTATAAATATAATTAATTACATACGAGAGTTCGTTGATTTTCTTTTAATAATATATTTATATTCTTTTATATTATATATCAATCAATATATTTATTATCTCATGTTCTTTTAAACTATACAATAATATATCTACATATAAAATATTCATATTTATATCAATTATCAATATTCAAAAGTTGGTAACACTAATTTATAGAAAATAAAAAAAAAAAAAAAACATTGATGTTTATTTTTAAAGTTACAGGGTTTTTTACTTTACCGGTGTTTTTTTGTTGTTTATTATTTATTTTCAGCTTTGTTTATTTTTCATTTATTGCAAATATGTACATACATACATTAAATTGAATTTTGTTTTTTTTTCTTAAAAATGATGAGTTTCTGTGAAATATTCTGTGAATTTTAATGTGGGGTTTTTTAATTTTTAAATAAATTTAATTATATATACCTGTGTATATTTTTTTAAATTAATATAATTTATATTTAATGATGTAATCATCATCATTGTCCTATTTGTAAAATACAATTAAAGTCAATACTATTAAAATATAATTTATTTAACTAAACTGTTGAACTAAAAATGAATAAATAAAAAAATGCAGTTATTTTTGCAATTTTTATATGCAAAATAAAAAAAAGTTTTAATTTAAAATGAAAGTCGTTTAAGTTTTTTTTTTTTTATTTTCGAATTATTTGTTTTTTAGGTCGTAGCAAAAACAAAAAAAGAAACCAGTTATATTATCTGTTTATTAATATTTTTATTGATTTTTAATTGGCATGTGTGTAAAATATCCTTCAGCTTTAATATTTTTTTTTTTAGGTTATAATATAAAATAAAATGGTCATCAATATTTAAGAACATAAAAATTAAAATAAATTACATATTTTATTATCTAAAAAATATTTAATTATATTAAATATAAAATCTATATGTTAAATATTCTATTTCTTTTATTAACATTTCTATCATCTCAGTTCATTTAATCCTTTTAAGGGGTGGTTCTAAAATTAACGTTCTCGTAACGTTCTCTAAACGTAGCTATCTGTCAAATCAAACTAAAGTTAAATGTACTGAATTACCTATTCGCATTCAAATGTCAAATTTTGAACAGTTTCAGGTACATTAATAAAAAATTTGTAATTTATGAAATTTAAAAACCAAACAATGTCAAAAGACGATTTCATTTTCATTTCATTGTGGACACTTTTTTGTAGATTATATGTGAGAGGGTGTCACAAATACGTTACGAGTGCGTTAATTGTAGATGAAGCATCAGCCTTTCATCTTATATTAAGACATATGGACAGGGTTGCCATTCAGAAAAAAATTTTGTTACCAAATTGGTTTTAAAAAATTACCAAATTGTAAAAAAAGTTACCAAAATACCTTGGATACAATGCTTTTGCCTGATATTAAAATATATTAAAATAAACAAAACAATTATGCATATATGCAACATAAAAACACAAACAAAACAATTCATATATATATACGTATACATAAAAACGAAGTTCAAGTTGATGGATCTGATTGTTCACAATCCCCTACACCCAATCCACTTACACGGGCCCTAGTAGATTCATTATCTTCTTCTACTTCAACAACCCGGATATTTTTCACAAGATATCTGCAGAAAATAGTTCGTTATTTGTATATTAAATTATTTTAACAAATTTATTAATTAACTTTCCATTCTAAAGAATCGTAAAAAAGTTTTTAACATATTTATACAAAGTTTGATTGAAATGAATTTATAAAAATTAAGTTTTAAAAAAAAAAAGGGTTTCAGAAATTTACAATGTTAACCTTTAAATAAAATATAATTTAAAATAAAACACGAAATTCAACAAAATAACTCGAATCTAAATAATATTTCGCTTAAATTTTAATGTTCAAACAATAAATACTATTTATTAACGACTTATGTTTTATTACGCTCATAACAAAATCAATATCGCGTATAGATAGACGCGATTTGAGCGATTTGCAGTTACACAACCAAATTCATTGTTTTGAAGGTACATATGTATAATATAATTTTGAATTAGGTAGGTAGGTTTAACTATGATCTTAATTATATTTTGAAGTTATTAAAAAATTACCAAATCACCAAAAATATTACCAACTTACCAAAACCAAAATAATTTTTAAAAAATTACCAATTTTGGTAGAAAATTACCAAAGTGGCAACTCTGCAT
Organism: Dolichopus griseipennis; assembly: GCA_963082915.1. Taxonomy (NCBI): domain Eukaryota; kingdom Metazoa; phylum Arthropoda; class Insecta; order Diptera; family Dolichopodidae; genus Dolichopus; species Dolichopus griseipennis. Next base: position 77,349,727 of record OY720444.1, on the reverse strand, counting down.
ATGGATAGACCGGAATAGACACTTAATTTGACATTTCTAACATGACTCGCAAAGATTTTCAATGAAATTTAAATAGTTAAGATTTGTTTATAATTTGAGAAATAGTAAAGCGTTTGCTTTCATATGATATAAACTACTATGAATAAGCGCGTCTACACCAAAGGTTAATATGGTATATGTTAAAAGTACTGAATGTATTTATTCTTATAATTAGAATTTGATCCGACCGGTGGCATAAATAAATAAATAAATTAGAACGATCTTAATGAATTCCACATACAACAATTAATACATAAGATAGCACTAGCTAGACCTGATTGTAAAAAAATTTTAGATTTTAATAGATACAATTCCCATTTGCTGTGTGTTTCTACTAACCGCCTAATTTTAACCATATTCACACAACGATTTTATTGCTCTACATGCTTTACCCATGATAAACAACAAAAAAGGCTGAATCAATTTGATTTTGACTATTCTCAGTCAACCTTTTGAACTTAAACTATAAATTTAATCAGAATTTAAAAAAAAAATTTCTTAACACTCATTTTTAAATGTATTTTTATTATAAAATTATGTAATATATTAATAAATCTGATATTTTTATATAGAATGTCTGAACCATTTTAGCAGATAACGTTTCTTTTTTTTTGTTAATTTAAAATTTAGTATTTAATTTTTTTTACCCATGAATTTTTTAATAATATTTTTAGAATTTTAGTCATCGCAGAGATTATAATATTTGTTTATTTCTTCTAACACACTTTTATTGAAAAATAATATTATACAACATTATTCAATTTATAGAGATAACATTTTTTTAAATAACAATTTTTTTTTAAGTTTTCTGGGTTTTTTTTTGTCAAAATTTTTTAAAACAAGTTTAATTAATTTTAAGAAAGTTTTAAAAAATCAAGCATTATAATTTTTAGAATACCTCAATTGAATTTGATTGCACAAAATAAAGCAAAAAAAAAAAGAAATAAGCGAGAAACTTCTTTTAAATTTTTTTTTTAATTTTATAACCGTCAGTGTACATCAAATAGATTACATAGCTACCATCTTAAGCACTATGTAGCTTGTTGGCTACTAAGTTGAAATTCTATTCTTGAAAATTTAAACATAGGTATGGAAAACAATACATAATAAAAGTAACATCAAAGTTTTAATGACATCTTGACGCTAAAGCTGTTTAACTTTTAATTTCCACGCTACTTTGACAGCTACTTGTCAATGTTTTGTCAGCCATTTATATTTATTATTTAAAATTTGGTGATAGAGAATAAACATTACAAAATTATTTTACTTTATTATCACTTCAATGATTAAAAACTTAATTATCTATTTACTTTATTTGTTTACATTTAAATGTCACTTTAACGCTCTCAACGCTTTGCATTATGCTTGAAAAATTTGATAGTTACATTTTTTTGACATTTTACAACTGCGTCATGGCTACGCTCAAAAGTGGAAAACCACTTAACCTTGACTTAACCTTGTTGAGTTTTTTTAAGAGAAATTACAAAGCTTAACTAACTATGGAATCTATTGTAGAAGAACAATATATGGAATTTCTGACGGTTTGCTATAGTTAAGCTTTATCTATTGGTAACTCTGATTTCTAATTCTACGTTATTTTAAAGTAAATCTGTTATTATAACAGTAAAATAATTTATACCTACACATTTTTAATTATTTATTTTCAATTATATATTAACAATTGTTTTTTTTTTTTAAATAAAGAAATAAACAAAATAACACTCAACACAATAATGTATAAATACCCAAAAAAAAAACCTTTTTATTTTTTTGGATAATTGAAAAACAATTATTTCCACTTAACATAGAGTTGTTTTATTTTGTATACATCATTTTTTGGTATCTAATTTCTAAGTTTATCTTTTATTTTATTTATTATATGTTACTTAAGAACTTCCAAAGTACTTTTTTTTTTAAAAAAATCAACAAATCAAATAAACAATCTTAATTGTTATTTTATCTTTTGGTACTGATATTCGTTATTGGTTCTGATAAAAAAATAAACTAGTTTTGTTAGAATTTCTAGATTTAGTTGGTACCACTACGTATCAAAATAACAAATAAAATATTGTGTATATTGTGTATAAGAAAATAAACATAAAATTAAGAATAAAAGTCATATTTGTGAATTGCTTAATTAATAAACTTATTTGCTATTCATTACTTTTTTTAATTATTATTGCTCTTTAGAAGGAGAAGTAGAGGTCAATCGATATTTATCTAGTTTTTAGCAGTTACATAATATACATTTTTCGACCCATCAATTCGTATGGAATATAAGTAATCCGTATTGGATTTTTTAAAGTACATTTCTATTTAAATTAGCCACAAAAAATAACTAGTTTGACTAAATACCGTTCGAACTACAAAATAAGTTAATTTTGACATATGTGTAGAAACATAGATACTTTTTTTCTTTGTATTTATTTCAAAATTAATTTAGATAATAAAATTTAAATTTTAAATGTTCTTTTATTGAATGTAAAACATGTATACATATTTTTAAATATTTTTTTTGAAAATTACTTTTTTAAACAAGTTCAATTTTGACATTAGGTACTTTAAATTAGAAAAATTTTTGAGATGAAATGAAACTTATCATACTTCTTTCCATATTTATACTAAGCCAGTACAATTGCAAAAAAAAAATAACATTTCATTACTACCATAAGTTATATTTTAATTAGTTAAAATTTAATAGGTATTACCTGTCAAAATTTAACATGTTGTGTAATGTGAACACTATTTTTCAAAACGAATTTACTTTTTGGTAAACATCTTTAGTGTGAACAAGGTATTACTTTAAAACTAAAACATATTACTGAAGTGTTCTATAGATATGTAATGCACTATGTATATACATTTTAATTTTAATTGTCAAATTTTAATATAAATAAACTTTTTAGACAACTTGTATTAATGCGACTAGCTACTCCTGATAATACGAAATGCGGTTTTTAAAATTTATTTAAAAATCTTTATAAAACTTTTTTATGCAAATAATTATTTGAAAATTATTCAGCATACGAGTTATAGAATTCTTAAAAAAAAAAATTTAATAAATTGTTATGATAAAAGAATATAAACATGGCAAGGGTTCTACATTAATAGAATTTTAATAAGTTGCAATAAATAAAAATATTAAATTCGAAAACTATTAGTTAAAAAAAACGTCATTAAATTTCATACTCAAAATGAATATAAATAAATATTAAAAAAAAAAGCTATTAATAGGGTATTTATCTTTTATTTAAAAAAATTAATTTAAAATTCAATACAGATTATAATAAATTGTATATATATTTGTTTTTTTTTTGTTTTTAAGTAATTTATTTCGAATTTATATCTTTTTTTTTCACAATGAAATGTTTAAAAATAAATAAAATTATTTCATACATTGTAAATATTTATTCTTAAAAAGTTTGCACATTCATTTTTAATATATTTTTTTTTTTTTTGTGCAAAGTATCTTTTTAATATTCAAAACTAATAGTTTTTTTCCCTATTCATTATTTTAAAATTTTTTTCATGTTTTCTTCTTTTACTTTTTAATTTGTTTGTAATTAACTGGGGTTTTCCAATCATTTTTGTTTTTTTTCTTTTTAGAAAATACATGATTTCCTGAAAAAAATGTTGGTAGTTTATAATATAAAAGTAATTATAATATATATATATATATATACACTTGAACCTTACAAATATATTAATTTCTATATTAAATTGTCATGGTTTTTTTTTCTTTAATTATTATTTTTTAAATATAGGTGCTAAAAATTAATAATCAAGTTGTGTAACTTTTTTTTAGAATTTAATTATTAGTGTTCAATAGAGGAACCACCTTAAATTAATAATTAAAAAAAAATGAGGAAGGGTGTAATAGAGTAGACGTGCCAACTCTGGGATACCCTTATGACCGTAATATAAACATTATAGCATCCGGTTAATTACTTTTGGCAAAATTTTAAATACACAACTTCAGTTATGAACAAAAGAAAATATAAGTTGAAAGGCAACTCTTCGAACCTCTTCCACTACACCGAATATATTTTATTGAGACGCCATAAAAGTTAACTACTATTGACAAAATTCCAAACATCCAGCCTTATTATGTATTAAGTAACGGTCATGTGAAATATAAAGTTGTATGGCAGCTACTCGAACCCACTGCAGTAGACCAACTAACTTTTACAGAAACGGTTATAAAACTAAACTCTTTTTGACAAAAATTTCAGAAACTCAGCTTCAATAGGTACAGTGAAATGCTCATATCAAAAATGAAGTTGTATTGCAGGTATTCGAAACCATGGACACAAAATGGCTGGGTTTCAATAGCAATGACGGCTATTGCATAAAAACGAAATTGTGAAATTTTTTAATTATTGAGTTTTAGTGCGGACGGATGGACGGACATATATAGCTAAATCGATTCCCTTTGCGATTCTGATCTAATCCATACCTTTGAGTCTATATCTACCCTTCCTCCTTCTCTGTGTCACAAATGTAATGGCAAATTTTGTATACCCTTTTGACTTATAGTCATTCGGGTATAAAAACATATTAACATCAAAAGTATAGAAATATGTCATAAAATGAATTTCCTTGTTCTAATGAAAATTAATTTTTTTTAATATATAACCTTTTTTCTATATTTAAAATTAGGTAAATAATAAAAAAATTAATAAATTATACAAAAATTATACATTTTAATGTTTCGAAATTAAAAAAAAAACCAATAATAAATAATATTTATTACAAAAAATTAATTTGATGTTTTAAAGAATACAAAATTGATTAATTATAATTTATTTAAAAAAAAAAAATAATAATTAAATATATTTGTTTTTAATACCTTTTCAAGTTAATTGTCAATAAAGATTATATTTTGTATTATTAATTATAATTAAAAATTTAATTACTATTGAAAAATAATTATTAAATTTAAATTATATAATCAAGTTAAGAAGAATTTGAGATAATGATATTCAAAAGAGTTTTAACAAATCACTACTGTTTTTTTGGGATTACATATTTAAAGTTTGAATAAATTAAAATTAATAATAAATCATCGTTGAATAGATTGTCAATCAGATTTTTTTAAGTTCTAACTATTAAACTTAGCTACAGGTACATGTTAGAACGGAGGAAAAATACATATATTTTACATTCTTATAATTAGTATTGATTTTAATGAATTCCACAAACAATTAATACATTATAGACTGTTCTATATCTAAAGATTATATATAGCCTTATAACATTTTAAAACATCTTAGATTCAATTTTACTGTAACCATTTTATATTTGAACTACATATTAGATAGAGTATTTGTATTTCTATATCTGCGAGTTACATACTAATTAATTAAATTATTTGATATTATATTGTACATTATAATTACATAAATGTATTTTTATATTATACTTTAATTATTAATTTGATCTTTAATATCCATTAATTTGAAACCAATTCCGGACAATTGGAACTCAATAATAACTATAAATCTAATCGAAAATGAGATAAAAGTTTTTTTTTCACTTTTACTGGGATTCAAACCCGGGCCCAGCTTAAGATACAAAAACTATAAGGTAAAAAAATTTGAGTTTCATCTTTTAATTCTTCTGCGCATCTACGTCATAAAATGAAATTTTGTAGACAAAAATGAAAATATTCTTAGGTATATAAAATATTCTAAACAGTTTAACTTTACCCGCCATTTTGACAAACAACTATCGACGATTCGATAACATTATTATTTAAAGACTATAAGTAATATATTCTGAGTTTCATCTTTTAATTCTTCTGCGCATCTACGTCATAATGTGAAATTTTATAGACAAAAATCAAAAATTCTTATATAAAATATTCTACACAGTTTTACTCCACCCGCCATTTTGACAAGCAACTACCAGCAATTCGATGAACTAATATTTATATTAATAAAAAAATGTTTTATAATTAGGATATTAAACTCTAATTTGTGTCTACAAAATCGAAAGAAAAAGTAGATTAAATAAAAATATACAAAATGAGCATACAAAATGCGCAATATATTACCTTTAGTCTTTGTAGCATGACCCGAGTCCTTCCAATAAACGGTTGGCCCTCTAATCACTGTATCAAGTAGGTAATTATTTTTTCAACATATGTTTAATTCCAAAAAAATGGTTACTACATTACACATAATGTACGTGTAGGAAAAAGCAAAACGTTTTTTCACATTAGCTGAATTCAGACAATCATTTGATTTAAAAAAAAAAAACTGTGATTGACAATAGCTATAAATCTTACAGACAAATATTTATCTTATAATTTGATTTATGTCATTCGAAATCAAAATTACGAATTAATGAAAGACGTTCCAATAAATATTATAAAACCAACCCAATTAATTATTCAAAATTTTTAATTTAATTCAATTAGAATTATTTATTTATAAAATTCCAATCAGATCATTGTTTTTATTAAATTTATTAGGAATATTTTATATTCATTCACAATAATTTATTACAAGTTTAGTATCTTCTTAACTGATTGTTAATTTTAATATTTATACTTAAAAAGAAACTGCATTAAGACTGAATTAATAAAATTACATTTTTACTTCTCATTTTATTAAACAAAAAAAAATCCCTTTTATTAAAAAAAGGAAAAACAAAAACATGATTTCAAGTCTAGAGCAGTATATCAGGCCGGGTCTAAAAAAAAAAAACCAAAACAAAAAACTGAAAAAACCGGTTGTAAAGTCTGATATAAAAATAAATAAAAAAAAAACCAAAACAAGTTGTCTGTTATGTTAAATTTTTTCTTTATAAAATGCAATAAGAATAAATGCATTCCAGTTAACTATTCAATATTTTATAATTTATTATTTATCAGAGTTGAATATTTCAGTCTTCTGCTTTTATTTTTATATAACGTACATAAAGATGCATCACTTATATACATTTAATATTACATCAATATGTTTATATATTATTAATAATCAACTTTGTATATTTTTGAAAAAATTACAAAATTAAATTAAAATCAGGTTCGAATCCATTGAGTTCAAAAAAAAGGTAAGTGCATGATATTATTTTATACAGATCTAATAAATTAGGAAGATACTAATTAAATATTCATATAATCTATTATATTACAAATTTTTATTTTTATAATTAAAATTAATTGAATTTGAGAAATAAAGCAAAGCCATATGCAATAATGCCATAATGACTTTATTTTAATCCTGAATGAGAAATAAAATCAAATCGCAATATATTAAAATATATATGTATATGTGGAAATGAGGTGGATTCTGCAATTAAGTACGTTGGTAACACTTTCAGTTTATTGGTACGCATTTGTCGCAATCAGCTGTTAAATACATTTTTTCTGAAGCTATACTTTTTAATTTTTAACTTTCTGCTTCTCGAAGAAACCGTGGAAGTGGACGAATGTTAAATTTGTTAGAAAATTTTAATATTTTCAAAATAATATCATTAGTGAATTATATTTTATTTTTTGAAAACTATTATTAATATTAATCGTTACATTATATTTCACATTTTAAAAACTAGAAGAAATTATTTTAGGATCAAAGAGTAAATCATTTATAATTGCAAACAAACATCTGTATATATAATATACAGGATTTTTACTTTAAATTTCACTTTTTGCACGTCAAATTCACCCCTATAGAAATAAAACCAGTGAAAAGAGTATATACAGGGCTTGCACTTTTAATTTAACTTTTTGCACACCAAATTCACCCCTTATATAAATAAAACCAGTAAATCCAGAGTATTTAGAAATGAAAAGGATTTCGTTAGTAAGAGAGCGGTGCTCCCCTCCTAATATATTAAAGAGTATATACAGGGCAGGCTTGCACTTTTAATTTAACTTTTTGCACATCAAATTCACGTTTTATAGAAATAAAACATGTGAATCCAGAGTATTTACAAATGAAATGGATTTCCTTAGAAAGAGAGCGGTGCTCCCCTCTTTTAAAAAAAGAAAATAATTTAAAAGTGTAATAACATCTATATGAATTATTTTAACCTTTAATTTAATTTTCAACCGGTGAATCCAGAGTATTTACAAATGAAATGGATTTCACTAGAGGAGAGCGGTGCTCCCCTCTGTTAAAAAAAGAAAATAATTTTAAAGTGTAATAACGTCTTTATGACTAATTTTAACTGCGCCTTTAATTTAATTTTTACGTATTTATTTAAAGAGGCAACATTAATCTGAACTTGTAAAATAAAGTAATTGTTTTTTTTTTTTTTTTTTATTTAAATATTAAGTAGTTAAAGTAAATGTTTATTTGTTGTTATTGTTGTAGAGGAATACCCCAAGGTCAATAAAATAAAAAAAAAACAAAAAATAGAAAAATTGAAAATCACTAATTAACAATAGATGAATAATATGTACGAATATACCTAGTTGTTGTTTTGAAAAAAAAATTTTAACTTATTTTTAGTTGCTTTTATCATCAATTAAATTGTTTTTCTTTTTATATTTTTGTTTTTTTTTTACTTTTAATAGTTTTTTTTTTCAGTGTCAAAGTTATGATGGTGATGACATGTGCCTATGTTTTTAATACTACAATAATAATACCTTATTTTGAAAGTATGAACGTGTGTTATTGAATTTAAATAGTAAATTTTTAATTTTTATTATTAAAAATAATCAGTATACTTCCTGGATAATTTAGCAACCCTTTCTTAAAAATGTTTACAAAATTTATATACCCTTAATATAAAAATTTTGTAATTCCCCACAACTAATTTACCACAATCTAAAAAAATTATCTCAAACAAAAATTAAAAGTTGTAAAGAACTTTTGACTTAACCGTTTTGCATCAACTCTTATCACTAATAAAATAATCAATTTCTTGATAAGTAAGTGTTTTTTTCGACGAAATTATTAAAATTAAACAAATGATGAAAAAACCAAGGGTTTTTAAAAATGCACATTTTCAAAATTATATATTTTGAGGGCCATAGCTCTCTAGCGGATGGGACTACAGAAAAAAGTTCTTCTCATTTTAATTTTATCAAATATTTTAATAAACCTTTAGAGTATGTTTAGTCAGACCATATCTAATAAAAAAATATCGTAAAATTGTATAATTATATCGTAATATAAAATAAGATTTAATAAAAATATATAAATAATTCTTGTGTAAGATTATAGATGGCGCACAAAGTTAACATTTGTGCAATCATATTTCATAACCTTATACAATAGCTACAGCCGTGTAATCAACGGCTTAGTGAATATTATGATTAAAGAAACTGAAGCCTAGTTTAAAATAAACTTAGTGAATGCCCTATACTTCTTAAAGGAGTGGAAAAGGAATAAAAAAAAAAAAAAAATGGTACGTTTAGGTCGGTAGGGTTCAATTCAATTTAAAAAATACAAAAGTTATTAAAAAATTGGAAAAAACAAAAAAACCCCAAATCTATAAACGAAAATTTCCGCTGTTAATAATCAATTAACCATTTTTAAAGACTGAAAATAAGCGGCCGGAAAAATAACAAAATATATCATGTATGTTTTCATATGAATGATGAATTCTGATAAACTTTTGACATTTTTTTACTGATTTTTATAGGTCATCAAATAATCTATATATTTAAAGTCTGTATTCACCTTTTCTTATTATACAATATATGAGATTATTAAAAATAAACTGAAATAACTCAATTTAATAAAATTTTTTTTTTTTTTAAAAACCTAATTAATTAACAAAATATATATATATATTTTTTATATAATTCTACTTATATGAATTTCATAGAATCATTTATAAAAAAAATTTGCATGAATCCGACAAAAAGATTTTAATACAAAAAACAAACATCAAAATCATATCAACTTTCACAAAATTAAATATTTGTTTTTTTTTTAAAAACCGGGTATTAAAAAAAAAATAAATTATTTACATATGTATAATTTTTTGATTTGATTATATAAAAAAAAAAAGTTAAGTAATTTATTAAATATAGTAAAAAAAAAAACAAAACATTTACTTGATGTTTTTTTTAAACTTTAAATTAAAAAAAAAACATTAAATTAAATTACCGATTTAATTCTAATATTTTTTAATATAAAAAAATTGTTATAAAAAAAAATTATTATTTTAGTAATATCCCATTATTGATTATTTAAATTAAAATTAAAATACATTTATTTGTGCGATAACACGAAATACAATCATTAATATTTGGTGTTAGTATATAATTAATTACTTAATAGCGTTTTTTTTTAACTGTGCAGAAATTTGTTAACATTTATACTGAATTTTAGGATTTTAATTGAAAAAAACTTAATTTAGAATTTTAAAATCGTTTATTTTATTAAATTTTAATAATTTTATTTTAAAATATTATATAAATTTAAAAGATTTAATCTATATTTAAATTAAATTCAATAATATAACACACAGATACCAAATACTGTATAAATCAATATAAAATATTAGAATATACATAATAAAGTGGAATTAAATTTGTATCTAAAATTTGTATCTACTGAAATCTAAGATATTTCTATACATGTATAATAAGGATCAATTTCAAAACAAATTCTGTATTAGATCAATTTATAATTAGAATTCGAAATCACTGTATATATATATATATCCACCGTTGAGTACTTTTGTATGGTAAATAGAAATAAAGTATCTAAATTTATAATAATTTAAAATCTACAGATACTAATAGTAGTTCAATAAATCTAAAATTGATAAACGATTAATTGCTTGTTTTTAAAAATATTAACATTTAAAAAAATCTTTAATAATTAATAAGACAATTTAAAAAAAATTTTATTTAAAAATTTTAACTGGCGCAGTGATTGTGGCGCCGTCTTTTAATGCGAAAGGTTCCAAATTCGATTCTTGGCTGAAAAAACTCAATAAATAGGATATAACAATATAAAATTATATAAAAATAACTTATTATTAAATATCTATCAGCTGGCTCACATGCTATTTGGCAAAGAGTTAATACCACAATAACACAGATAATCAATATACATATCTTTGATTTTGATTTGATCTTTTTTTTAAACTATGATAACAATTTCAATTTTAAATTAATCATTTTATAAAATTATTATATTAATTTTCAGAATATGTAAAAAAAATTGTCTACAGAACATGCTAGAAGTCAATAAAATCTAATTTAAAATCATATATAAAATTTCCAAAAAAAAAAAAAAAAACCAAAACCAAAAGATCTGCTTTAAAAAAACAAAAGAAAGAAGAAAATTTAATTAATTTTATAACTTGACTTAATTAAGTCAAAATTAAAATAGAAACTATACAACATATATTAATAACAAGATATGTACGAGTATAAAAAAAAAAACAAATTGTGAACATATATATACGTGCATGCATAGATATTACTTATTTTTTTGCTCATTTAATAGTTTTGGTTTTTTTTTGCAATGAAAATTAAATTAACATAGAAATGCTGCAAAAAAAACAAGATTAATAATAATAAATATGTATATATATCTATATTAATAAATAGAAAGAAAGTGTAACCAAATGAATCACAAATTAAAAAAATTTATTTAGTGCAATTTAAAAAAAAAAAAAATTATATAGACTAAAATTTCGAACCAGTATTAATTGATAGATACTTTTGTATATATTAAGAATTTTTGCATAAACTCTCAACTACATCTTGTAAAGTATATACATATATTAATTATAAACAGTTACTATAACAGTTACTATTGAAAAACTAATATTTAAATATGAAAATATCTTAAATATATTTCCTAAATAAAATACTATCGAATTTCAGCCTCGACTCTCGACTTATGCATTCAAAACTGAAAAATTTAGAAAATGTTCAGTAACTAATTAAATTTAATCAAAGATAATTTATTCTGTAATTTAAAAAAAAAAAATGGTTTTTTGAATTATATTCAAAATTAATTTAATCAACGGTCACTTTTAGGTGCAGATTCGATTCCCGTACGCGTTATGAATTTTTTGTTAATAACTTTAAAATACATTTTCTTTACAAATCTCCATGGTGACCAAATATAAAATTTAAATATACAAATATATAATATAATTAATATATATAATATAAACAAAATAATTAATATTGTAATTATAAACAAATAGAAAGTATTTAATTTAAGAAGCCCAAATTCAAAATAGGCAAAGGTCTATAATAAATATTTACTATTGTCCTAGCACTAAAAATAAATAAATATTATTTTTAAATAAATTGATTATATTTTAGAAAAAAAAAATTTTAATCAATATATTTTTAAAATTTGATAAGCAAACTTTAAAAAAATAGTTTTAAAAATTAAATTTTAAAAAATAAATCAGTTTTATATCTATGATAAAATTTTAAAATACAAAATAAATAAAGGGTTAAACTTTTTTTTTCTTAAAAAAAAAGCCGGTTTCATATTTAAAACTTATTTTTTTTCATTTTTTTTTAACTATTTTATTAACGATTGAATTGAGTATTTAAAGAAAAAAAAACCAAAAATTACTACATCTTCTGTTAATAATCGTTTTATATTTTGTTTTTTAGATAATAAAAACTGGTTCTTTAATAAAATTCAATCACCTGTTAAATTGGTAGTTTTAAGAACAGTAAAAGAATACAAAAATAAAAAAAAAAAATAAATCCTACATCTACCTAATAAAATTCAATAAAATTAAATAAATAGTTGACAGTCTACATTAATATTTAAATCTTAATTTTAAACCAGTTTTATAATATTTTAATTTTTTTTTATAAATTTTATAATTATGTATATTCATTATTTAAAAAATAGTTAAATTTAAAAATACATTTATAATATTTTACAAACCTTTCATTATCACCATTAATAACTAAAGTTACTTGCAATAAGCAAGCAACCATTAATCCAAATTTCTTCCACATTTAAAATAGATTTTTTTTTTTAATTTACAAACATGAACAGTTAATATTGTAAAAAACAAATGAAAAACAAATTAAAACAAATTTTTTTAAAAAAAAAACACTCGAAATTATAATTTAATCTACTTTTTCCTTGTTTTAATTTTTTTTTTGAATTAATTAAATTAATTAATTTACAAAAAAAAAAAAGAAAAAATTCTATTTAATTTCACAAATATTTTTTATCTTCTTCTTGTTGTTGTTGTTGATTTTAAAATTGGAACCGTTATATCTATATTCGAACTGATCACGACAACGGTCACTCTTCGAATAATTTTTAAAATGAACTCACGTTAAAATGTTAACTCTCAAAATTTTACAAAAATAAATTTTGTTTTGTTTTTTTTTTATTTTTTTTTTGTTTTTTTTTAAAGTAATTAAGTTTTACGAGCATATAATAGTTTCCCAGTATTTTATTAAATACTTACTAACTATGATAATAGTAGAGTAGTCCAGTTTTAGTAAAATTGGTATGTATATAATAGTTTAATTTAATTTGTGTTATACGAACGATTTGTTGTAATTTTGTATACGGATGAATAAATTTTTAATATGTACAGTGTACAGTGTATTACAAATGAAACAATTATACAAAAATAAAAAAAAAAGATCTATATAAAAAAACAAAAACACATTCATATGTTTTTGTATACCTATTGAATACTGATATGATAATATGATGAATGATGATGTTATTAATTACATATTTTAAATAAATGATAATATTACTTTTCTTAGTTCTTATTCATATACTCGTATATAAGTTTGGTTTAGATGAATAATAATGAAATCATTATAAATATTACGAGTATATAACAATTAAAATTTGGTAGTATAACAGTTTTTTTAAGAAAAATTCTGTATAAAATTATTTTGATAATGAATTGGGATTTTTGTTTTTGTTTTTTTTTTTTTGAAGATAAACTTTAAACACAAGGCGTTATAGATGAAAGGAAAAATCATTTTTCTCGAGAATATTACAATCTAGGAAAGATTAAAGAGTTGTTAATGTCAACTCTGGGATACTTTCATGACAATGATACACATTTTACAGAATATTTATATGTGTATTGTGTATATGTATACGTGAGATTCTCAATAAAGAAGGATTTTAGAGTTGGGTTCAAAATCAGGATTGTCGCTTTTTCAAGAACATTCATATACATATATGTATATGTGAGATCCTCAATTAGGAAGAGTTGTAGAGTTTGTCTATAGATATAAAAATGAAGGTTTGTTTATTTATTTGTTTGTTTGTTCGTTGTTGGTATGCAGCGAATAGACTTCTAAACTGCTAAGCCGATTATGATGAAAATTTGTATATTGAGGTTTTTGGGTACAGAAAGTAAACCTGGAATAAAAATATAGCAGACCACCAAGTTGGGGCTGTGGTGCAAGTATTTAAAGTTTTTGTTCTAAAATTAAAAGGGTTTGACCGATTGACTTCAAATTTTCTATACGTGATGCTCCTTGAGAACCTGATTTCACTAATGACTGAGGACACTAATAACACATTTGAAATTTGTTAACACATTTTGGCCCGAAGATTGGTCAAAAAGAATTTTGGAAGCAAATTTCGTCCTATTTTTGGAAGTACTGCTTGGGCTAAAAAGAAAGTCTCAAAAAAATTTTTTGTGGAATTTTTTTCAATGGATTATGTAAATAGAATTTTGGAAAATTAAATTTCGTACCCAACCTAAGAATACCAAGAAAATAAACAAAGCCAGTTTTTATTTTTTTTTTAAATTTTTCAATTTGAGTTTGACTAAAAAAAAAAGGAAAACTTTGTATAGATGTTAGTCATATAAACTTAACTACCTTTGGTTATAACTACCAAAGTTAAATACACAACTTAAATACACAACAAGATACACAACTTAATTATAGATCTTGAGTTATGCAAATAAAAAAAATTTTAGAAGTTGGATGAGAGTTAGTCGAAATTCCTACACCTGACTAATAAAATTTAGTATAAACACGAGTCATAAAGCTGATTTACTTTTGTTGGAAATTCAGACATCTGTATCTTTTAAATATAATAGAGTTATGCTCATATAAAACAGAAATTTGTGTATGACAGTTACTTGAATCCACTGCCCTAGACCAACCAAATGTTGTGCAAATGTTGGCTTTAAAATAAAACTACTCTTTGAAAACTTTTATGTATACCGAACTTTATTGAAGAAAGAGTTACCTACTTAATTAAAAAAAACAAGAGTTGTATGGGCCCTATAAGTACAAGTTCATAGTATTCTATCTTCAAAGAATCTGTTAAGTGAAATAACAGGATCTAGGAGTATGGAATTATAATTGTATAATATACAGTTTTTAAATTTAAGGGATTTTTTGAACATAGGATAATATGTTATTATGCAAGTACTGCGACTATGAACTCGCAGACATTAACCAAACGGCTAATCAAACTGGATTAATTTCAATAACAGCAATGACTATTGTATAAAAACACATTTGTGAAAATTTTAGAATCTTATAGGTACTAAGAGAGCTAGTTTTCGGGTTATCGTGAGGACCGAGCGGGCTCAATTTTTTATTCTGATCCCATTCCTACATACTTGAGTCTATGTCTAATATACAGCGTCACAGACGTAATAGCAAATTTATTATACCCTTAATTTTACGGGTATAAAAATTAAAAAAAAAAAAATTGTTTACCAAAAAATAAAATTTTTGGTTTTTTTAAACTTAATTTTGAAATGTATAAACACTTAATATATACTCTCATAGATTCCAGTTAAAATTATAAAACGAATAATTGTTTCCGTCAACGTAAGCTTCAGCTTTGAAATTTGGGTTTTTTTTTGTAAATTTTTAATTTTTTTTTTTTATTTACTGGTAAATTTAATAATTTTTCTTTAGAATTAATTTTTTTTTGTTTTTTTCATTTTGTTCTATCTATTTGTTTTCGGACGTCAATTTTTTCTATTATTTGGGTATATCACCTTTATTTATTTAAATTTAATTCGATACTTTTTTTTATGAAATTTTAATTTAAGATATTTATACTTCAATAATAATTCTTCATATTAATTCAATATTATATTTCAATATTAATTTTAATTTTTGATTTGAATATCCAAACCTATCTCGCATAGTTTTAGTAATTAACAGTTGATTTAAAAAGT
Source organism: Dolichopus griseipennis (assembly GCA_963082915.1). Classification (NCBI taxonomy): domain Eukaryota; kingdom Metazoa; phylum Arthropoda; class Insecta; order Diptera; family Dolichopodidae; genus Dolichopus; species Dolichopus griseipennis. The sequence goes on along the minus strand of OY720444.1, from coordinate 77,333,593 downwards.
TTTTAAGTAAGTACTATAAAATGAAAGTTCTTAATATTTTTTTTAACAACCTATTTCGATTCATTAAAAAACATATTGAACCAATATGATCATTAAATAGATATTAAGGTATTAAATTTAAATTATCAATACTTTTTAAGTGTCTGTTAATTTTCAAATGATTCAAAAAAAAATTTATTCCAGGGGAGCTTTAAAAAAAAATAAAGTATCTAGGAAAATAACTACCTAGTTGTTATAGATAACTAAAAAAACTAAGATACGTAGTTGTTTTGAGTTGGGGAATATCTAGAAAATAATGATATGATAAAATAAATCATTACCGTCCTATCAGCACTATTTGTAAATGTGAATTATTTTATTTATAAATTTAAGTAAAAATTCCAAATTTAGTAAATATTAATGGGTCCATTTAGACGATGTTAACAGTTGTTGAATTCACATCGTTTTTGCTCTTTCCCACTTCCTCATTTTTTTTTGTTTTAAAATTTTTTTGTAGAAGTGGGAAAGAGAAAAAACGATGTGAATACAACAACTGTTAACATCGTCTATTTTTGTTGAATTATTGTTTTTTTTTCGTATCTCGTATCATAGACCATAGTATATTATGTGTCGTATACTCGTATATCAGTTTCCACAAATAATTTCACATAAATTGCATACCTTTAGGCGAAATAAAAAACTTTATATTTTCATGTTTTTCAATATAATATCTAGTTAAAAAACTATACAAAAAATGTATATTGTGTTCGATTGTACATCGTTTTAACTATGAATCATCATATCATTCATATTTAATCACTATTTAAATTAATCATAACAAAATAATAATTATTTTTTGTTTAAAATTTTAAAAATTCCCTGTTAGAACAAAATTTATAAAAAAAAAAAAATTAGAATTTTATTCTAAATTTGTAATTTGCATGATTTACTCACATTTAGATTACAATCTTTTTAAAGTAAAATGTAAACTTTTCAATTATAAAAATGAATTTAAAAAAAAATTTGAATTTTAACATAAATATTATGTACTTTTTTCATTTTTTTTTGATAATATAAATAACTATTAATTACCGTGTATATTATTTTAGGTAAAGAACAAAATCTATAATGATTAACTTAAATATACTTTTTAAGCTTAATAAACTTTATATAGGTACCTACTTTTTTTAATTTATACATAATAATTATTATTAAATAAGTAGTAAAAATATTATTTATTTTCTTACCAATTTGGAACAAGACTGATAATATCATCAGTTTTTAGCACTAACTCCATTTTAGAACTTTCAATATTCCGAGAATTACGAAAAAATGAACTGAAAATACAAAAACAAACAATAAAACTTATTAAAATTAATAATTAAGTATTTCATTAAAAAAAAAAAAAATTAATTATTTACGTAATTTTATCAAGCATTATGCTTTTCGATATTTAAACAAATTCAGTTGTTATTTCGGACTGTAATTTTCAACAATTACTAAAACGAAAACTTTATTTTTTTCTATATATAGGTAGTATATTAATATTATCTAATCGTTCTTTAATTTCTAATTGATAAGAATATTTTAGAAATGTTTACATTTATTGTTTTTATTTTTACCTAGAATTTTAAATTTTTCAAATATTCATTAATATTTATTAAATTCTGAATTATTTTACGATAATGTTCAATTAAATCGCCATCCATATGACATGTTGTGGGTGTAAAGCTTTTTTTAATTAATTATTCGCACAGGCACATAGGAATTTTTAAATATAAAGATAATTATTAATTTAAGAATTATTAAAGAATTGCAAACTTTAAGAATAGATACCAATATTATGTAAATTATTTAAATGAATTTTGCATTAGATGAGTTTTATCTATATCATGCCCAAACTAAATTATGGCTTAAATTTGTTGGCCCTAAAAGCATATAAATTTTTTCGCAAAATTTTTGTAATATATAAATTAGAAATATAATATTTAAAAAATACATTATATAAAATATAATGTTCGTCTTTATGAAATGTATATATTTAGTTTTTTTTTGAACTATTTGTCATTTTTTGGTAGGGTAGCAGCATCTAAAGGTCAACTGCAAAAATAAATTTACACTTATATAGATCGTTACTTGCAAAAAATGTCAAGAATTGCCAACTTTTAGAAAGAAACCAATATTATGTAATAACCATTAAAATACTGATTTGAACAATAAACATATACTAGATGTTCCTCGAGCTAACAGATCTCATTTCTGTCATTTTTACAGTATTATTGCACCCAGAATATACAATTATATATATTCCCTTTCCCAATATACAAATTACCTTCAGATATTAGGAATTTAAGAGTGTTACACATTTCCTGAAGCAAATTAAGATTTTGTTATTAAATATCAATCACAGAGATATTGAAAACCTATTCAAAGTGATGGTTTGATGAATAATTTGATTCTTAGTTTTTACGCCTAAACCTATTTGCGAATTTTATATTTTTGTTTTTTTTTACTTTCTTTTAATTTTTTAATTTCTTAATTTTTTTAATTTTAATTTGTAATTTTTTTTAATTTTAATTTTTATATACATTATTAGTTTTTTAAGTATAGTACAGTTCCCCACATTAATACAATAATTAGTTAGCTTTTTCATTTTTTAAAACTCATTCGTCTCTTGATTCCTAGCAATTGAATGTTTTATCATATTTTATTTTTATTTTTTTTTTTTTGCTTATTTCTAATTCTAAGTTAAGTTATGAAATTTTATATACTATTGTTTCTTTAGTTTTAAGTTATATTATTTTGTTATTATATCAGAGGAAAAAAATGAAAATAAAGTATTGAATTAAATAAAAAAAAAAAAAAAAACAAGCCATCCATCGCTCAGCTAAATATTATAATAAAATTTAAAAATAATTATTGATAATTGATTATATTAAATTTTTACAAAAGTGAATACAAATATCTGTATTTAATTTTATTGTACCAGTAAACAGTGCTTTATTATTTTTTAACTTTTGCCTTAATTTTTTATTAATTATTTTCAATACGAAATTTCCCCAACATATTTTAAAAATTTTATTTTTTGGTCCGCGTCAAAATTAGTTTAGTCATCGCTGATGTACAAAGGTAATAATAATACATCATTAAAATTTATTTTAAGATTTTCAATTAAAATTTTAATAGGTATACCATAAACTTCTATTTACTAAAATGTTTATATATATAGGAACTTTTTAAAAACTCACAAAAAAAAAAAAAATTAAAAATTTTCTTGGAAAAGTTATCCCACATAATGTTAATTTTAGTTAAAGCCTATTTATCAGCCATATTATTGTCTGAATAACAATTTATTTATTTATTTATGTATTTATTTGTAGTACCAGACAATAGTAAATATTGCCTGATATTAGTAATCCTTTGCCTATTTGACATTTAGACATCTTATTAAATTATTTTAATATACACGAAATTTTTATATTAGATATGATCCGACCAGGGTTCGAATCCGAGATTTTTCCATTGAAAAACCGCCACTTTACCACTGAGCTATCAATCAGATCACAGAATAACCAATTCCCATAATATTAACTTTTATTTCGCGCCTTGAAAATTTTTGTAACTATCCCGTCATTTAAAAAGTTTTCACTCAAAACTATATTCAACTATTAATATATATATCAAACATTCAAAATTTCAATAATAATATTTCAAACATTTATTTGATTATTTTAATAATATGTAAAACAAGTAAATAAATTACCTTCAAATTATTGAGGTGAATATATTAATAACAGTTTCATTAAAATTATTAAATATTTAAATCAAAATTAATAATAATTACTCTATAATAATGACTCTTATTTGTGGTGAGAATCAATAATTCTTGATCTAATTTATTCCAACCGCAATCACGTTTGCGTTTTGCCTAATAGGTATATCCATATGACAAATAATTTCTATTTAAATCTTTATTTTAATTTTTATTTAAATAGAAATATTTGATGGCATACATACATATATTAATTTGTTGCACCTGAATCTGTTTATATTTAAAAAATATAGCAAGACACCCTATATCAAAGAATTCATATTAAAGAGCTTTTTAAAGAATCAAAATATAAAATAGCCAACATATGTAGCAAATAATAATAATAATAATAAACAACTATCAGTAAATTTAGACACTTGCTTTATTTTATATGGAATTGTATTATATATATATTATTATTTATTATATTAATATATTATATGATATTATATAGCAGGTTTGAACATGTATCTAAAAATTATTATTCATTAAAAATATACATAAAAGAAGATTTTTATATATTTTTTAGGTAATTTAAAGGTCAACGAAAGAATTGTTAAAAAAGAAGTGAGCAAACAAATTCAAAATAATGTAACACAAGTACATAATGTAACTTACAATTTCCAAAATAGCCGCAAAACTAACTTATAACTGTTTTATAATAAATATAATTATTTTTAATATTTTAACTTTTTTTTTTGTTTAAATAATAATTTCACAATTACTAAAAAATTAAATCACTGTAAATTTTTGTTTTTTAGATTTTTAATTAAATATCAAAAAAATGATTCACAAATTTATGTTCTTCTTAATCGGTTGAAAAACAATTAAGAAATGAATATAAAATGAATTTTTCGATTTGTTTACATCGAAAAATTTTAAAACATGACATCACATAAGCTTTTTTATACGTTTTTTTTTAAAAAAAGAGCTTTTTTACTATAAGTCATATTTTAGAATGAGTGTTTTTTTTTAAGTGTATGGCTATTCTGTGTTCTGTTTTTGTTTACATTTACAGTAAGAATATTTAAATTTGTTTTTGTAGTGGTAACCGGTAAATTTTAAGTGAAAAATTGAATTTTAAATGTATAGGTAATATAAATACATATACGTCTATACATTAGAAAATTAAAGAAAATTCTTATCGAATGATAAAATTTTCCTAGAATTTATGATAATAAAAAAAAATTGAAATAGAAATTAGAAATTAATTTTCTTTTATTTTTTAATTTTATACCTATTAAATTTCTTTTTAAGTTGACTTAATGCGTTATTAATAAAAGTTTTATTTATTTGTTTTTTATTAATCTAGCGTATGTAGATCGCAATATTTTCCAAGGTATTTTTGAACATTCATGTAATCATACAACTGTTATTTTATTGTAACTACCTATGCACCTACTTATTATAAAAACTTATTAATAATTTAAACATTAAAATTCTCCGAACAATCAGAAAATCTTTTAGAATCGGCAAGTGATTTAATGTTTTCGATGTTTTGTTAATGTCTAAATTTTGTAACAAACTACGTACATATACATACAACTAATGCATTAATTTAAAAATTATTATTTTTTTAACAGTAAGCATTTGACTTACCAACCGAATAGGATGCGAGTTCGTTTCCCGTACGGGTCATGAATTTTTTTAATTGAAAAAAAACATTGAAAAATAATTTTTGTTAACAAATCCCCATGAAGATCAAATATAATTTAAAATATACAAATATATATAATATAAACAAAATAAATAATAATATTACTTATAAATTGATAGAAAGTATTGAAAGTGGATGCACATCGCAGTGGTTGGCACATGCTTTCCCTCATAAAAACAACAACAGCAACAATTTAATAACGGTTAAAAATATTTGAATTCAAAATCAATAAATTAACGAGAAAGATTATTTGTTCCCCTTGATGTTTAAATTAAAATAAACCATAAGTTCCCTCATAATTTATACCTATTTAAAAAAAAATACCCAAAAATATAAAATTATGAAAATAATTTAGTCCACCCCTAAAAAAATCATAAAAACAACAAAAAAATAAAAAACAAAAATAATTGGATTGGCCCACTCGAAAAGTTGGCCCGATTAATGTCCAACTTTGCCAACGCACTTGCCTTATTACTTTACATGTCCATTTTCAACTTTAACCTCGTTGCTTTATTAAATTTACAGTGTTATCAGATTGAGAACTTTGTAATGCAGCTTCCTAAAAATGAGGTCCAAATTTTTTTAAACTTTTCAAAAAATTGTTTGCCATGTTATTATTTACAGGTATACAATAAATTCGATTTAATTAAGCATTTATATTATTTTAAGAAGATTTAGCATTTATATTATTTTATTTAAAATATTTCCATAATTTTTTTAAAAATATTCTTGTTTCTGTATATTTTTTAGCGAATATGTATTTTTTGATTATTTTTACTTTTATTAATATTTATTTAAAAATGTTTTTTATTTTAATATTAACTTTATTGAATCAATATTGCTTCATGTAAACGGGTTCATTAAATATTGTGTCAATTTCATTACAAAAATGTTAATTTGGTGTACAACATCACATTTTTAGGGGAATTCCGGAAAATATTTTTATTCGTTAAACTAAAAACGAATTTCGTTTAAAGTTTTATTGAATGTTAACCTACGCAAACAAAAAAAAAAAAATAATAAATAAATTTAATTTGTGAAATAAAAATTGTGTTTAGTTTTAATATTTGTTTTTCATATACATATGTATGTATATGTATATGAAATCCAAATAAAAATGCTTTCAGTTAAAAATAAAAATTTTTGGATAGAATTTATTGAGAAATATAGATAAATAACGCAGAGTAACTATAAAACGTTCTTCAACTGGTATTGCAGATCGCATCAAAGTGTTCTTTTTTGAAATTTTAGAGTCAATCCCTATCCATACATGAGTGGTGATATTCACTTGCATTGACGTAATCTTCCAACGTAAGTGAATATTACTCAATCCCACACGAGAGTGTTGTAAGTTGTAGTTTCAACTGTTGTCAGTTATCATCAATTTATGAACTTATGAATGTATGTGTAAAATTTAGTTCATTCGAAAATAGTTATCGTCGGAGAATGTTTAGTCAACTGATTTTTCAAAAGCGGAAAGTTTTTGTAATTTTTTATTCATATACAAAAAAAAAGGTTTGTAGCTACCTAAATAAAAAAAAAGGATTTGTAGATAATATAAGAAATTCAATTTTTTATTTACATTGAGTAAGTAGGTAATTTTATTTTACTTATATCATATCTAGGTCATTTAAAAATGGATTATTATTTTAATTAACATCTGTGGGACTGAGCAAACATTCATAATTATACAATTTTAAAATTAGGTTCTAAATCTGTTCCTTAAACTAATTGTCTTTTATATCATTAATTATTTTTTGCTATTATTTATTTTAACTAAATTTTATATTTTATCAATCAAAATATATTTATATATTTAATATAATACAAAATACATAATATATTTGTTCATTTTTGTTTTTTTTTTAGTAGGTATGTAGTTTGAAAGATAAAAAATAACAAATAGAAATAAAACCTAATATGGTAATCTTATATTGATTTTTATCAATTTCCAATACCAGAAATATTTTATATTTTGTCCGGTCTCAAATTTTTTTTGTTTAAGATGCGCACAGTTCAAAAATTTTTAAATAATGAAAAAAAAAGAAAAACAACAAAAAAATTAAAGAAAAAAAATATCATTTTTTTGTTTGTGTTGGTCATCAGTCATCATCATTATGACTGATGACCAGTGTTGGACATCAGTCTTACAAGTAAAATTTGGTTGCAATGAAACCGGTTTTTTTTTACAACAATATTTACCAAAACCGGTTTGGTGCATAAAGGATTTTAACCGATTACGTCAGTATGACGTCAATGCAACGTATGCAATTTGCCGTGTGGCTTGACTGAATAAGTTTTAAAAGGTAATCAAATTGCGAATCTGACATACGAAAATAATGCTTATAATCTTCAGGTTCAGTCAGTCTTAATTTTTTTACAAGAATACTATCGGAATATAAATTTCTTTCCGAGAGCCATTCTTTAACCCCTTTTTTTTTTTTATAATTTTTTATTGCAATGAAAATCTCAATGAATTAAAAATTTATTTATCATAAATATTGTAGTAGGTAGTGTAAATGAATACAAAACGATACTGTATCAATATTGTATGAAAATTGTATCGTTTACAATATCAATATTGTATGGAAATGCACTCACACAATATTGAAATCATATTGCTTCAATTGAAATTGATGCAATATTTATTCAATATTATACCGTGTAAAACTTGCTTAAGATTCATTAGATACACTTCTTTTTTAAATGAATTATCAATAAAAAAAAATCGTAAGCAGTCGGGCACTCACAAAAATAATACAAATTTTAATTTTTCATATGGATTTCATATGGAGTTTTACATTTGTTTACAATTTCGAATACAATACAAAACAAAATTTTATTTTTTTAGTTGGAAAAAATAATGACGTCATAAAAGCTTTTTTTTCGAACTTACTAAAAAAATAAATTGTATTGTATTGTATTGTATGGAATGGACATGACATGAATCATGAATACATCATACAAAGTACAATATTCATACACATAGTATATTTTGATTTACACGTGACTATAAGCAGACTATATAGTAAATAGTGAGTACCGAATAGTGGCTAGCAAGTACTGAGTAGTGACTAATGAGTACTAAGTAGTGAGGAGTGAGTACTGAATAGTGGCTAGTAAGTACTGAGTGAGTACCTATTGTATTGAATTAAAATATTTTGTATTAAACATTTTCTTAGAATTTATTCGCATCACCATTCACAATTGAATAGATTAATTTAATAATTTGTTACGCTTACTAGATACATAGGTAATCATTTATGTATGAATATAGAAAATAATTACTGTGATTAATTTTCCGAGAAATAATCTTTCAAACATAATGAATATAGTGTAAACAATAATATCTATTTACATTTAGAGTACTGTATAAATAATTAAAAGGTGTTAAGTAACATTTTCCATTTTTAGAAACAAAATGATTTTAATGGTATTTTTAGAATTTATTAAAACATTAAATAATTTTGATATGATGCCTAAAATCGGGTGTAAAATTACCAATTAATGGTTTAAAGTGGATAAATTAACTTTATTAATTGAATATTAAAAAATCTTAAAACGAAACTTTTTGGACCGGAATAGTTCACTACAAAGTTAAAACAACATTCAAAGCCAAGTCTCTGGAATTTACAACTCATTGCATCGAAAATTTTTGTAAAAAATTAAAAAGTAGGTACTAAAATTCAAAATTGCCAAATAATAGTTATTAGTTTGCTTTTTATATTAAATTCCATTTATATTATTACCGTTACTTATATTTAACAAGTATTCATCTTAGAACTTAATGTAATTAATAGCTGGTGTCATTACTATATTACTTTGACAGTTCTAATGCGTTTACTTCTTATCTTCCTAGGTATGACATTTTGCAGTTTTGTAAAATATAGCATTTTCCGATTAAATGAAGCATTTTCACATTAAATAAAACATTTTCTCATTAAATAAAACATTTTTTTAAAGTAAATAAACTACCTTTTTCAGAGTAAATGAAATCTTTTTCAAACCAAATCCAACTAAAACCATTTAAAATAAAATTTATCTTCAAAAATTAAAATTTAATTCAATTATTAAACATTTTTAATATAATGGTTGACTCTCCGTAGCTTGTGGAATCTTAAACACTATATTCATTACGTAATTGGAGCAATCTGTTGATGTTATTAATACTCTTGTACTTTCGTTAATTACGCGCCAAAGTTTATACTCATTATCACTTTAACATTATCAGTATCACTTTAACACAGTACGAGAATATGCTATTATTTTAGAAATTGCTTCCTGTGGAGAATGTGGTGGTGAAAAATATTAAAATATAGCCACTTTTGCAAGTAATAATTTTTTTAAATATCTCTTCCTTTATGAATTTACTAATTATAAAATATAATTAAATTTTAATTTACATCTTTTCAAAACTACAAAATCAATACAAATATGTGCAAATTTTCTAAAAATTAAACTGCTTTAACAGTTTACTCTTAAACTACAACTACATTTTTCACACTTGCATTGTGATTTGTAGCCAAACCAATGCAACATTTATTTGAATTTGATGCACACATACTATATAAGCTCATAGTATATTTATATATTATTTCAGTTCTACTTGTGGCTTGTAGCTAGTCTCTAACAAATTTCCTTACGACAAAACTACAAATTTCATTCAATTATTTTGTGAATTGAATTGTATTGGAATTCAGCTGTCAGCTCTCTGTTTTTAAATTTTAATTCAGAGTCAGAGCAGAGTCAGCTAAACTTAAAAATTATAATTATTAAAAAAAAAAAAAAAACAAAAATTATAAAAAACATAAAAATAAATAAATAAAAATTCACCTAAAAAAACTCTAATATTAAAGCTTTTACTTTCCTCCACCTGAATCTGTTGTATCTTATTTTTATAACTTTTTTTTTAGTTAACATTTTGTTAGTTAGTCTTTCTCAAACAGTTATTCATATCGGTTGATTCTCTTATAAAAGTTACAAATTTAATTTATTTCGGTTAAATAAAAATAATAAAAAGTTGAAAAAAAAAAATACTGTGATTTAAGAAACCTACATACAAAATTTTGATTGTTTGTTTTGGTGTTGTTTTGTTTTTGTATTTTCCCACCTACTTCACCTGTTTTCGCGTTTTAACCTTCATACGCTTAAATTTCAAAGCAAATCAAATAAAAATACAAAAAAAAATATTTAATAAAAATTAAAAACAAATATATTAAATTTCCAATAAATTTATATTATAAAATTTAGTTTCTAAATGAATTGATATTTTAAAAAAAAAATAATTATAAATTAAATAAAAGTTATAAAATAAAAATGTCGAGAACTTTAATTTTTTTAAATTTAATTTTACAAATTTTTCAACAGTGTTATTGTCAAGGGTTAGTAATAAAATAAAAAAAAATTAATAAATTTAATTAGATGAAAAAAATAAGTTTGATTTATATATATATATATATATGTGTATATAATTAATATAGATATATAAAATAAATATTACGAAATCTAATTTATTTTTTTATATAAATATTTTATACATATTTCTAGATACATATATGTACATACTACATTATGTATATATATATTATGTATGATCACATTTGGTTTATTTTTATTGTGCAAGTTTTTTACTTAAATTTTTTTTATATCATTGCAAAACGTTTAATAGAATACCGTTAAATGGGGTGATTTTGTTTTAATAAACTAATTAAATTTTTTATTGAATTATTTTATAAATTAATTGTTTTTGTTAGTAATATTCTAAATAATTCTTATTTTTTAATAAAAAAATTAAATATATATACATATATATATAAAATAATAATACCTTAAATTAAAAAAATTCTTAATAAGAATCCAATTTTTATTTAAAAAAATTAATACAAAAGTATTTTAAAGTGTTTTTAGTGTTTTCCCATAATTAATATTTTTTTTTAACTGTACTGTAAGTAGTTAAATTTTTTAATTATTAAATACTCTATGTTTTTGATGATTCTACTTAATATGAACTTAAATAACTGCATTATATAAATTTACAATATGTTTCTAAGAAAAAAGCTGAAAGAATGGATAATTTATATTTGGGGACTTTATTTACGGATTGGTTCGTTTCCCATGCTGGTCATGAAGATTTTAAGTGAAAAAACCATATTGAAAAATAATTTTTCTTTACAAAATCTGCTTGGTTACCAAATACATATTGTCAAATATATGATATAAAAAAAATAAATAATATATTACTTATAAAATTAAGAAAAAGGTACATATATGTCACAACTAAAAAGGAAAAACATGTTTCACTCCCTTATAACATTGTATTAGATCACAGTCCCTTGTTTTTAAATTAATAAATAATGCCGATTATTAGGTTAACTGAGTACAAGCACTAAAGAAGTCTGTATGCCGTAGAAAAAATACTTGCATTTGACCATAAATAAAAAAGTAATAATGAAATTAAAAGGAAGCCATACAGTTTTTTATTTACTTAATATTCATTTCAATTAAACGCTCAATTGTAGATTAAATTCTTATAAAATCTTATTTTTTTCTGGCCTTTATATTCGCACATAATTTATTTTAAAAAATACCGATAACATAATTTTAAAAGTTGGTACACAAAATGATAACTGTGTATAGACTTGACTTTTTAATAAAGCCTTTTAGTTAATATTTAATTAAACTTATGCTACAGAATTTTAAAGTGGGATAAAAAGTAATGAAGCCATACAAAAAGTCATTACAGTTCTGAAGGTTACAGTTCAGAATATATCGATTATTTTGATGCAACAATGTTGGATAAATTATAGTATAATTGTTTTACAAAAATTCAATCCTTAAAAATCTCTTAATGTTAAATTCTTTTAAATCCTTATTAATACACTGTTTTGTTTAATTTTCGTTATTAAAATGGTTAGTTATTAAATAAAGTCAAAGTTAAAATTATAAATAATATAGAAACAGTTGCTTCATTTTATAATTGGTATTTTATGACTCATAAAATACCAAAAATAAAATTAAGCAACTATCTGAAATACTTATATTGATTCATATATTTATAGTACACAAATATGACTAATATTAGAAGCAACAAAAAAGATAATTTGTTATTAATTGAATTCTAGTAATTTTTTCAAACAATGTTGTAACAGTTTTGTAACAAATATTTTTCTAACATATTATATAATTTAATTCTTACAATTAAAGAAATACCATTGAAAATTATTTAACTTCATGAACCTTTGCATTCTCTCCAAGTGCATTCGTTTTGAATAATCAACTTAAAGCCCTGCATTAAGGATATAAGAATATATATCCTATTTAATAATATATTAGAGTATAATGTAATACTCTAGTAAAATTTGGTCAATGTGCGGCAGTTTCTTGCTTTCACAAATTTACTATTTTAACTTTAAAAATTAAATAAGTACAAAAGTACAAAAAGAAGCAAAAGCTGGCAACCCTTAAATTTAATTTCAAAATTTTGAGATATCATTTCTCATATACTGTTACATTGATATTAATAAATTTTTTACATTAAGTAATACGTAGTAAGAAATACACATTTCCAAATTCAGTAAGTCACGGACAGTACACCAGTAAAGTAAAAATTTTAAAGAGTGTAATCTCTAAAATATAAAAACTATTGACAAAAGTAGGGCCGTTAAAGTTGTATGGAGTTCAACTAAATACCTACAAATGTATAGTTCTTATTGCTTGAAAAGCTTACAAAATTCTCTTCAACTGTTAGGCTAATAAACCTAATTGACTCCTAGACTTATAGACCCCTAGTTACATGTTAGATTGAAAGCCCAAGTCCTTGATATGTTATATTCATATAATGTTTGGGTTGATCTTAATGAAATCCATATTTTTTTTTTTACTCCTTTACCACTCTTTTAAAGAGTATAGGGCATTTAACAAATCATTTAGACTAGGTATTAGTTTCTTTAACTGTTATATTCACTAAGCCGTTGATTACTGAGCTGTAGCTCAAATAAATTTTAATAATTTGTTCAATGCTATCCCCATCAACTGTAAATTACTGGTTAAATATAGTGAATGGAATTAATAAGCAAAAAAAACACAAAACAACAGAAAAAAAGTTTTTAAATTTTTAAGAAATGACCATAATCTGAGACAAGAAAAAAATAAAACAAACGACTTATGTCGCAACTTTTTAACAAACCAACTTATTTTTTTTTATCTTGTTATTTTTGTTGTATTTAGTTAAACATCAGTAGTTTTAGAGCTGCTTTAAATTTATATATATTTTTTTTAAAAGAAAATTTATAAATTAAAAAAAAAATAATAATAATAAAGTGAACATAAAAACAAAGTTCAAAATTTAGAGGGAATTAAATTCAGTTTTAAAAAATAAAATTTTTACCTTATAAAAATACAAAGCATTTGAAAAAGATAGAAATAACTTGCAATTTATTTAGTTAATATATTTTTCTTTTTCTTTCGCTCTCTGTAGTCTGTAACTTAACTCCACTCTTAACTCTACTCTTTCCCCTATACTATCTTTGTTTCATTTGTCTTTGTTGTGTATAGTGTATCTCTTTTTGAGTGATTAGATTAGAAATTGTATAAGGTTTTTTTAGAAATAGCCAGCGGCATTACATTGGCGTTAACCGGGTAATTTTATGGATATTAAAAATTGCGATCATCATTTTAATCTGAAATTGTGTTTTTGTATTAAATAAAAACAAAAAAATATGCTGCGTCGACTACAATAGAAACCGCTATTACAGGAATAGCTTAATGTAAAATTGCTTTAATAGATTTTTTGCCACATGTAGTGTAAAAATTTTTATCAAAACCATATATGTAACTTTTTTTATTTTACATTAATGTATGTATCTAATACGATATTTATTCAAACTAAAGTAATTCGTTATGTGTTCTGAAAATGATGAACAAGATTTTTGAAAGATTCCAAAACATACACACAGAAATATTTTTATTTATCGGAATTATGTATACACTCACAAAATCTTTCTTAAACTTAACTAAGGATATACTAAACTTCGTCGGATTAAAAAGCTTTCTATGGCCAAATTAAAGCTCTTTATTTTGTGTAAGGACTTTTATATAATACTATTCGGTTTAATGTACTATTTTTGATTTACAAAATATTCGAAAAAAAACCTAATAATTACCCAAGAGAATTAAACCGCTTGAGGTTACCCGGTTTTCTCCAAAAGCTTATCAATTTCATATATTAACATTAAAATCTTATATATAAATTTGAAAACGTTGGCTCAGCCTTTTACGCTGACACGTGTGCACAGACGGACATCTTAAAAAAAACATGTTTTATGGGTTTCTTCACACCGGTGTATTGCATATATGCAAAAATCTCAGTGTCCAATTTTACCTACCGCTTATTTTATTTCATATAAGCGGTTGATAAAAATATGAAAGGAAAATATATTTAATATTTATAAAAATGAATTTATACTTTTATTTTTTATTTTATTTATGGCATTTCTATTATTTATTGTGTGAGAAAAGTCTGTTAGTAAGATCACATAACAATTTTATATATACATATATGATTATATTATATATAGATGAGGGAATCAGTTGACAGTAACATAAATAAAAAACACCACTTATAATCGCTATAGTGCCGTTATCCCCCTATCTGTACAGTTGGAATATTGAGCAAAAGTAGGTGCATAAAAGATGAACGTGTTATACTCAAATGTTTACTATTTTTTCTAAATAAAGTTCCATTTTTAATCGTTACAGAGTTAATTAATAACTGCGTAATCACTTATTCATTCTTTATAAAATTAATTAGTTTTTAAAAACCAAAAGAAAGATTAGCCCTTGACTTAGATCTTTACTTAAATCTTGAATAAACATTATAATGTATAACTTTATTTTTAAACAACTTCTTTGAATTGTTTTTTTTTAATTAATTTTAATCTTCTGATTCCCTTCTAATATAGATATTGTACAGTGTAGTGTAGTTACTTAAGTTAAAAATGTTAAATGAACACTTAATCTAGAGTATGGGAATAGACACCTACAGAGTAATATTTCTACAAATTATTTTCAATTAAAATAAATCTTTTAACCATTTTTCAATTTGGTCCATTTAAATCAAAGAACTATACTGCCAATTGTGGGAAACTTTTGTGTGTATATACATATATAACTATATATTTATTTTTCTAAATCAGTAAATAATATTTATTTACGTGATATTTGTAAATCACTTTTTGGATTATAATAACTACTTTTAAAAAAAATAACCATATATATTAACTTTGATGGGAAAAAATTTTTATTTATTGAAAAATTATGAGTCATTGCAACAACATGCAATTAAAATAAAAAAAAAATTTTTTTTTGATCAGTACTTTTTAATTAAAAATTGCGGTGTAAGTAGTAAATATATATACTTTGTTGTTAAATGAGTGAAAAATGGTAGAATTATTATGTAAATAAAATGAAAATTATAAGTTAAAACAAGTAAAAAAAATAAACATACAATTTATATGTTTTTACAACACAACTCGATAATTATGAATTAATCGCCAAAGAAAAGAGAGAAATAATAACATAATTTCATCATTCATTTTAATAATGATTGATTAATAAGGTTTTTTTTTTGTAGTATACATGCCAATGCTTTCCATAAATCAGAAGTTGAAAAATAAAGTTAATTTTTGGAAAGTATTTAACATTTTTATATTAACACCATATTTATTTTTTTTTTTTGAAAACATTAAAATAATCAGCAACATTTAAAAAAATTTTATTAACAAGCAAATTTTTTTAACTGACATTTTTATACAAGATCTTTTCAAATGTTATTAACCTTTTCCAATTAAATAACAACAAGAGAAATTAAATATCAATTAAGTTTGGATACGTTGTAAATGCAGTATTCGCATATGGTTCTTTAGCTTATAAGTATTTTCAATTTTGATTTAGTTTGGTCATTTTTCTCTATTAATATTACAATTTGCTATATTTAAAACTATACAATATTTGTTTATTTTCAATAATATTAACCCACATATTCCATGGTTACGTTTTTGGAATAATTAAATTCTTCATATAACACAGGTTAAGTACAACGTTTGTCTTCATTTATTTGGGTCACGTTATGCCCATTTTAAGCGTTGCACTGTTGCAAATGATATGTTTAATATGTTTATATTTTCAAATTATTCCTAAACTTTTTAAGGCAAATTCATAGAGTAAAAGAGTAAAAGATAGATTTTACTTTTCCACGTGCATGGGATAATAACTTATACTCTTCAATTTCTTTCTATTTTAGCAATTTTTTTTTATAATTTATTAATTAGTCAACAATTTTTTTTTTTATTTTTAATTTTAATTTCCAAAATTTTACTTTTAAAGATGAAAAATGTGATAAGTTAATTGTAAATAAGTTTCGCTTTAATAGATTTTAACAATTTTATAAAAAGTTTCTCACTTAAGTCTTTTATTTTTTTTTTTGTTATGTTTGGAATTTTTTATTGGAATTTTAAGTATGTATTGAAATATTATTTTCTTTTTATTCTTCTTCTTAATCAAATATGAATCCTTAATTGTTTTTAAATACTTTTATTTTCGGCAAAAATATGTTTTATTTTTCAAAGTTTTCATATAGAATTTATCTTTGACAAATAAAAGTGATTTCAGATTTTTTTAAGTGTTAATTAAGAGAACTTTTTTCTTATTTAGTATCATGAACTCATGTTGTTATGATAGAAACTTACTTTTAAAATTTCTTATGCAGTTCTCGTTTTTTAAAAAAGTATTTTTTTCTACTAGAGATAGAAACTTTCGCATTTGATGTTATATTCACATCGGGCATGAAATAAATCGACTATACTGTGTTTTCATGCGGCATCGATTAGATTGAATACCTTTAAATTTTGTTATATGTGTGGAGTTGATTGTAACAGCAGATTGGGAATAGATAAGTTCTTTGATTTGACTTTTGGTAAAAATGTTAATTGTTATGATGTGTTATGTCTAATTTTACGTATGACTGCGCTTTAATTTAAAAGTGATACTGAACATTTTTTTTGAGTAATATAATTATTTTGACCAAAATATTAATTTATGCGTTGCCATTCATAATCATGGGACACAACTTCTTAAAATTTATTTTGATTTTTGCGTCAATATTGTTTTTCATATACATATTTATAAAAAAATAGTTATATAATAATCCATGCAACGCCTCGAAACTCTCTTAGTATATGTATTTAAATAAGTTTCTGTTATAATATACACAAATTAATAAAACACACGGATTTTAAATAAAGTTTTCATTTGGTATTTTTAACTTATTCAATACTCATTTTAAAATCGAAACAAACATATAAATATACTATTGTAATTTTATTAAATAAATAAAGTGACTCAAAACCAATTAAGTTTAAATAAATACAAAAATAATAACAACATTTTGTTTTTTTTTGTACTTGTAAGAATCAAGCGTTTTTCAGTGACTTCAATCATAAGTATATAATACTTAAAACAAAACACAAGATATATAAAAACTTAAACAAAGAGTTGTTCATAATATTTTTTACTAATTTTGGTTATAACTACTTTATAACTTATAAAAAACAAAACAAAAAAGTTAATAAAAATAATACAATAACAATAAAAAAAAAAATGAACTAGTAAGTAACAGACGTCATGGACAATGCGTTGGTGTTAATGTCAGAAATACAAATAATATCCGAGTCACATATTTTTTGATGTAAAAAACCTAAGCAAAAAATATATTTAATTTTGAATATCTATAAACAAATGAAAAAATCAAAATTAATTTTTTTTTAAATTTTAATGTCATGATTTAATTTAAATTCCGTATAACTAAAAATATTTAAAAATTTTGGTGCATAAAACACAAGTCCCAAAATAAAATATAAAAGAAAAACTTTCGAAAATTTTACTTTAAAAATGTTTTCAGGGTGTCACGATAAAAACTAGTCATTTTCTTAGTCATTAAAGTATTAACATTTTTAAAAGACATTAATACTACACAATTCAAATTAATCTTCAATCAAAAGAAACCAAAACTAGTATTTGATATCATTTTAAATACTAAAAATAAAAACCTTTAGTAAACTTTAATAATAGTTTAATATAATATAAAGTTGAAATTATGAATAAATTATAAGACAAAAAATCATTTAAATACTTTTAAATGCATATACATTATGTTTAAATGTTACGTATATTTAAATCTGAAACTAAATGTCTTTTATGTACTATTTTAGTCATGGCGTAATCTATTAAAAATTAAAAATGAATTAAAAAGTTTTTAATGTTTCTATTTAATTTTTGATGCTATCACTTTAAACATCATCATATTTAAGCAACTCTTTATCTTTTGTTGAGTATGACTTAAGTATGATTTCTTAGCAATATAAAATTTTCAACTAAATGACATAAAAAAGACAGTAGATTTTGTTCATAGCATAGGGCATGGCGCATACATTACCTAAAATGTCAAAAAAAATTTGAAGAAGAGTGGAAAGCTTGCAAAGCCACCCTTTGGAATTGAGCAATGCGGTCATCCTTTGGATACAATGGGGCGACTTTAACACATTACAACGAAACCCTTTTTTAACCAATCTGAAATGGGTGTACAAATTACCATGATACAAATCTAAAATTTGGGATTTGAGTTTCAAATATTTATAGTATTATTGCCAGATTATGGGGAATGAGAAATCATAATTGTTTGGATCATGGATTGTAGTAATGGGAAAAATGTTAATGCTCTTCTTGAATTTAGCTATTTCGGATACATATACATTTACATAACTTTAGGGAAATGTTTAATGGGATATGGTCCCATAAGCCTGACGTACGCTTCGTAATCGAATTCCCATTAATACAGCTTACTAGATAGTTCAATTGTACCTAGTAATAAGTATCTGTTTCCCATCTTGTTTTTTGATTGAAAACTTTGAGTGGATACATTAGTTATCTTTTTACCTTAGAACAGATGTTAATCGCCTAGAACAGGTGTTAACTTCTTTAGAATAGATGTTAAAAAAAGGTTAGCAAACAAATTGTTATTAAATAAATTTCAAACTTCGTCTAAATATTAATGCTATAACTAAAACGCATCTGATCGATAGCTCAGTGGTAAAGTGGCGGCTTTTCATCGAAAGGTGTCGGGTTCAAATCCTGGTCTGATCATATCTAATAAAAAAATATAGTGTATATTAAAATAATTTAATAAGAAGTCCAAATGTCAAATAGGCAAAGGATTATTATTATCAGGCAATATTTACTATTGTCTGGTACTACAAATAAATAAATAAATAAACTAAAATGTTAAAACAAATACCATGTTATAAGATTTCATGTCAATCAATTGACAGTAATGTCAAAATTTCAATTGTCAAAAATGTCAATAGACTTTTGATGTTTAAATGTGATTTAACAAAGATTGGAAACACCCATTTTTTTATATAAATGATTTGATAATTCATCTTTTAAAAGAAACTACAGCTAGTTTTATTAAGCATAATTTATTAGTATTTTTTTTTTAATTCAAAATAAATAAATCAAATTAAAATAATAAATATTTATCAAATTTTTTGAAAAAATTTCAAACCGCCTATTTTTTATGAAAAATATGTATTTAAAGAATTTTTTGCAAACATTTACAAATATGGAAATGATGTTTGATTATTTATTAATTTTATATATATATAAATCAACAATCCTACGCAAAAATTTCTTTGTATATTACATTAAATTTATATTTATATATATATATATCTTTATGTATCTAATTTATTTTTTTATTTAAAAAACTCTTAACACCTGATTGTAACGCTCCGGAGTTATTTTAACATGTTAAATTGATTGACAAAAAAAAATTTAAAAAATTTAAATAAAATTTAAAGATGATTATGATGATAAGGTTGAAAAATTTTGGTAATGTTACATATTCTTCTACATATTTGTTTTAATAATTTTTTTTTTTTTGTATATTATATCATTCGAAATATATTTAATTTGATAATTTATTTATGGTAAGAAATAACTATATAAAGATTCGAGAGTTGTGTATAGTTGATTGCTCCTCAGCAATTTTTGTTTTCATCAAGGTTAAGGTCATATAAAAGCGAATCTAAAAACGTTTTACATTATTCATAAATTTGTACACTAATTAAATTAATCATTTTCTTTGAATTAAAAAAAATAAATTTATTTATAATAATGATATGTAATATTAAAAATGAATTTAATTTATATTTGTGAAATACAGTAGGAGTATCTTTTTTTTCAGTAGTTTGTCATAATAATATTAAGCATTTTGCAAGGTATAAAATATTTAAAAAAGTATAAATAACTATTAATATTAATTGTTTTATGTTGGTTTTTACGATTACGATAATTTGCTTAGCGCATCAGAATCTATTTTGCTGTTCAAGTGTTAAGCTAATAATAGCCTATTTATACCTATGTATATGTGAAACAGGGGAGGATATATTATATTCTTATTATTAGAATTGACTTTAAATTGAACTAGAATGGAATTTGAATGGAATTCCTAGTGAATTCCACATACAATTTAAACATAAGATATTGGTTTTAAAATATGTAGAACGTTTTAAATTTTATAGAATAGATACAATTCTATTTTTTCTATATTGTAAAAATTTTACATTGGATTAAGTTATAAAGTATTTCTGTATCTGTGAATTATATTATTCAATTAAATTATTTATATTTTGCATTTGTTTATATTTTTATGTTAATGTATTTTGTTTTTATTAATAATATATAATTATTAATTATTGATTATACCATTGAATTGAACCCAATGTCGAATGCATGATTAACTCGTTTTCTAAAACCATATAAAAGTTTTTATTCCACTTTTACCGAGAATCGAATCGGAGGCTTTAGAATGAAAGTTCCGCCCTTAAACCACTGTGTTTCAATGTTGCAACTTTTTATTTTAAAAAACTCATTTTTGTTTCAAAATATTAGGAGCTATAGTAGCTAACTTTTCATACAACTTCCACTCTATCTATTTTCACACTTCTTTGCTTTTATTAGTCTAACAGTGCAATTAAAATGTGGTGTACGGCGTTTAACACTAAATACTATACAATTTATCGTGGCTATATTTTATAAATAATTTAATATTATAAATTAGGTGAGAACTTAACTGAGAATTAGTAGTGTTGTTTATGATCTTGTGTAATTGACATCTATATTATACTGGCCCAGGCCTTATATATTATTACTTTCAGTCATGTTCTTGAAAAATTTCAAATTATCATTTAACTACCATTTAAGTCTATTAATTCTATAACTCAATAAGCAGCAAGAACTCTTGCATATTCCATTGTTATAAAAATGGAACTTTTAACGTGTAAAAGAGGATTTTTCGATATGTTACTCAAAATATCCGGTTTAAACGGTAACTCTTGCTGGGAACAACATTGTTAAATTCGTTAATTCAGTGCGGCACAAAATGTGCCTTTTAAGAATAAATAATTTTGATTTTTTGAACTCAATTAAGAGCAGTTTGATGTAGTGTTTTTAAATTAACTTCCATTGCTCCTAGATAGTGTAGTTGACTGTAATAAAAAGTTTTAAATTTTATTAACCCCTTTTGGTATTTTATGAACGGCAGATTTATATTTCGTAAGCGAATAAAATTCCAATTTTCCAAGTGAATTCCATAACGGAAGTATAAACTTTTTCGAGCTGTATTGACCCTTTGCAGTATAAGATTTTTAAAAAATTAATAAAACGCTTAGATTGATTACTATAGCAATATCTTAAACCCATTTCCACCCCATGTTTTAAATAAAGGTTTTTTAAACCAATGTTATCTACACAGTCTTGTTATAAAATAGAAAAGAGCTTTTTTCACCTAATTATCAAAGATTTATTACTACATATTAAAATTTTATTAAGTTTTTATTTTAATCCAGAAAATGGAACAAAATCAAATACTTATTAAATTTCCTTTTTAATTAAAAATATTTTCTTCTTTTTTTATATAACAATAGAATATTATCTTTAAAATTTAACAGGAAGTGAAATAAATATCAAAATTCACTTCAAATATGTAAGTGAATCTGCATAATATGATCTTTTGATTTTAAACAAAACAAATGTGAAAACTTTTAATAAATTTTTTTATAATATAAAAGCATACTCTTTATTGTGCTTAAATACAAAAATAATTTGAATTTAACAAAGTAAAAAAATAAAACTTTTATTAAATACAAAATATTTTAATATTAAGTACACAACATAGAAAATTTATGCTCAACGTATATTGAATGATAATTTTATTCTGTAAACCCACATTAAAATCTAGTTTAAATTAGTAATAAAATAAAATAAAATGACATAAAAGAAAAGAAAATGTAATATTTAGTTTTTAAAAAAAATTTGAAATATAAAATAGTTTAAAAGAAATGAAAGTAGTTTACAATATACTTGTATATATAAAACATTTCCTTTCTTTTCCACTCTTTTTAACAACTATTTTGTTGTTGAGTGCTAATAGATTTATAATAATAATAATAACAATAACAATAATAATAGTAATAATAATAATAATAGAAAAATACTAAATTTTATAAAAAGTTTTGAAAATAATGATAATAATAATGATTGAACCTGTTATACCTTATAAATTGAGTTAGTTTATATATTCCCTATTATACACTCCATACTTTTCAATCTATTCCAAATTTTTTTTTTGTTATTTCTTTTTTGGACTTTTTTAAAAAATATGAAAATAAAATGCCTACATAGTTTTATTCTGACCGTCCATTTGATCTTTCTTTCTGAAAACTTTTAAAACGTTTCAAGTAAGAAACGTAGTTTTAATTAAAAGGAGATCATAATTAATTGAATCGAAGAACTTCTTTGATTGAAAATTAATTTCATAGAAGAACATTTTTCTTCAACCACACTCGTTTTGGATCTACAACCCCTCAAAATCTGAAAAGACCCTATATTTAAATTGTTATGACAAAAGATATGTATGGTTTTTTTTAGATCACTTATATCCTCCAAATGGCTTGAGGTAGAAACTTGAAATTTTGAAAGGAGTCATAGAACTTTAAAAATAACATGAATTTTTATAGAAAACCTTTTAGTACGGCCCCCCGTTGTTGCGGAGCTGTATGATGTCAAAAACTGATTTTTAAACATCCGAAACTTGTGAACCTTTCACCTGTAGTGAACATTTATCATTAACTTTGTGTGATAACTGCTAACAGTTTTCCTTCATAATAACTAACAATTTTCCATTTTACAGGCGCTCTGAACAAAATAAGCACTCAGAGCGCTCAGTTTTAATAAAAAAGGACGATTAAAAAAAACTGTTATTTTTATATTAGTAACGTTTTACAAAAATTAAATTTAAATTGGACAATCTAAAATAAACAAAATATTTTAACTTTTATTTTACAAGTCTAATCGTAAACAAATGTCTAAATGTTTTTGTATTTTATTTTGCTCAGCCGTACAGGAAATATTTGATAAACTGAATACGTAGAGTTTGCTCTGAGCGCGCTTTTATTTAAAAAAAAAAACCTGAATCACAAGTTCAGAGCTAAAAAAACACATTGTTTTTTTATTTGACAGTTCATGCTCTGTTCAGATTTAATTTTCTTAAAATAAATGTGTGATGTCAAAATGTTGAAAATTAATTCAAAAATAGAGGACTTTGTAACGGTTATATAAAATATGTCAAATATAGAGTAGTTTCAAGACCTGTCAATGTTACAAAAGTACAATTTTATTTAAATTTGCTCATATTTGGAACGGTTTTAATCTTACACAACTACAACATATTCTCATATATATGATTTGTCATTTTATAAAATGTCAAAATTTAGAACTGCTCTATAGTTTAGAAATTTAAAATGAAGAATATTCAAAAATTTATAATTTAAAAAATGCAAAAATGAAAAATATATAAAAGAAAAGAAAATTTAAACAGAAGAGATAGATTAGGGTTTCCATTTATTACACAAATTTGTAAGGAAAACCATTCTAAAAGATGATTCTTAACAATTTTTTCAATATACACTTTACCCAAACTTATAATACAAAACATTGTTTAATTTAAAAAAATTATTGTTTTTAAAACCCTTGATTTTTTCCGTTACTTCTTTTAAATTTTCTTCACTTTGCTTTACTCTTTATATTTCCGCAATGTTTTTCTTCAGATAAAAATCTATTTAAAAAAAAAAACAGAACAAAAAATAAAGTTAGAAAAGTGGTACAAGATTCGCATTCAATTCCCTATATATCCACTATACAATATTGTTGTTATATATTTAATATCTATATATATACGAAAAAGTACCAAAATTACCACCCATTGTTAAAAATAAAGAAAAATCAAAAGAAAAATGGATTAATAAATTTCAAATCCAGCTAAAATAGACAAAAAAAAAAACAAAAACAAAAAATAATAATAAAAAAAAATATTTCATTAAGAATAATTTACAATTAGATTTGAGATCAAAATTACTATGGTGGTGGTACCCTAGATATAGAATAATACAAGAATTTACTTATTTATTATTATCTATCGCATTGTTTATAACTTAAAAAAAAAAAAAATTTTGTTTTTTAATGCAAAAAAAAAAAAATAAACAAAAAAAAAGTAGAACCTTATATCCAGTTTTATATTTTAGAATGTATTCAGGTTAGAAAAAAAATTAAGAAATAATTTCGCGCAGTTTCCAATCCAACATCAATATATGCTTTCAATGGGATAATGACAAAATGAACGAATTCAGACATATTTTTAGTTTTCAGTTCATGTATTTTATAATCTAGGATTAAGAATAATAATAATAATACAAGAAAAATTTATATTTTTTTTTATATTTCAATATACAATAGCAAAATAATATTTATACAGATTTAAATTAAACAAAATAAAAACAAAATATTATTCAAAGTCACAGTCACCAGTATCGGAGTAATCAAATAAATCGATCAACAGGAGAAAAATAAAGTTAAAATGTATCGTTTATAGTTATTAATATCGATTATAGGATATGTATTTAAATTAGAATAGAAGATTAATTCGAATTTTATAGAAAGAAATATTATAAGGTTTTGATTCCTAAATATCAGAACAGTAAAATTTAAGTACTCATACAATTACAAGTATCCGTTACTAAGTAATTAATATTTACTTTGAATATTAAAGAATACTAAAAATATGTGAACATATAATGAAATACCCGCTTGACAATTTCTACAATGTAATTGAACTTTTAGGTTTTGATTACTGGACTTACGTTCGTTTACTTTGTAATTATATTTGATACTTAATTAATTTAATTATATAAAGGTTTTTAGGATATTAAGGTGTTGTAAAGGGAATTCGCAATTTTATTCAAAATAATAAATAATTTCGCAAATATATAAAGTAAAAATATATATAACTAGCTGTTGGACCGAATTTTTGTTTAAAATATATATATATATATATATAGAACAAAAAAAATAATTTAAAAGGATATTATAATAGATGTCAAAACCTTAAAACAAAAATATAAAAAATATTTTTATTTAATTCTAAAATTGAAATAATGCCATAAAAGTAAATTTTGTTGACTACATTTTAAGGAGCATTTGAAATCGCTTTGATTACTTTGCTTGGTTT
The DNA here is from genome assembly GCA_963082915.1 of Dolichopus griseipennis. Taxonomy (NCBI): domain Eukaryota; kingdom Metazoa; phylum Arthropoda; class Insecta; order Diptera; family Dolichopodidae; genus Dolichopus; species Dolichopus griseipennis. The sequence goes on along the minus strand of OY720444.1, from coordinate 77,307,469 downwards.
ATTTTATTTTCAAATCAAAGCAAGCAAAGCACCAAAGCGTACATTGTGCCATTACCTTTAATTCAGATTTTCACTGAAAATAATGAAGACTTACTACAGAACTTATCCTGTGAAGCTTTGTCTCGATTTTTAATACCAAAATGTTTTACTATTTATTTAAAATTTCCAAAAAATCTTCTGTGAAACGAACATTTTTAAAACTGAAATGAACTAATTCATAAATATTTAAATTAATTTAAAATCAAAAAAAACTTTTTTTTATTTTATACTAGCAGATTTACCCGGCGTTGCCCGGAAGCTTGCAATTTGTAAAAACGCAAGCATAAGCCAATTTTTTGAAATACTACTTTGCTTATAAATGAAGCCACAAAAAAATATTTGTGGAGTTCCGTTAACCCATCGTGGCCCAACAGCTTTTTATAGGTTTTTTTGTTGCTTTGTTATATATATTAGAAATGATTTAACCGATTAACTTCAAATTTTGTATATTTGTTCTTCTTTGAAAATGAAGTTCAATTTACTAACAGACTTGGAAGTTGTTAACCCCTGTCGACCCGACGATTGTTCAAAAACAAATTTGTAAGTAAATTACGTCCAATTTCTGAAAGTAGGTACAACTTCTTTGAATTAGGGGAATGCTTAAAAAAATGTTTTGTCGAGTTCTTTTAACCGATTGCGAAACAAAAACTTTAAAAAACAGTTTGAACCATTATCTCTAATTTTTCTATACATGGTGCTTCTTGAGAATTTGGTGCTCCTTGACGATAGAGTTGAGGATGTTAGGTTCCCGGCGAATAATGTTAACTGAATTAAAATGACTATTGGTCAAATGAGGATACTAAGTTTGCCATTATGTCATTATACTATGTCAATAGTAGTTATCTTGAATTGCCAACGTTTGAATAAAATATAGTCGATGGTTTAGAAAAGATTTAAAAATTTGCTTTTCAACTTATATTTTGTTTAGTACTCACCTGAAAGTTGTAATACGCTCTTCCTCGTTTTTTTATGATTTGATGAGAGAAATGTAGGCTTATTTTTTGGAAAAATTGTTTTAAAATACTATGTTTTTAAGCATTATATAAAGAAATTGAATTTTTTGATTTTTAGATTTCATTTGAAGAAAACTGAAAATTTCATTGAATCTTTATTCAAAACGCACAAACAGGTCAAAACCAAATTAACCATGTGGGTTTTAATTAAAATGTTGGTACAAAATTTTCAATAAAATACTTTTAATCGTATAAGAAAATAAAATTTATAGAAAACTTCATGGCGTCGTCGTGGAAAACGGGTTAATCGAATTAACTAAAACTTTTTGCAGCCTCTCTTTAGACTGCAAAATCAACCTGTAAAATTGGACACAAATCGAAAACACAAAATTTTTTGAAAGTCCGCCAGGCCGAAATGGGTATAATTATTCCAACCAAATTTATACAACTAATTGCGGTTGCTAAGAGGAACATTTGTGCAAAATTTCAAGTCATTTTGTCAAACGGTTTTGACTCGAAATCAAAAACATTGAAAAAGCTTCTTTGCGCCCTCATGCCCAAACGGGTTAACCGAACTCAACAAAAATTTGTGCCAGACTCTATTGTCGACAGCGAAACCACTTTGTAAAATTGGACACAAATCGGAAATACCAAATTTTTTGGAAGCCCGCCAGGCCGAAAGAGGTTAAATTATTCGAACCAAATTTATGCAACTAATTGCGGTTGCCTAGAGGAACATTTGTGCAAAATTTCAAGTCAATCGGTCAAACCACTTTGACTCGACATCAAAAACATTGAAAAAGCTTCATTGGGCCCTCGTGCCCAAACGGGTTAACCGAACCCAACAAAAATGTGTGCCAGCCTTTCTTTTCGACTGCAAAACCACCCTGTAAAATTGGACACAAATCGGAAACAAATAATTTTTTGGAAGCCCGCCGGGCCGAAATGGGTTAATATTTTCGAACCATCTTTATACAACTAATTCCGTTTGCTAAGAGGAAGATTTGTGCAAAATTTCAAGTCAATCGGTCAAACTGTTTCGGCTCGACATCAAAAACATTGAAAAAGCTTCATTGCGTCCTCGTGCCCAAACGGGTTAACCGAACCCAACAAAAATTTGTGCCAGCCTCTCTTTTTGACTGCAAAACCACCCTGTAAAATTGGACACAAATCGGAAACACAAAATTTTTTGGAAGCCCGCCGGGCCGAAAGGGGTTAATTTATTCCAACCAACTTTATACCATTAACTCCGTTTAATAAGAAGAACATTTGTGCAAAATTTCAAGTTAATCGGTCAAACCGTTTCGACTCGACATGAAAAAAACGAAAAAGCTTAAAACGGCTCTGGAGCCGCAACCTGTTGACTTATAAAAATGCGACATAGCCTATGTCATCCCCCGGGCTCCCAGAATTATTCCTTTAAAATTTTGTGACAATCGGACCAGTGGTTTTCACGTGAATCCTGGACAAACAAACAAACAAACAAACAAATAAACAAACAAACAAATTTTCTTCTTTATATATTAGATTTGTTGTTTTTTTTTTTATAAAAATTAAATAAAATATTTTTTGGTCTGCTTATGATAATTTTGGATATTTTATTTTCTAAAATAAAACACATCCAACAAAACATCAATATTTTATTTTTGTATAATTGAACACATCCAACAAAACACATTTAATTGAATGCGTTTGTTACACCTAATAATAATTTTAACAAAATATGATGTATAGCTGTTTCTTTAGCTATCCTCCATGAATAACGAGAACAAAAACTTTGGTGATGAATTGTGAAAAATTTTAAGAGTTTTTCAAAACCATTGGCAAATTGAGTAAAGTCATAATTTAAAATCTAATTACTTAGTAAGTTCTTAGTAAATTCAAATAATTATTCTTAATGACGCGATATGTTTATTTAACAAGTACCTAAAACTTTTTACTTATAATTATCAGTATTGATTACCATTAGTTGTGCTTCTTAGAACCATGCTAGACTACAAATTTTAATTCAATACTTTACAAGTCTGCTGTGTGTACTGGTTTTTTTACAGGTTTACTTTCCTTTACAAGTTTTTATTTAAACGGTAACCTATTATGCTTCCTCTCTTCAGCATTTAAATTGTACATAATGTAGCCCATACACGTTGCACCAGATTTTCAACTTGGTACTTGTACTTAAAAAGTTGTATAGTGTATGGGCAATTTGAAAGACTATTTTGAAGGTTAGAAAGTTGATTGCATGAATTTGAAAAATGTGTAAACATATATTTAATTATTACATTATAAAACTTATAATATCATAACAACTTTGTGTCATTATTCGGGAAATAGAGTAGAACAGTTAACCTGGATAAGAAATAAATTTCTCATATATTTATTCTTATATTAATTTTAAATACCATAATAATAAAACAACAAATATTAATTCCAGTTCTAAATATTTAAATTAAAATTTTTTTCTAATCTGAAAATTCACTTAACATTTTTTGTAGTACAATTTGTGTATCGTATATTTATTTTGAATTTATTTCGGAAGCATTAGTTTTATGATCACTAAATTTATTATCTTGTTTTACTAGATCCAGCCTTTATTTACTCTAAATTCTATTAAAGAATTTTAGAAATATCTTTTTCTTTTTTACTTTAGTGACTGAATAAAAAGTTGTACTAAATTTAATTTTTCTTGTCTGCTTGTTTTTAAATTTATGGAATGCAGTTACAGAAAATATGTGATAAATACTATAAGAACAAAAAAAAAAATGATGTCATTACCTAGATTAGAACAGTTTAATTGTCAATAGAATTTTTATATAAAAATAAATAAAACTAAAATTTAAATTGAATTTTAAAAGTTCTGAACTGAAAGTTTTTTAAAGAATTTATTTTTTCCATTAAATAGGGTACTTAAATATTAAATAGGTGTAATAGGTGAAGTTATATTAGATATTTTTTAAAATTTTAATTTGATTTTGGTCACCATGGGGATTTGTAAATAAAAATTATTTTTCAATAACTTTTTTCAATTAAAAATTCATGACCCTTACGGGAATCGAACCCCTCGGCTTGTAAGCTAAATGCTTATCCACTAATCCACTGAGGTCCCTTTCTTATATTTATAATGTAGTAAATCAAATCTACAATTGTGCCAGCAATTAAATCCCCTTGTTTTAAAGAGTTAATATAAAAGTAAATAAAAAAAAATGTAGATTTTCTTAATAATGTGAATTGGAAAATTTTATTTAAACTTTCATAAAATAAGAAAGTTTCATAACTTTTATCTAAATACTCCTACGAGGAATTATTTATATTCAACCTAAAATAAATAAAGTGTAATTATGATATGTGACAAACAAAAGGAAGCAGGTTAGATAGAGAAATATATATACATTCTTGTTAATTTCCTGACGAAAGAAGAGTGTATAGATTGGGACGAAATTTTGGATTCTGTAAGCTATTGAATCCGAACCTAAAGCTTTTGTAAGGATTCTATAAACCAAGGGTAAACAAGCTCATTCTCCGAAACTAATACAGGTAGACCCTTGATATTTATGAGAAGGGTGTTCTTTTCCACCTAAGATTGAGATGAATTGAAATTGTGGTTCAGGTACCCTCCGTACACTTAATTTATAGGATAGTTTCTAATACAATATAGATAGAAGCTTTAACTATGTTATAAGAATGTTCACTCGAGTTTCCTTTAGATCTCTGAAATTTGAAATTATTCGGAGAAGGGATTCGGATGTCAAAGACTTTGATTTTATATAAATCGGCAAATCTAAAATAACTCAAATGGATTCATAATTTTAATTAAATTTTTCAGGTGTAGTGTATTATTAAGTCTATTTTGTGGAGACAACCCAAAGAAGTTTGGGATGCGCCAGCCCAAAAGTGGGAGTTATACTCCACCTTAGGTCGAATATAGACTTTATAGATATTAGACAGATCCTTAAGAGAGAAATATGTTTTGCAACGTGACAGAAAACCCAAACATTTGGCAGCATTCTTAGCTGTATCAAAATATGCTCATTCCACAGAATTGGGTTAAATAGTAAGGGTATCAAATAAACTTAAATCCTACGATATACCTAAAAATATTTACAAAAAATTTATTAAATATTTTAAAGTGCTAATTTTTATAACAAAATGTCAAAAGGGTTAATTTCTTAAATAAACTTTATTGTACTATAAATTTTTCCATTAATTAGAATGAGTCGGATCAAATTACAAAATTTTAATATTATAAATATAATACTTTAAAAATATAAATATAATACTTTATAAAATACTGTTCAACAAATTGAAAAATAAAACTTTTCAACCTATTGAATTTCTAATGAAATTTGTTCTAATCTAATGATTTTTATTCTATTTTTTTTTTTAATTAAATTTAACGATCCATTAAAAAAAAAAGTATCCAATAAAATCCATATTCCCATTATACAGATTTCTTTTGTTATTTATCTTAAGTACCCATAGATGTCATTAAACTCAGAACGAATAAAAACAAAAAACCCAATTTTATTACAAACTTTTTCTTTTTTTTTAAATGTTGAAATTTATCACTTGAAATGCAAATTCAAATTTATATGCCTTTGTTTTGTGTAAAACCGAATTTTGCGGATACACCTGTAATTAAAAAATAAGAAATAAAAAAAAACGCAAAATATTGTTTTTGTAAATAATTAATATTTGTTGACTTTATGCTGCTCTAATTCACACCTGTCATAACAATGACTAAATTTCAAATAAAAAAAAAAAAAAATTATAAATTTTATGCGTGCGCATCTGATTTTAATTTGTAAACTTAAATGTAAAACGTGACGGCTTAATTAAGTAGCGTGAAATTTTCTCATAAAATAAATAATAATAATAATAAAAAAAAAAAATAAATTTTAAAAAACAGTAAAAAAATTAATTATAATATTAAATACAATGAAAACAAAGAAAACACTAATAAATTTTTCCACCCTTTCAATTACATTTCCTATACTGTGTATGTATTTAAGCAAACAATAACAGATGCTTTATTTATATTGAACAAATGCAAATTAATTTTTTTTTTTTAATTAAAATTATATAGAAGAGAATAATGAATGACTAAAAAATGATGTTACAACAACTGGTGATTTTTAATCCATATATTAAATAATATGTTAAATAGTGTGTTAATATTTTAAAATACGTATAGTGTGGGTTACTAAAAAACATTATAAAGTCAAATTAAGCTATTATAAAAAATATAATTTCATATTTATACATCAAACGAATATGGAACAAATTTCTTTGTTTTATAAAAACGAAAGAGTGGTTGCTATGAGGAGTTGTCGTTGTTGTTTATAATAGGGAATAGCATGTAAATCCTAACCCAAAGGGTTTGTAGCCCGTGCATTCCAGTTTAATCCAACACTCTCTATTAATTTATAAATATGTAATATTATTTATTTCGTTTATGTTATATATATTGTTATATTTAATTTAAATTATATTTGGTTACCAAGGAGATTTGTAAAGAAAACATTATTTTTTAATCATTATTTTAAATTAAATAGTTTAAGTACTTGTAAGAGAATGGAACCCGCACCCACTCGGTTTGTAAGACAAATGCTCACTTACTTAAAATTTAATAGTAAATTTAAGGAAGAATGCACATTTAACAGAGTTTTAGCAACAGGGTTAAGTTAATTTTTAATTAAACTCTAGGGTTAATGTAGTCGAAAATAGAATGGCATCAAGATCATCATTTATTTTCGCAATGTAAAAAATAATATTACTAATAGGATCACTTATCTTTATTTGGACGCCATTTGTATATGATCTATACATAAACTCGAATATACATAGAGGCCGTTATTAATGAAAAAACTGAAAAATAAAAATCCTAGTAAAGAACCTTGCGATACACAACAAATTAATTCATTTTCGAGCTCATTCCATTAGAAATAAAAATCCCATAAAGAAACTGGTTTCTTTTAGTGTCGTAGTTATTTAATAACTTGACGTCAGATGAATTAACATTAAAAGGACAACTCCAATTTTTTATACACAACAAATTATGATTTACACAATCTAAAGCTTTAGAGAAATGATTCTAAAAATGTCAATGCACATTTTGTCACTAACATCTCAGCTGATGAGGCAATATTCTGCTACGAAACCCTGACTAGAACTTAAAAAAGAGATGGTTATCATCTAAATATCCAAGTTAACTGAAGTGTATTTTAGATTAAAAGAGCAATATACTTATGGCTTGAAAATTCTTTATAGAGGAACTTTGTTTTTCGGTAACCGGAATTATTTTGGCAGACTTCCATCCTCTAGGATAATTTCCTGTAGTTTAGATATAACTAAATTATATAAAACTGAAGGTCAAATTAAGGAAGCAAAAAGTTTAAAAAATTTAGAAGAAAATTGGTGAGCACAATTCACTTCGCACCTGGAATCTATATAATAACAGAATTAGTATGAATGTCTTATCACGCCACGGATACCATAATAACTTGCTTTACTTTTGGAAATACGGTATCTTGATGCATCAATTTTAGGAAAAAGACTCCTAATTTTAATATGAGTTATAATCGTATCAAAACCTAACTTTCGTCATACATATAAATTTTATAGAATTGCTGGAAACAAAGCAAGTTTCCGGGATGAAAAGCAAAGGATACTCCAAGTCATACATAATGTTGGTAAAGATTAATTTCTGATTTTAAGAGGAAAGCTCCTAAAAATACTTTTTTTAAATTTAGAAAGCTGGTAACAAAGGAAGTGATTTGAATACTAATAGTTAAAATAGATCTTTAATAGTTGAAAAAAATAAACCAATTTGTGAAAAAGTTAATTTATAATATAAAAATATAAGTATTCAAAAATTTTAAATACATTAAATTTATTTTAAATTTTTTATTTTAGATATTATTCGATATTAGCACCAAGCACTATTAGACCAAATTCTGAATATCATATAGCAGTTAATATACATCGTAACGATGAGCCAGCAACAGTTAAACTTGGCATTATTAGCCCTAATTATTCGAATTTCAAAACCGTTGAAGTTCGACCGCGCTTTTCTGAATTAGTTCAATTTGATGTGAGTTAAATATAAAATTTTTAAATATATTAACTAATTAATATTAAAATAAACTTATCTAGATACCTGATTTAAAACCAGATACTTATAGTCTGACAGCGGAAGGAGTTTCAGGTTTAATATTTACAAATGAAACTCTTTTACATTTTGATCCAAAACAGTTATCAGTTTTAGTACAAACTGATAAAGCCATATATAAACCTGGTGATATTGTACGTTTTAGAGTTTTAATTTTAGATGAAAATATGAAACCAGCTAAAAATTATGGAGATGTTCAAATAGAAATGAAGGTAAAAATAGAATAAATTTTTTTAATTAAATCAAGAGAAACTATTTTAATATTGTTTATTTTCTTTATAAATTTAAGGACTCCCAAGGAACTGTAATAAGAACTTGGAAGGATGTACGATTAACTAGTTCTATATATAAAGATGAATTACAATTAGTTGGAGATTTTCCAGCTCTGGGTGAATGGACTATAAATATAATGGTTTTAGGAGAAACTCATATAAAAACTTTTGAAGTTGATGAATACATTGTACCAAAATATAAAATTTCAATTGAAACACCAAAGCATGTTTTTTATAAAGATGGAAAAATAAGTGCAACAGTAAGAGCAAAAGAACATTTTGGTAAATCAATAAAGGGTGAAGTTACAGTAGCTGTTTATCCAAAATTTTATCAATCCTTACAACCATTTATTTTGGGTTTAATTACAAGAAAAGTTGTCCCACTGGATGGAAAAGCTTATGTTGAATTTGATATTAAAAACGAATTGAATTTCAAAGAAGATTATAGACGTGATATTCTATTGGAAGTTACAGTTGAAGAACAATATACTGGAAGAAAACAGAATACTTCAACAGTAGTTTCCTTATATCGAGATCGATATAGTATTGAAGCTGTTCGAATGCCAAAATATTATGTACCAAATGTTCCATTCGATGTTCTGGTAATTTGACTTTTCGCTTTTCCCAATTGATCAAAACCAATTTACTTTAATTTGTGTCTTGTATAGATAAAAGTTTCTCAACAAGAGGGTACACCAATTCAAGATCCAACAAATCCTGTTTCAGCATTTTGGATAAATGCTCCTGGTAGTGATGAACAAGTAAATAAAACTGAAATGAAATTAAATAACTTTGGCATGGCCTCGTTGCAATTTACAATTCCTGACACCGAACCAATGGAACAGCAATCAATTATTGTAAGCTTTAAAGTCTATATAAAAGATTGGTATTTAATAATTCAGAATTTATCTTTACAAATGTAGGTTCAATATTTAGATGTGACAACAGAAGTCGGTATGATAGATCGAAAACAAAGTAAAAGTCAAAATTACATACAAGCTGAAATTCTAAACGAAAAGTAAGATTGAAAATCAATTGACACATTCAAAATCATGTAAAAACTAAATTTTTTACAACTTTTAGACCAACAGTAAATCAAGAAATAAATATAGTTGTTAGATCAAATGAACTTATGCAGTATTTTATGTATCAAGTTGTAGGACGTGGTGATATAATCATTTCAAGGACTGTTACTGTAAGATATTTTTCTTTAAAGCTTGGTTTTAAAGAAAATTACTCTTAAATAATAACAATTACTTAATTTCAGGTTGAAAACTCAAATTATCATAGTTTTAAGTTTTTAGCTTCATTTGAAATGGTTCCAATCGCTAAATTAGTAATTTATTATGTTGATAGTACTGGAGAATTTATATTTGATGAAAAAACTATTGATTTTGGTGATGAATTATGGAATTTTATTACAATCGATGCACCAGAAAAATCTGCGCCAGGAGAAGAAGTTGATATCACCATAACAACAAAACCATATTCTTCTATTATGATGATGGCTGTAGATCAAAATGCTGTAGATATAAGATGTTGTCAAAATGATATCACTAAAGACACTGTCCATGAAGAGTTAAGTAAATATAATGCAGAAATTGAAATGACAAGTGATGGTAGCCCTGGTCATGATTCGGGTCTTATCATTTTAACGAATTCAGACTATTTCCCAACAAAAAGTAAGCTATAAATTAAACTAAATTTTTGTAAAGAATTAAGAAATTTTATAATTAATAAATTTTTAGTTGAATCAACTAAAGCTCCACCCACAATGGTTACTTTTGATGAAAATGATGGTAAACTTACAAAAAAAACTGATATTGGACCAGCTCATACCTTTGAGGTTAATACAAAACCACCACTTGCGGGCCCATATGCATTCAGTCGAATTCCAAAACCATTTTGGAATCGTCCAAGAGTACATGTCCAAGGAGAAGTAATGGACACTTGGTTATTTATGAATATATCATCAGGGTATGTTATATTTTATTAATTTGTTTTTAGATTTTAAATGTTTATTTGTTTTTTAAAGAAATGAAGGTCGTGTCACAATTCAACCTAAACTTCCAAATACCATGAATTCTTGGAAACTAACAGCATTTTCAGTTGATCCAATTACTGGATTAGGTGTACCAAAAAGTACAAGATCTGTCGAATACTTTAGATCATTTTATATAACTACAGAACTTCCTCAATCAATAAAAATGGGTATATTATTTTTCATTACAAAGTTAAAAAGTTTAAGATGAGTATATGTTTAATCTTTCTTCAATAGGTGAAATAATTTCCATTCCTTTTGTTGTTTTTAACAACCAAATTCGAGATATTGAAACAGAGGTGACCTTGTACAATGTAGCTCGAGAATTCGACTTTGTACAAATAAATAACGAATTGGAAGCAAATACATCAAGTAAAAGTTCAATCAAAGTGTATTTTGAATATAAAAACACTACTAATTTTTTTTTTAATTTTTAGCTGTCGAATTATACGGTCGTCAAATGTTAAGAATACCAGCAAATTCAGCTCAATCAGTTTCTTTTATGATACAAGCAAAAAGAGTAGGACCTGTAACAATTAAAGCAACTGCTAATACTCCTCTTGTAGGAGATACAGTGGAAAAAATTTTAATGGTTGAACCTGAAGGGTATCCAGAAATGGTTACTCGTGGACTTCTTTTAGATTTAAGATCTGGAAAACCTATAAAGGAGAACTTTACTATAGATATTCCAAAAAATGCTATTCCTGATTCTACCCATATTGAAGTATCAGTCATTGGTGACCTTTTAGCGTCTGCGATCAAAAATCCTGAAAATTTATTAAATAAACCAGATGGAAGTGGTGAACAAAATATGGCTAAATTTATGCCCAATCTTATGGTATTGCAGTATTTAGAAAAAACCAATTTAGAGAGACCAGAAATTCAATCTAAAGCTATTAAATATTTAGAATTCGGTTATCAAAGACAATTATTTTATAAACATTTAGATGGTTCGTTTAGTGAATTTGGCAGTGCAACAGATAAAGTTGGAAGTACATGGTTAACAGCATATGTTGCAAGGGGATTAAAACAAGCTTCAAATTTTATTGAAATTGATAGTAGTCTCGTGAAAAAAAGTTTAAAATATTTAGCAAAAATACAGTTAGCTGATGGAAGTTTTCCAGAATTGGGTGATAAAACAATACGTTTTGAAGATGAAGGAGTCAGTTTAACTGCATTTACTCTTTTGGCATTCTTAGAAAGTTCTGTATGATTGAATAAAATTAATTTAATATATTGTTTTATTGAAATCTATTTTCTAACTTATATTTTTAGAGTGAGATTCCAGAGCATAGACATGTAATAAGTAATGCTATTAATTTTTTGGTAAAAAGTCTATCAGCAACAAATGATCTATATCCATTAGCTTTAGCGGCATATGCTTTATGTGTTGCAAATCACAATACAAAAAGTCTATTAGTACAACGTCTTGATTCTCTTGCCTCTCACGAAGGTAGTTAGACTTACATTATTCCAAAAGTATCAAATCAATTTTTATCACAATTTATTACAGGTAACAAGAAGTGGTGGTCTAAACCATATCCAACATCAGAAAAGAAAAGTCCATGGTATAATACAACACGTTCAGTAAACATAGAAATAACAAGTTATGCTGCTCTGGCTCTTTTAGAAAATAATTATATTACAAATGCAATTCCAGTATTGAATTGGTTGGTTGATCAAAGAACTAAAATGGGATCATTTGTATCATCTCAGGATACAGTTTTGGGTTTACAAGCATTAATTAAATTTTCTGAAAAAGTACCAAATATTGAACCAAATATACAAGCAATTTTTGAACCAAATGATGGATCCGAAACTAGAATGACTATTAATAATGGAAATGCTCTTGTATATCAAACAGTACAAGTTAGTTTTTTTTAATTAAAAATTTTTAAAAGAAATTAGTGAATTGATTTTGTTTTATTTGTTTTAGCTTTCAAAAAATATTAAAAATGTTACAATTAAAGCAACTGGTTCTGGTTTAGGTTTAGCCCAAATTTCATATAGATATAATACAAATATAACTGGCGCATGGCCTAGATTTTCATTGGATCCACAAGTGAATCGAATATCTCATGCTAATTATTTACATTTATCCATTTGTACCAGGTACGAAAATTTAAAATATGTACAACAATTATTTCAAATCAATTTTGTTTTTAATTTTATTTAATTATAAATTTTAAATATTATAGTTTTGTATCAGTTTTTGGGGATAATAATCGATCTAATATGGCTATTATGGAAGTAAATCTACCAAGTGGGTTTACTGTTGATTTAGATACTTTGCCATCATTAGAAGCTAATGAGAGAATAAAGGTTCATAAGTTTTTACAAATTTCTGTAAAATGACAATTTTTAATACTTAATGCTTATATTTTTATTTTCAGAAAGTTGAAACTAGAATGCGTAATTCAGTTGTTGTGATTTATTTCGATTATTTAGATCGTAGAGAAATTTGTCCAACTCTAGATGCATACAAAACATATAAAGTAACAAAACATCGACAAGTACCAGTTATTATTTATGATGTATATGATAATGGTAAGTTCTTTTAATTTTTATTATAACATTCTAATAATTAAAATTTCCATTAAAAAATTAACAAATTTTTGGAATTTTACAGCTCGTAAAGCACGAATATTTTACCGAGCTCCAAAATCGACATTATGCGATATTTGTGAGGGATCCAGTTGCGGAAAATCATGTGGCCCACAAGAACAAAGACAAGCTAGAGTTTTAGTGGATTTTGATGAAACTGCTAAACAAGATAATTCCAAAGGTGGAGCAGCTCCTACTATTGTAACAACATTTTTAACAGCAACTTTAATAACTTTAATAATATTAAGAATTGTTGTATAAAAATTATTAGTACTTAAAATTAAGATTTTTTAAAGGAAAAATTCAAATTTTTTAAAATTAATGGGAAAATTTAAAAAATTAATAATTAATTTTAGAACTAAATTAAATGCGCCATTTAAAATGTTTTTTTTTTTTTTAGAATAAATTTTTTTATATTTAAATTGAAAAAAATAAAAACTTAAATTTTAAATAAGTTAAATTAAATCTCAATTAGAAAATTAAATTTTATTCGACAAAATTATAATTCGATTAGAGCTAAATTAAATTAATTTTTTATTATCGTTGAACGAATTAAATCAAAAAATATATATATACATATTTATATATATATATACAAAAAAAAAAGCTTTAATATACTTTTTTATCATTACGATTTTTAATTATTATTTAAAAAAAGACATATATTTTATTTTGTTTCATAATGTTACTAATTTATAAATAAAATCTAATTTTATTAAAAAGTTTTTAAAATAAAAAAAATTAAAAAAATGTAAATTAAAATTAAATTTTAAAAAATATAATTTTTAATAAAAAAACATAAAAATTGATCAGAATTAATTTTTTACTGTACAAATATTTTACTTATTTTTGATTAATTGGTATATTTTTATGTTCAGTATAAATTATCAAAATTTACAGTATTTATTTTCAAAAAGTACTGTTTCACATCAGTAAAAATACTTAATTTGTGTAAATACTCTCTATCCAACATAATTTATATTAAAAACTGACTATAGTTATAGACTAGAGTTTATACAAACATAAAATATTATATAAATTAACAGTATTTTTACTAATAATTTATGAATTAGAAATGAAAATAGTTGACATCAAAATTAAATTAATTAAATATTTCAACTTTTTTTTTAAATTAATTATTGACAAAATTTTGTAATTAATATATTAATATTTTCTAATTTATATTAATTATTTAATAATTAATCTATACAATTAATATAGCTGATCTCCTGCACTGCAGTAAAATTCCAGCTTCAAATTTAATAAACCATAAAAGTAAAATAAACTTTGATCAAATTTTAAATGATTTTTATTGATAAAATTTTTTACAAATTGTAATTTAAGATTATAATTTTTTTAAAATAAATTATATATAACAAAATTGTAAATAACAAATAATTTATATATATATATATATATAAAAAATTAAAAATAAAAAAATTATTAGATACCAATTTTTAGTTTATTTTTTATTTTTAATACTCTTATATTATAGTAAATTTAGTGGATTCATCCATTCTAGATTCTGTTATCAATGAATAATCTAAATAATCAGTTCTTCTCTTCCCTTATAAACTGCCATGAAATTGTTAATTTTTGAAGTACAATTAAAAATTCATTTTCTTCAGATGATGAAACTAAAATTTCAGCAAATGTTTCTTCTCTATCATTGTATAACCATCGTGCACTCTAAAAATACATTTTAATATTGAAATTTTTTGAATTCATAGTAGATGAGATTTATACCTTAAATGTTTTTAGCATTTCTTTTAGACGTTCTATTTGATTTTCTTCAGCACCGAAAAAAATCCGATAAATTTTATTAACAGATGTACTACTGGCCTGTTGTAATGAAGTTTCTCCTTCTACTGCCATAAAAACCAGAAGCACAAATATAGCAACGAAATACTTCATTTTTAGTATTTTTATATTTTTAAAAGAATCCGAATCCGAGAATCCGATTGCTGCTGGATTTGACTAATTTTAGAATACTGGATATTTTAAAGTTATTCATTATTTTTATATCAAAAATATTTTAATTTTTATCTTTAAAAATTAAGAAAACAAATAAAATTATTTAATTAAAAAAATATTTCGACTTCTATTACATAATTGTTTATTTATTTAAGTTGAGTTTTATGTTAATTTTTGATAATATAATGACGAGGGAAAGTACCACTTATGCAAACAATATATAAATATTGATAAGATATGATATATTTAAAAATTAATATTTAAATTTAACAAGATAATGTGGGCCTGTTGTCGATCATTATGATAAATAAATATTTAATATTTCGTTTTGCCTTCAGTACTTTTAAGAAACTTATTGACCCACATCTATTTGGCCAAGTATTTTAATGATATAATTTAAATAATCTTTTATTTTTAATAGACGTTCAAGTAAAAGCGGGTTAAAACGTGTTGAAATACTTACAAATAATCACATCTTCTTTTTATTCACATCTGTCAAATGATTTGGGTCAG
Source organism: Dolichopus griseipennis (assembly GCA_963082915.1). Lineage (NCBI taxonomy): Eukaryota > Metazoa > Arthropoda > Insecta > Diptera > Dolichopodidae > Dolichopus > Dolichopus griseipennis. Next base: position 77,291,908 of record OY720444.1, on the reverse strand, counting down.
TATAAATGGAGATCCCTTAACCTCACTCAGGTTAATTTTATAAGTAATATTATTTATTTTGATTTGTATATCATATATTTTATATTTTGCTATATATATTTGGTCACCATGGAGATTGGTAAAGAACAATTATTTTTCAATCATTTTTATGAACTTTCAAATGTTTTATAACCTTCGTGGGAATCAAATCCATACCCCGTCCGTAAATAATCCAAATGCTTGCCCACTACACCACCGAGGCCTCTACATTAATTTTGTACTTATGAAATTAGAATTTCAGATTACAGCGAAGTTTACAATTATTCACCTTAAAATTTTGTAAAAAAAAACCAAATTTAGTAGTCGTAAGCTTCTATATACACAAAATACTATTGCTTTCATTAACAGATTTCCAGTCTAGAACAAGAAAGGCAGCATATTTTCATCCTTGCAGAACATTTATAGAAAATGTACAAATTGCGTTAATCAGTCGAATGATAAATTAGGTGGGTGGTACAGTGGTTAGAGTGCGGACCTTTCATGCGACCTTTAATCAATAATTAATATTAAATTATATATCTTTAAGAAAAAATACACTTGTGTAACAATATAAACAAATAATTTAATTGAATAATATGATTCACAGATATAAAATACTATATAACTCTAATACAAAATATTACAATATAAACCAAAATAGAAATGTATATATTGAAAATCTAAGATATTTCTACATGTTATAAGACCTAATACTATCTCATGTTTAAATTGTATGTGGAATTCATTAAAATCTATTCTAATAACACGAATATAATATGACCTCCTGTTCCAACATGTACCTATGGTATAGACAGGCTTATTAGCCTAACACTTGAATAGTTAGCGTTTAAAAAAAAAAAAAAAGACCTAATCCTTAATATATTGGTCAAAGTTCAAGAAACCATGAAGAACCTTACTGCAGTTACTCTGTATTACTATGTGTTACTGTGTTACCTTAAAAAGGGAATACGTAAAAATTTTAAATTTTTTTATTCAATTCCTAATTGATAAGCTTGGAAACTGATATTTCCACGAAAAATTTTCATCTCAGCTCATCCTCTCGAAACTAAAAACTATAATTTGAATTTCCAAAAAAAGTAAAAAACTTCAATTATTGTAATTTAAGTAAATTTATTTACAAAATAATAAAACGATAAATTATACATTTTAAAAATCAGTACATATTTTATTTCTTAAAACTCGCCCTTCGCAATTCCATATTTTTAGACTTATGTATTTTTTATATGCCTGCAAAAACAAAACAAAAAACAATTCAATAATTAAAAATCAAATTTTACTTCCACAAAAAATTGAAACTTACTCTTCCAAATCATCAATAATAATTTCATATTTTAAATTATTTTTTTCTAAAAATTGCATAAATTCAATATTTTTAGTTGGTGCAACCATAACATCAGCAAATTTACGAACATGACATAATTGCCAGAAAGAAATCTACAAAAAAAGCGAAAAATAAATATTTAATTATATTATGTTTAGTTGTTAATATTCTTATCACATTCAGTTTTAAAAAATACACTTGAAAAAATGGTCTGTGTAAAGGCCACTTAAAATTAGAAGGTCATAACTCACAAGTTTAATTTAAACAAATACTTTAATTTTAAAAGTTATTATACATATATATATACTTACATCTTTTGTACCAGATTCTATACGCATTTTATATAAAATATTAAATTGTTCTTCAGTTGTAAATGTAACATGATATACTTTATAACCTTTATATGAAACTTTGTCAGTTGTTGTCACTGGTTCACCTTTTATTTCTCTGTGTAAAATGAAAATAAAATAAAAATTACCACCCGGGTAAATAAAGTTTAAAAATTTAAATATACTTTTCAACATCTTCACAAACGCATTTAAATGAAAAGTCTTCTGCATTTAATAATTGAAGAAATTCTGAAATTTGATTAGGTCCAACCATAACATCAGCCATTTTTCGTCCACGTGACAATTGTAATACGGAAATCTAAAAATAAAATTTGATTTAAATTATACAAAATGACAGTTATTCTATATAATAATCAATTTTAAAATTATAAGATAAGATACCTACTTCATTGATTCCTGAGTCAATACGCATTTTTAATAAAATTTCAAATTGTTTTTCAGTTGTAAATTGAACTTCAAAAATTTTATAACCACGATATGATTTACGTTTCTCTTCAAATTGTTTTGGAACAACTGATAAAATTCTAAAAAAAATATATAAATTCTATATTATTTAATAAAATTGTTAAAGAATATTTATTTTTAAAAATTTACTCTTCAACATCTTCAATAATACATTCATATGTAAAATTATATTTATCTAAAAATTCAAATAAATCGATAATTTTTGTTGGTGCAACCATAATATCAGCAATTTTACGAATATGACAGAGTTGCCAGAATGTAAACTATATTAAAAAAACAAAAATAAAAAAAATATTAATAATCGATTCTAATAAAATCATTGTAAATTTCATACATCTGAATTAACTCCTGATTCAATTTGCATTTTACGTAATATTTCAAATTGTTCTTCAGTTGTAAAAGTTACATGATAAACTTTATAGCCGCGATAATTTTCACGATAATTTTCAAATAATATATCATTTGGTACATTAAGACTATATTTATATAAAAAAAAAATTAAATTTAAAAAAAAAAATTTAAAAAAAATTTAAAATTTTTTCTTTTTTTAATATATAATTTTTTTTACAATTATTGTAATTCCACTTACTCTTCAACATTTTCAATTGTAACTTTATATGTAAAACCATATTTATTTAACATTTCTAAAAATGTTGATCTATAATTTGGTCCAACCATTATATCAGCATAATGTTCCATATGTGATAGTTGCCAAAACATAATATCATTGGCACTATTTCTTAATTCCAATAAAAAATTAAATTGATCTTCAGATGTAAATTTAACCCGATACACTTTGAAACCATCATAATGAACACGATCATCATTTGAATTACTTTTAGTAATAATAAATGAATTGCTTATAGCAAATATTGCTATTAAACTGAATAATGTTAAAAAAAATTTCATTTTGATAATTCACTCTATATACAAACGGGTATACACAGTATGGATTTGACTTGTTTTAAACAACTGCAAATGCCAAAAAATTTTATTAGTCTTTTTATATAAAATAAAAATGGTCAATTTCAAGTGGCTTTTCCAAAAAAAAAAAAAAAAAAAAATCAATTGTACAAAAAATATTTAAATTATTTTATTTATTTAATTTTTAAATTAAATTGTCAACAACATCAAAATAAACAAGTCATGAAAAAAAACTATGGATTTTTAAAAAAGCACATTGTCAAAATTAATGAATATTGCATTATAAGTTTTAAGTGATAAATGTATATAAAAGTAAATTAATAATATTATAAAATGTTAATTTCATCAATTCATTCAAATATGAATAGTTTTGAAATCCATATTTAGAATACAAGTCCAAAGTAATCAAGAAAACCTTTTGACATGTGTCATGAAATATAATGTTATAAGCATCATACCGTTTAATCTTGTAAATATATATATACAATGGTGTCCAAATTAAAGGTTTTTAACAATAGGAAATTTTTAAAAATTAAAAGTCTTAAAAGTCTTTGAACAGCGAAGGTTCGAATACTATTCTAAATAACTTATGACGATTCTAATTTGAATCTAAGTTGTGACTTCCACTTAAGAGACACTTTAAGAGACACTTTCTTCAATTTCAAGGAAACTCTTAAACTTATAGGAACAAAAGTTGTAGAGATGGTGAAGGCTGTTTTAATGGTATCTCACATGATGATACATAACAAATTTTTATAATGAAGGCTAAAAGAAATTTTGTCCATCCCTGGCAGGAATTCTAGAACCATGTTTTGATTACAATTTAATATTACAATTTAAAAAAATTTGGACAAATATTCAAGTTACAGGGGTTTAAAAATAGCAAAATTTCAATTTTAAAACCTTACAGCTTCTGAACAGTGAGGGTGAATTTAAAAATTTTTTTAATAGAACCATAGTAATTTCTAAAATTGCAGCTTCTTCCAAAGTTTCAAATTTCTAACTTAAGCCTTTCAGAAGATATAAGGGGTCCAAAATTTAGCTTAGATTAAATTTCACATAACGGAAAATTTAAGGACCGCATGACCACCGTATACATATATTTTACATATATTTATAAATCTTAACAGCTATCTTTGTATGCATATGTATATTTTACCATAGAACTTTTGTTGTAACAGTTATAGCTCCGTAACTGAGGCTACAGTTCATGGAACTAATTTGTATGCAATACCTGTCCGTAGTTAAAATTTCAAATGATGTACCAGTTTTATCAACAGACAGACGGACGAACAGATTAAAACTATTATAAGTACATTCTTTCAAAATTTTCTAAAATGTGTCAAAAAAAAAGCAAACGATCTCATAGATACAAGATAATAAGATAATAATAATATGTATTAAGTGTTGATAAATTAATACTATCTAATATTTTAGTGACCAAAAAAAAAAGTTCAACAACAAAGTAATCATTTTATTGTTAATTATTGAAATTGATAAGATTTCAATCCAAATTTTATTTTTTATTTGCGTTTGCTTAAACACAAGTACATTGGAACTAATTTTGAAAATTAAATACTTGATGAATGATTATACTATAAAATTGATTGCAAATTTTTTTTTTTCTTTACATTACTTACATACTTCAAATAACTCAATTAATTTAAAAACCATCTATATTTTAATTTAATTATAATTTTAAAATTATATTATTATTAGATTATTGCTTTATTAATTATTAAGCCGCGTATTGAAATTAATAAATTATATAGTATATTAATTACCTTTAATAGATGTATCTATGTACAAACATTGAAAATTCTAATAATTAAAAAAAAAATTTTAAATTCAACAAAACTATTTCAACAATCTATCCATGTCAACAAATAAATTATTACCAAATTACTAGAGTTATTCAAAATTTTAATTACTAAAATTTTTTGTATATGTAAATAATTTCCATCTCTCAATTCAGATTTTAACATTATAAAAATTATATATTTGAAAATTATAGTACTATAACTATATCAAATAATATTACGGAACAAAATTTGTAGAGATGACGAAGGCTGTTTAAATGATGTCTCACAGGATTACAAATTCTTATAGTGAAGGCTTAAAGAAATTTTGTATGTCCCCAGCAGGAATTCTAGAACTATGTTTTTAAAAAAATTATTGAATGAACTAACAAGTGGAAAATCTAGATTATTGAAATTGAGTTAGCGCCAGTCATTAGTTAATTAATCTACTTAAAGTCAATTTAAATAATGTCGACGCACCAATCGTATTTCCAGCAAAACACCTAGGAATAGCACTAGGTACCAGAATAAGGCATTACAAAGAAAATTACAAAGAAAAAAGTAATAACTAGTTAATAGTAATTTTCTAGTGTAAAAGTTTAACTTGTCAATTTATAATAAAGTGTCAATTATTATTATTATTATTATATTATTTTTTATTATTATTATTAATATATTTGTCTAGAATGAGGAGTAACAAACGCATTCAATTAAATGTGTTTTGTTGGATGTGTTCAATTATAAAAAAATAAAATATTAATATTTTGTTAAATATGTTTTATTTTAGAAAATAAAATATCCAAAATTATCATAAGCAGGCTAAAAAATATTTTATTTATTTTTAATAAAAAAAAAAACAAAAAAAAAATTTTTATGAACATAAATTTATTTATTAGTTTTTGAATTATTTAATTCCAGTTCACAGAATCACAGAAGATTTCTGGAAATAAATTGGAAAACATTTTGGTATTAAAAATCGAGACAATGCTTCAAAGAAGCATTTCTCTAGGAAGCCTTCATTATTTTCAGTGAAACTGAATTTAAATGTTGGGAAACAATATACATAGCTTGGTGACGTTTTTAAAAAATATGTATACAAAAAGTTAATAGATGGAGAAATAGATCATTATTGAAACAAAATAAATCTATAAAAAAATTTCAAATCAACAAAATTATTTAATTTTAAACATTTAAAAGTTAAACAAGTACCTACGTAATTAAAAAAAAAAATATTAATTGAAATTAAAAAAAATTTTAAATGTAACGGTTGCGATTTTATTTAAGAATATAGTATTGATATACAATATATATGTATATGAATATAAAGAAATTAAATTTAGTTCTTAATTAGAAAAAGTTTTTATTTAAATTGACCTTCCGTCATTCTGTGACGGGCCAACAGCTAGTTTATAAAAAATTGTTTACATTCAAATCATAAAACCTATATGGTTGTATGGAATTCAATTTTTGGCGTCATATAGGGTCACTTAATAGATTTCTTATTTATTTATTTATTTATTTTTTTATATGTAGTACTAGACAATAGTAAATATTGCCTGATAATATAAGTCCTTCGCCTATATGACATTTGGACTTCTTATTAAATTATTTTAATATACACTATATTTTTTTTATTAGATATGATCCGACCAGGATTTGAACCAGAGATTTTTCGATTGAAAAGCCGTCACTTTACCACTGACCTATGGTCAGATTTTTGGCAAACAGATTTCTTTTCTTAATTTAAAAAAAAAACTCTTGCATTCTATAGGTAGAAAATGAAAAAATATTTACAAATAATTAAAATAAATTAAAGTATTAATGAACTCGTATGAGTAAAAAATAAAAACCCAATATTTGATCATTGAAATTATCTTAAAAAGTTAGACTTAACTTATTGGAGAAGACAAATAAATTTAATAATTCATTGATCATAGATTGAAAGACCAAATTGACAATACTGACATCACTTCAACTTAAAAAACAAGCATTTAATTCAACTGTATAGTTTGCTGGTAGCAACAATCCTACATACTTGTCATATTAACATATAACATATTTTTTTTAATTTAATTAAAATTAAACTAAATAAAATCAATTTCACAATTATGATTTCACAAGATTCGAATCTTGTATAATAATAAATGCTTAATGTAAGCATTGTGATTAAAGTAAAGTTTATAAATCATCATCTCTAAAATCACCATTTCAACAAGTTCAAAAATGTACTGATCTATAAAGTCAACGATACGGAACAAGAACATATTAGTTATCTTGTGTCGGTGTGTGTGTAGTTATTATATAATAAACCAATTGTTATTTCTACTTAAATTATAATTTTATTACCTCTAACAAAATATGTATAATTAAAATACAATTGAAAAATTTTGAAAACCACTTTAAATAACTTAAAATATTCTATGGTGTCTGACTCACAAAACTATTTTTAGACTTTTTAAATTTTAAAAATTAAATACCTTCTTTCAAATTTAATTTCAAATAAAATTTTTCAAATTGCATAAAATAAATTGCAATACATTAACAATTAAAAATAATTATTTTCTAATTATTATTATTTTAATTCAGTTTTAAATATCTGCAAAAAAATATATTAAAGTCTAGACTACAGACATGTTTCGCTACAGCCGATTACAAATTATTATTATTAGAAAAAAACTTTGCACTATTGTTTATATTTCTTTTTTTGATAATTTTCAAAACAAATCGTTTTATTGTTTATTTCCTTAGAAACTTTGAGTTAATATAACAAAAACAAATTAAATTGGAAACAATTGTACAGATTAAAAGTTTTTTTTTAATTATACAGATCGGTTTTAATTCAATATCATGGAAACGCCAGGTAACACGTTTAATTTTGAACTATATTTTACAATTAATATTTAATATTTTTCAAATCATTTACTCAATTAAAAACACGAAAAAACAGAATGGAGGGAGAAATATGGGGAATATTAAATTTAATGTGTTTAACAGCTAGTGTTAAGTTGAAATTTGTATATTAAAAAGGTATAAAAGAATTGATATTTAGTACAGAATTCCATAAATTACATCTTTGTTTTTTAAGCAAATAGAAAACCATTTGCAATATTTTTAAAGTAATTTGTTTATCCTTTTCTTTGGTTTCTCACCCATGCTCTGTAAATCTGAAAGGTGTCAAATTGTTAGGGAAACTTTTAAATGCAATGATTTTAAAAAAAATTTCATATCCCTTTCTATTGTTTCCCATCCCTGCCCTGTAAATTTGAACGGTATTGACTTCACTCAAATAAAAGTTTCCTATATAAGTTACAGCTTTCAAACATTAAGCTAAAATTAAAATTTATATATGCAATATTTTCCAAATAAATTTTCTTAGCCACTTCTTTTGTTTCCCACCCCTGCTCTGTATATCTAAACGGTATTAAATTAACTTAAATAAAAGCTTCTTATATAATTTAAAGCTGTCAACACTCAAGCTTGAATTAAAACTTTTATAAACAATGTTTTTCGATGAAAGTTTCAAACCCCTTTCTTTTTTTTTCCCACCCCTGCTCCATCAATCTGAACGGTTTTTAATTGAATCTATAAAATCTTCTTATATAAGTCAACCTGTCCAATCTAAAGCTTTTTTATTAGAAATTATGTATTTAATTGAATTTCTAAAAATCTAATTCTAAATATATCCCATAATTGATTTTAATTTCTACATTATCCTATAAATGATTTTAATAACTCTTAATGTATCCATTCGTTTATAAAATTATGTCATTTTTTTGTATTCAAGTGTATGAACCAAAATAATAATAAGGTCAATAGCATACAAAACATTAAAATAAATGAAATAAAATAAACATATACACATTTGATTAGCCTATATATATGCAATAATATTAATTAGCAAAAATATTAAGATTTAAGAAGCTTATTAACACTCTTGCAATTTTAATTTTTACTGTTATCAAAATTTTAAAGCTTTTAAATTAAGGTAAACTGTATGTCGTTTCTGATAATGTTTTATTTAATTAAAAAAAAAAAACAAATAAATAAAATAAATAAAAACAAATAAATTTTAGGTTCAATAGCATATTTTAGCTCATGGGTTAGCTTCAGAGTATAAAAAAAAATACGGAGTTTTAATATTTAATCCTATATAATTACAATTGACTTAAAAGCACTAATAAAATTCAATAATGATAATTTTCTATTGATTAATTGTCAAAAAGCTCATTTCGCCTCAACTAAGCCTCACCATTCACGGCAGGAGTTTAATATAAAACAACAGTCTTAAAATTTCATACACTCAGATAACAGTTATATTTATAATGTTAATCACAACTGAAAAGTGTAAAAAGAACTTCCCATCTTTTAGTCTGGAGCGTTCCATAATATCGGTTTAGTAAATCTTTTTTTCGAAATTTTGTTTTTAGAAAATTTTGCTTTTTAAAAAAATCTGGCTTTAAAGAATTTTAATGTTGGATACAAACCAGAATTATTCAGAATTTAAAAAAAAAAAGAGTTCGTAAACTGTAATTTTAGAAACAAAGATTTTCTAGAACGAGATTAACTCAACCGAGACTTCAGACCCAACTGCTCAGGCAATTGTAATTCGATTAAATCACTTAAATAAGAATTTCACGAAATTCCCCTTTAAATTTATCATACATCAGAAACTAAATTTTAATCCAATAAAAATATTCTACTACTCAGTGCTCATTTAGAAAATTTTTAAATTCTCTCAATTCAGTATTAATTCAATCATTCGAATGAATCAAATGGGAATATAATTGTTTATCAAAAAAGAATGTTTCTACTATATATAGTATCAGCTGTAATCAGTTTATTAACATTTTTTTATTTATTTATTAAATATCGTTTTTTATATTGGCAAAGAAATGGAATACTTTATCTTAAACCGAAATTTCCAAAAGGAAATATGACTGGAAATTTTCTAAATGACTTAAAACATCTTTATAAAAATTTAAAAACATCAAAAAATAAATTTATTGGAGCATATTTTTCATTAACACCTGTTGCTATTATAACAGATTTAAATCTAATACGATTAATATTAATTAAAGATTTTGAATATTTTCCAAATCGTGGTATGTATCATAATGAAAAATATGATCCATTGTCAGCAAATTTGGTAACAATTGATTCAGATAAATGGAAAAATCAAAGAACAAAAATATCACCAACATTTTCATCTGGTAAAATGAAATTTATGTTTCCATCCATTAAAGTGATCGGACAACGTTTAACCGAACATATAAAAACTTATGAAAATAATGATTTTGATATATATGAAATTGCCTCAAGATACACAATGGATGTAATTGGTGCTGTAGCATTCGGTATTGAATGTGATAGTTTATCAAATCCAAATTCAGAATTTTTAAAATATGGAATAAAAGGAAATGAAAAACGTGAGGGGCGTAATCCATTAAAAATTATATTAAAAATGCAAATACCAAAATTAGCACGTTTCTTAGGTATTAAAGATACACCAGATGATGTTATAGAATTTTTTACAAATACAGTTAAAACAACAATTGATTATAGATTAAAAAATGAAATACGTAGAAATGATTTTATGGATATTATGATCGAAATGCAAAATCAATCAAAATTAAGTTTTAATGAGATTTTAGCAAATTGTTATATGTTTTTTAGTGTTGGTTATGATACATCATCAATAACATTAGCATTTTGTATCTATGAATTGGTATTAAATGAAGAAATCCAGAATAAAACACGAGAAGAAATTAAATTCATTTTAAATAAATACAATGGTGAATTAACATGGGAGGCTCTAATGGAAATGAATTATTTAGAACAAGTATTAAAAGGTATACCGATTTTCGAAAATTGAGTTTGAGAACTATTAAAAATTTCTTTATTTTAGAAACTCTTCGAAAATATCCAGTATTAGCAATGCTTGGACGTATTGCTGTAAAAGATTATAAAGCTCCAAATACAAACAATATTATTGAAAAAGGTACTCCAGTTATTGTTCCCATCTATGAAATACATCATGATGAAAATTATTATCCAAATTCGGAAGTATTTAATCCGGATAGATTTTCATTTGCAAATACAGAAGAAAGACATCCGATGACATTTTTAGGATTTGGTGATGGTCCTAGAAATTGTATTGGTATGAGATTTGCACAATTACAAACTAAAATTGCTTTAATCTCAATAATTAATTCATTTAAATTGTATAAAAGTGATAAATTAGAAATTCCATTAAAATATAATACTAAAAGATTTTTATTATCACCAGAAACTAAAGTTTGGATAAAATGTGAAACGTTAGATTAGTATAAGAAGTATTTTTTGTTTAAATTTATTTAAGTATTAATAAATGCTCATTATTAAGTTGTAATTCGTTTCATTTCTATGCAATGAGATACGATTATTAAAAAAATATTTATTATTTTAAAATAAAATATTATACAATTTATCAGATCTCTGGATATAATAAATAATTAAATATAATTACAAAGTACGAATATCATGGCGCTATTCTGGCTTCAGATTATCAGAATTTCAGTCAAAATATTAAAGACTAATTTTATGTTGTAGTGTAGTGTACTTTTCCATATATCATAAGTGTTATACATGTATAACAATTAAGAGAAGATTTAAATTTACATCTCACAAATTTTAAATAATTGTCCTAAATATGTACTTGAGATGTACTTTCTACTGTTATTAAAATAAATAAGCGCTCCCACACATAATTCTGATAAAAGCTTTTAAACAATGATATTGCTAGAATTTATCACAAGATAGAGTTTAAAATTAAATTAAATACATATCTTAATTAATATATACAATTTTAATAAATAAATAATCACAGAGATAAGAAATACAAATTTTTGTTTTGATGATAACGAAATAAGTTTAAAGAATCATAAGTATTAAAAAATTTATAGCTTTTAAAAAAGCACATTTCAAAATTAAGTTTTGGGTAACACTTTTTTTAATGTTAAAGAAACCGTTTATATTTTCGAAAACCTGTACAAAAGTTAACACATGTTAAAAAATAATGTCAGAACTTCAATATTTACATTTAACTTTTTCTGGGGAAATTTTTGGCGATTCTCAGAGATCCCATCTAAAAATGTCCAGGTTCTAGTTTAAGAATTGACATTTGAACTTGCGCCATCAGGAGCAAAATTCAAGACCTCAAGAGGAACTGTTATCACATATTAAGATATAATTTTAATATATTTAATATTTTTTTTAATTTTCATAGTTATACTATAGCTAATACCCGGTGCGCGTTGCTGCGCCTTTCAATGGAGGATTATTTTAAGTTGATGTTATTAAAAAAAGTTAACACAAAAATTACATATGGAGTAAATGTTAATTTCAAAATGTATAATAATTCCAAAGCAATTATAAAGCAATTTTTTTAAAAGAATTTTTCAAATGGGAATATATAAAAATGTAACGATAAAACCAATAAAAAGCTGTTGGTCCGAAATGGGTTAACTGAACTAAATAAAAAATTTTTTGAAATTTTCTTTTCAGCAGTACTTCGCAAAATTGGATGAAACTTGCTTCCAAAGTTTTTTTTCGACCAACCGTCGGGCCAAAATTGGTTAACAAATATCAAATCGGTTAATTGTCTCAACACAAGTTCTCAAGGAGCATCACGTATAGAAAATTTGAAGTCGACCAATCCGTTTTAATTTTAGAACAAAAAATTTTAAATCTTGCACCACAGCCTCAACTTGGCGGTCCATTAGAGCAAAATTATTTCTTTCTGTTCCCAAAAACCTCTATGAGTTTAAGATTCTATTCGCTACATACAAACAAACAAACAAATAAACAAACATTAATTTTTAAATATATAGATTAATAAGTATTTTGTTATTACATGAAATGAAATTTTAGTAATATTTATACCCGTATGACTATATAGTCAAAGGGTATAATAAATTTGCCTTTACGTTTGTAACGCAGAGAAGGAGGGGGGGTAGATATAGACTCAAGTATATGGATCGGATCAGAATCGAAAAATAAATCGATTTAGCTATGTATGTCCGTCCGTCCGTCCGCAGGATAACTCAAAAACTAAAGGAGCTAGGATCGTTCTTTTTGCAATAGCCGTCATCGCTATTTAAATCCAGCCATTTTGGTCCATGGGTTCGGGTAGCTGCCATACAAATCCTTTTTTTATATGAGTATTACTCTGTACCTATTGCAGCTGCGTGTCTGAAATTTTGCCAAAAGTATTTTAGTTTTATGGCCAATGTTTCTGCAAAATTTGGTTGGTCTAGTAGAGTGGGTTTGAATAGCTGCCATACAACTTCTTATTTTATATGAGCATTACTCTCCACCTAATTAAGCTGGGTGTCTGAAATTTTGCTAAAAACAGTTTAGTGTAATGGCCAAAGTTTCTGCAAAATTTGGTTGGTCTACTGCAGGGGGGCTCGAGTAGCTGCCATACAACTCCTCCTTTTATATGAGTATTCCACTACACTTAATAAAGCTGTATGTTTGAAATTTTGACAAAAGTAATTAACAGGATGATATAATGTATATGATACGGTCATACGGGTATCCCAGAGTTGACCCAGTCTACTCTACTACACTTTTCCTCGTTTTATATTGTCTTATATATCGCATAAATTTTGATAAGTAAGTGTAATCTACATTAACTCAGCTAGTTTTCGATACTTTAATTTAAAAAATATATTAAAACTTATCAGAGAATTATTATTTACGAAGCCATAAGAAGATCCCTCTCTTAAACAGAATTGCCTCATAATTGTAAAATATAAAACACGCAACTTGAATTAAAATTAATATTAAATTGATTTATTTATCGCTTAATTATTATTCAATTTTATTCAATTTAAACCAAAGTCCAGATTTAGTTCTCCTTAAAAATGCATTTTCATCCATTTCAATTGGAACTGTCATTCTCTCACCAGGTGTAAATTTAAACTGTTTTAATAGAGTAGCTAGACCCAGCTTAGCTTGCATTTTTCCAAATCTCATTCCAATACAATTTCTTGGACCATCACCAAATGGTATATATGACATTGGATGACGATTTTTTAATTCTGGTGTTTCAAAACGTTCTGGTATAAAAGTTTTTGGATTTGCATATAAACTTGGATCCCGATGAATATTACTTATAGGAATTATAACACGCATACGATTTTCTATTATAAAATTTGTGTTCGGAACTGGATAATCTTTTACAGCTCTCCTATGTAATTCAACTACCGGTGGATACATACGAAGTGTTTCTGAAAATAAATTAAAATACAATTAAATATATTTTAATATTTTTTAAATTAGTATTCAATATTTAGAAAATTTTAATTCAAATTTAATTAAAATAAAAAAAAAATTTAATAGATTAATTTAATATTTATTTAAGATAAGTTTCATAGCAATCAATAACGATTTCTTAAAATTATAATACAACTATTAGCAAGTTTCTTATTATCAGTTGTGATTATAAAATTGGAAGTAAACTTTTAAAAAATATTAAATTTTATACTTAAAATGCTCATTGAATACTTTGTATTTATAAATTTATTATTTTAAAAAAAAAATACTCTTCTTCGTTTAAAAATAAATGCCAACTCATTAGAAATATTTAAATTTAAAAAAAAAAAATTGCAATAATTAAATTTATAAAACAATTACCTACCATTGATAATATTTTCCAAATAAACCATTTCTTCTAAACAATCATAAGAAAATTTTCCATCATGTTTTTCTAAAACTCTTAATATTTCATCTCTGGCTTTTTGTTGTACTTCTTGATTAAGACTCATTTCATACAAAGCAAAGCCCATTGTAGAAGAGGTTGTTTCAAAGCCAGCAAGGAAAAAAACAAAAGTATGAGCAGCAATTTCATCAATATCTAATCCATCTGGATTTTCTTTAGATTTTTTCATCTCTAACAAAAGGTCCATAAAATCATTTCGCCTTTGATTATCTTGTCTGTGATTAATAGTTTCTTTTACAACTTGAAAACAAAAATCTTCAATATCCTGTGTTACATTTTTAATTCTAAAAAACCGGGCTATTTGCGGAAAATTGGCTTGGGCAATTTTACCCAAAAAACTTCCACCCGCTATTGCTATTGCTTTTTTACCGAATTCACGGAATTCAGCTTTAGGATTCTGTAAACTATTACATTCAATACCAAAAGCAACATTACCAATAACATCGGTACCATATCTTGCCAAATATTCTTTCATTTCAATTTCATTTGTTTCTCCAGTGATAATGACTTTTGCCAAAACATCAGCTAAACGTTCTGTTACCATTCCGACTGTTGAAAACATATATTTCATTTTACCCGAAGTAAATGTTGGTGATAATTTAGAACGTTGTGGTTTCCAACCTTCTTTATCCATATTAAATAAATGAACTGAAAGTGGATCATCTCTTTTATTATTATAAATTCCACGCTCTGGGAATGTTTGAAAATCCTTTATCAAAATATTCTTTATTAAATCCAAATCTGTTGCAACAATTGTTGGATTAAATAACATATACATTCCAAATATTGGACTTGAATCTGATTTAAAACGATTGTATAACCGGGTCATATCACTATAATATTTTCCAGTCATATTTCCTTTAAAGAAACGTGGCTCTTCATATGGAATTCCATGTCGTTTAAAATAATTCATACGATGATAAATATAAGCAATGATGGTTGTTATAAAACCAACCAAAATTGTCAGAACCCAACTAAAAAAACTCCAAGTTATAATCATTTTTATTAAATACAAATTTTTAAAATAAAATCTAAATAAAAGAAATGTAAATTATTCTTCGTGAATAACACAAATCAACTGACAACTACTGTTTAAAATTATTTTAAAATAGTTTTATACTTGTAATTTGTTCAAAAAAAATTCATTAGATAATAACAATATATTGATTTGATTAGATTGTGTCTAATTTTAAAACAGAAGTGTGTTTTTTATGTTTTATATTAACAAACATTAAAAAAAATTTAATTCTGATTAATCCCTTAAACTTAAAGTAAATGATTCAGCGTAAGTTTGAAAATATAGAAGAATGTCAGGCTATAAAAAATAATAAAACATGGCAATGGCAGTGATTGAAGCAAGTACGAAATTGCTTTAAATAACTAGAAACCAATTCTTATATGATTCTAGATAAGTTTAAAAAATTATTCTCCCAAAATAATTAAAACTATAAAATCCATCAAAAATTTTCATTAAATCACCATTACTTGAAATAACTTATTTTTAAAATTATGCTCAGAATTCTAATATAAATATATCACTAACTGCCAGAATGAAAAATAAATCCATAGACACAGGCAAGTTCATATAAAAGTACATAATAAAGACTGTATATGACAATATACAACTACAATGTTGTCAAAGACGAAAGCAACATTGGCAGTGGATATTATTGGATACATATTTATATCATATTCGATTTTAAAAAGTCGATCATCTCTGAATAATATTGAATGTTATTTGACAGATTCTTTTTAATTTCAAAAACATATGACATTTCAGGAACTCAAATGTCAAAACATGATAAGAACATTTGTCAACCAAAATATTATTCTACCAAATTGCTCGGATAAATATAAAATAAAGTTTTTAAAATAATAAAGTAGATAATACGCATGTGTATACTATTTAACTATATTATAAAGGGGACCATTACATAACATATACCACTTTATACGCCCCCCTTAATTTCCTAATTGTCAATTCCAAATTCCTCAAAACCCTCTTCAATTCCATATCCTCAAAGCCAAATTGTACATTTGTATAAAAATCCCATTCTATAGTTTGTGTCCCTTAGTAAAAAGGTATGTTTTTAGTGTGTTAAAGTCTCACATTAGGCCCTCCGTACATTTTCAATCAGTGACTTTCGTTGCTTTCACTGTCCTTCGTAAAAAAAAAATGAAAATCAAATATTTATACAACTATACGCAAATAATTATATTTTATTTAATACTTTTAACATTTTTTTTCTTAAATATTAATAAAAACTTTACAAAAATTTTGGAATTAAATTTACTTTTTTCACTTGTAAATTTATTTTTAAGTTTTAATAGTTTTATATTTTTAATTGAATTCCTAAATAAATTCAAACATTCAATAAATTTTTGTCTTATCATTATTTTATTATTTTTCTTCAATTTTAAATTCATATCGCTTGATTTTTTATTAAATTTTTTAAATATTTTAAAGTTTTTTATAAACTTATCAAAATTTACAATATTTTTCTTTTTAATGCATTTTTTATAAAGTATTTCATTATTATTTACAAAATAAATGTCTTTTCTTTTTTGTCTTTTACTTAAATTTAATAAAATATCAAGATTATAACATATTAAGCAAAAATCTTTAGTTAAATTAAATATTAATTTTATTTCATTCAATTTTTCTGATATTAATTCTCTTAATTTATATTCAATTTTTTTCAATTTTGCCAAATAATCATTTAATCATAAATCAATTTTATTTATTTTAAACCAAAGACCTGATTTAGATTGTCTTAATAAAGCATTTTCATCCATTTCAATTGGAACTGTCATTTTGTCACCAGGTGTAAATTTAAACTGTTTTAATAGAGTAGCTAGACCCAGCTTAGCTTGCATTTTTCCAAATCTCATTCCAATACAATTTCTTGGACCATCACCAAATGGTATATATGACATTGGATGACGATTTTTTATTTCTGGTGTTTCAAAACGTTCTGGTATAAAAGTGTTTGGATTTGCATATAAACTTGGATCACGATGAATGTTGCTTATAGGAATAACAATACGCATTTGATTTTCTATTACAATATTACTATTTGGTACTGGATAATCTTCAACGGCTCTTCTATGTAATTCAATTACCGGAGGATACATACGAAGTGTTTCTGAAAATAAAAAACATTTTATTTATAAATTAATATTACATGTTTCTGATTAATAATTAATAATTAGTTACCATTAATAACATTCTCCAAATATACCATTTCTTCTAAACAATCATAGGAAAATTTTCCATCATGTTTCTCTAAAATTGTTAATACTTCATCTCTAGCTCTTTGTTGAACTTCTTGATTAAAACTCAATTCATATAAAGCAAAACCCATTGTAGTAGAGGTTGTTTCAAAACCAGCAATAAAGAAGACAAAAGTATGAGAAGCCATTTCTTCAAAAGTTAAACCATCTGGATTTTCTTTAGATTTTTGCATTTGCAATAACAAATCCATAAAATCATTACGTTTCTCATTTTCTTTCCGGTAATCTATTGTTTTTCTAACTACTTGAAAACAAAATTCTTCAATATCAATTGTATTATTTCTTATTTTAAAAAAGTGTGCTATTTTTGGGAAATTTGCTTTTACAATTCTCCAAATAAAATTTCCTGTTGCTATTGATATAACTTTTTTACCGAATTCCCGAAATTCAGCTTTAGAATCCTGTAAACTATTACATTCAATACCAAAAGCGACATTACCAATAACATCAGTACCGTATCTTGCCAAATATTCTTTCATTTCAATTTCATTTGATTCTCCAGTGGAAATGGCTTTTGCCAAAACATCAGCTAAACGTTCTGTTACCATGCCTACTGTTGAAAACATATATTTCATTTTGCCCGAAGTAAATGTTGGTGATAATTTAGAACGCTGTGGTTTCCAACCTTCTTTATTCATATTAAATAAATGGGCAGAAAGTGGATCATCTTTCTTATTATAGTATAATCCACGCTCTGGAAATGTTTGAAAATCTTTTATTAAGATGTTTTTAATTAAATCCAAATCTTTTACGATAATTGTTGGATTAAATAAAATATACATTCCAAATAATGGGCTTGAATTTGATCTAAAACGATCGTATAACCGTGTCATATCACTATAATATTTTCCGGTCATGTTTCCTTTAAAGAAACGTGGTTCTTCATATGGAATTCCATGTCGTTTGAAATAATTCATACGATGATAAATATAAGCAATGATGGCTGTTATAAAACCAACCAAAATTGTCAGAATCCAACTAAAAAAACTCCAAGATAAGATCATCTTAAAGTTAATTAAAAACAACTTAAGTTTATTGCGTTCTTTTCAAAATAAATTTAACGACGTTTTCACTATAATTTAAATTAACCAACTAATTTTTAAAACATAATTGCGGAGATAATTTATACTATACCTTTAAAACTTAAATATTTTTTGTACAGTATTTCATTAGATAATAATAAATAATTTGATAAGATTTCAGTCAAAAAATACAAATATGTATAAGTGTTTTTTTTTTTAAATACAAATAAAACTTCTTAATACACTCAAAAAAAAGAGTATTGATTAACAAAACTATATAATCAATAAATATAAATATTTTTCTTGTACACTTCCCAGCATTCCATTTGGAAAACGTTAATATAATTGTAATTAATGTCGATTTTGAAAAAGGATCAATGCGAATGTTCATCAAGAAGAAATATATGAAAATCTGAGGAGAAATTAACTAATCTAAATATAATAAAAGACAAACTGCTGCTGCTGTTGCTGCTGCTGACTAGCGTGCCCTATGTTATGTTAAGTGTTATTCGCACATGTAATATACTTCTAATTACAAATACTTACATACAAAGGAGAAAGAAAAAAATTAAACTGATAAAATGTAAATTATGAACAGAAAGAAAAAAAAATCAAAACGTATAAGAAATCTGTTAACAGGTTATAGATACATACAGAAAATTATAATAAAAACGTACAAAGCTATTTTTTAATCAAATTGATTTAAATGATAAAAATTAAAATTTAATAATAATGTAAACAAATAATAAAAACAAAATAAAATAAATTATTTTTGATTTTATGTTTTGAATAACAGTTATTTTATTTTGTTTTTATTATTTGTTAAAAATAATAAGTAATCCAAACCAATTATTGTAAAAGTTTTTGAATAATATGTAAATCTTTGATCTATTGTTACAACTCACAGATGATCTTAATAATTTTTTATATAAAAACATTTTTGTTAGATTAAAATTTATTTGGAGTTGTCTGAGTTGTCCAACACTAATATTACCCACTGGCGAGTCCAAAAGTGTTGAAAATTATATTTCATTTATTGTTTTTGTAAAACTTTAAAGGTGGGAAAATTTTTTTGAATATTAAACATATTCAATAACACTTTAATAATAATGTCTAAATAAATTTAAAGAAATATCTTTTTATTCATAAAAAAAAAAAATCATACAATTTGATTTTGGCTTTGAGAAAGTCATATATGTCATGTTCCTATAAACATATGTACAAGTTATGTTCCTAATATAAGACTTAATAATAAAATTAATTTTAAGGATGGTGCCTTTCAAAAATTCAATAATATTTCTGATGATTTCATTGACAGAATAATCCTTCCTGTTCTGCAACATGCTAGAGATCATCGGATTATTTAAAAAAAAATAGAGTTACATGAATACAAACAATTATAATTAATTATGTTTTTTTTTCCCCAGAATCACTGTACGAGGTTCATCTGTGTTGTGTTGAACTTTAACCTACTAAAACCATCCACTTTTTTTAAAACCAAATTTGGAATTAACCTTAATTACATAAGTATTGTTTGGTTTTTAGGATCACGATTGAGGAAGGAAATTTGGGATAGGATTTTGGAGTTATGGATTAAGTTGGATAGAGGGAATTTCGTACACATGCAATATCGTACACATGTTGATCTATCAAATATTTCTTTAAGTTCTTCTAAAAAGAAATCTTAAATTCTTCCTTGAGAATTTATCAAACTAAAATTTTTCTTCTAAATTTCTTTAATATGAAAAAAAAAACCCGAAAACATTTTTTCATTACTTCTCTTGTTTACTACTCTATTTTTTTCTGTAATATTTTTGTTTCACTAGAATCTTATTTAATTAATAGATAATTGAAATGTTATGACTCTTTTATTTGTTCCACCCCCGTTAATTACTTTTACTCAATAATTATTTTCAGTGTACACTAATTTAAGTGTAAACATACTTGTTCAAACTTTGTTTTTTTGGATTTTGTTTTGGTTTAATAAAAAAAAAATCTATAATTAGTAACTAAATCATAAAAAACTTATATAGAATAATTGTTTGCATAAAAAAGCTTAAAATATTAATACTACTTTAAAAATGAATTGTCAGTATTATCGTCATTTAAAAAATTTAATCAACTTAGCATGAAAATTTTATTAAATTAGTTTCTATATTAAATTTCTAAAAGACATTTAACATTGTAGACTATTAATTAGTCACTGTGTGATTTTAATAAATTGTAAGAAAATCAGCAAGAAATTAAAAGTGCTAGTAATGTTGGAAAAATGATAACACACATTTTTTTGTCCAACAATTAATTATTGCAAATTATGTGAAAGTTATCTATTAAAATTGTTTTCGATGACTTTTCTATTGGAAAATCGCTTGTAATTGTGTTAGCGATTTATTTTGAGAGATGAAATCTTGAAATGGGAAATCAACCGATTGAGTCATTTATCTATAAATGAAAGAACAAATATGGCAAAATATATTCTCTTCTGGATATATTATATATATTAATAAAAATATGTGTTTTCTGTTGAGTTCAAGTTTGTAGTTTTCACTAAGTAAATAAGTATTTTCTACTGAAATCTACACAAATTTCTTATTTTAGATCCAATATAAAATTAGTGGTGCCGTGTATCGAATTCAAAAATATGTCATAAATGTCGTTTAAGTTACTAACGAATTTAAATAATTGTAGTAAAATAAAAAATGGTCTTTATGTTGTTTTGGAAAATTAAGGCTGAATGCAAATAAATATATGTATTTAACTTTAAAAATATGGTGAACATACTTTGTATTTAAAATTTTATAGAAAACCAAAAATAAAATTTCGATGAAATCACTAACAAACCATATTTTAGAGGTCGATATTTCAGAATTCAGACATCACATTAAAATTATTTAAAAAGTTTACTGGGCGTATTAGAAAATTAAAAAAAAAAGTTTTTTCAGAATCAATCTTTCGAATATGATATTTGTTTTAAGAAACTATAAATTCTATAGTTATAATTATATAACTATAAAAATGAATGTAAATAATTTACAAATTTCAAGTGCTAAAGATAAACACGAAACCAACCAATTATCAAATCGCTTTCGCTTTCTTTATCTCTACAATTGTTGAATATAAACTATATTTATTATTATTATTATTATTATTTATGTATATTTACATATTACATTACAAATATCCAGGAAAATGAAGTGTAACAAACGCATTCAATTAAATGTGTTAATGTCAAAATTTATCATAAGCAGACCAAAAAATATTTTATTTATTTTTAATTAAAAAAAAACAATAAAACAAAAACAAAATTAAATTTTTTTATAAATTTAAATTATTTTAAATGTTTATGAATTAGTTCATTTCAGTTTTTAAAACTCACAGAATATTTTCTGAAAATTTTATATAAATAGTAAAACTTTTTGATATTAAAAATTAAAACTATGCTTCCCACTCATCATCGTTTTTATTTTGTACACTTGGTATTTATTTTTATATTAACATGCCTGTGTCTATGGGTATATTTTTCAGGTTGTCACTTTGTGAAAGCTTTTTATATAAAATTTTACAACATTTTATCAAATTCAAAACATACAAAAGTTTAACTATATAAGTTATTCATCTTCAAATTTTTAAGATACAACAAGAAATTATATAAGTCATTCGTTTTACCAGAATAAAAAATGTAACGTTTGCGATTTAATTTAAGAATACAGAAATTTTTAATGGTTCTTAATTAGAAAAAGCTCTTCTTTCAATTGACCTTCCGTCATTCTGTGATGGGCCAACAGCTAGTAATTGATAATTAAATTTAAAAAAATTTATTATTGAATATTTATTTATTTATATTTCTCTAATAACAAATAGTAAAGAATCTTAAAATATATTTTTAATTACTAAATTTTAGATACAATTTTTATAGATATAATTTCTTTTTAATTCAGAATCACAACAAAACCATTCAGTATATAGTTATTAATTTTCTCTTGATTTAAAATAATTTATATAAGAAGTTAATAAGTTATCAATTTTGTAACCTAATGTTGTTGTACATAATAATTTTGATGCACCAATCATATTACCAAAACGTATATGGAAGAATGTATTACCAGAACTCCAAAAATTTAAATCTTGATATCCATAAGTTGCCAATATTTCCTTAAAATTGCAAAAAAAAAATAAATTATAAGGTTTAGCCCTAAAAAACAAACGCAAAACATACCTTCGATCTTGGATCAATTATATTAAAACCATGTCGACTAATTGCAATTAAAATTATTTCTGGTAATGTTGGATCATTTGTTTGTTTAACAACAAAGAATGTTGAACCAAATGTCTCTTGATGTGATATCTCTTCTAAAAATTTATTTTTAGCATCTAATTCATTTAGATTAGTTAAAGCCTCCAGCTCTTTAATAATTCCTTTTTTCCAATCATCCGGTTTTTGTAGATATGCAATATCTTCGGGTATTAATTTTGGTAATATTTCTTGATTTTTTTGGGTTTTCAACCAAACTGAACCATATTTAATTAAATGAATTATTGCCCCCAATTTAATAGCATTCTCTTTTTCAATTTTATAATAACCTAATAAATATTTTGGTAACTCTTGATGATAATGGAATATAAAATCAGCAATTCGATCTTTTCCAATTGCTATATTAACCCACAATTTTCTCATAAAGTAAATTTGATATTTAAATTGTAAATTTTGTTCGCCAGAACGTGATGGCATAGTTTCTTTGGTCCAATTTTTCAATTCAACTAAGAAATCAAAAAAGAATTCATCTTCGGGAACAGAAAATGCTTTATCAAAGATTTTTATAAATAAACTGAAACCTTCAGTTGATTTTAAGTTCATACGTTTCGCAATATCAGACAACAAATCTGATGCTCGTGTTGATGATTGAATGGCAAATGCTTCATCTGTATCATCTGGGAAATAAATTTTATGATAAATATGTTCACTTCGATTTTGTATCGCTTCAACTTCTATTATATATGGGGGATATTTTCGCGAACCAACTTGTAATGTTTTACGAACCCGTTTCAAGGATTCGAGGGCCAATGGATGAGGACGTGTTCGTAAGAATTCTGTTAGTTCTTTAAGAACTAAAGTTCCTGGTACCATAATACCTGTTGCTAACCACATTAAATCCCATGCACGTTCTTCACTGTACGCCAATTTATTTTCAGTTAATTGCTTCATTATTTGGCAATAAACTTCATCACGTAAATCTTCATTTTGTTGTGCTTCTTTAAAGATATGATCTGTATTTATAGCAACTCTTCCACGTGTTGTTTCTCCCATATACTGAAATTGAAAAAAAAAGAATAAGGTTAAAAACTATAAACGGCTTCAGCTTTTATGAAAAAGAACCTTAAGTATATAACTGAATATTCCAACAGCCTTATCAAATAATTTTTGTTCTTTTTGTAATTTTTTAAGCAAGGGCGCTCGCATTATATCCCTCGAGTGTTTCCATAAAGCTTCATTCTTCTCTCTAATGGTTCGCATTGATTGTGTATTATGTTTTGAACTATAATTACAAACATAAATAAAATAATTTTAATTTAATTATTATATTAATAAAATTTAACCCAATATTGGCTCTAAAATGTTCCTCAGCAAATCTACGTAAAGTATACATTTTCTGACGTTGCAATGTATTATATTTAGCTTTAGCATTTTTTCTCAAAGCCATAGTAGGTCCTTCTTTAAATATTTTTAAAATTTCTTCGGAAGGTTTCATAATAGTTGGTAGAACATATATCATATCGGCTGCAAAGAGTCCTTCTTTACCATTACATTCTCCTTTAAACCATGCTGATAAATTTTCAGGTTTCATTATTTCAGGACCATTAGTTCCCTTAGAAAATTTTATGAGATCACCTTTCAATAACTGTAAATATTCATCTGATTTTTCGGAACTGTTTGTGTAATCATTTAAAGCTACAGCGTACATTGAACGAGCTTTTAAATTATCCAAAATTATTTGAATCAATTCGTAAACATCTTTTGCTTCAAAACATTTGAATGTATAATTTTCTTTTTGTACTGTTTCTATTGTGAATTCATTGATTGTTACATTAGAATCTTCAAGATGTGATTCTTCCAAATGAATTTTAGTAATTTCAGGATATGAATATTCAGCCTAAAATTCAAAAATAATATTTAAAAAGATTTTCACTTGATGCATTTAGAGATTTTTACTTGCACTTGTTCACTTTCATCAATTAAAAATACTCCAACTGAATTAACAGCAATTATTATTGTGTCGTGGATTAATTGAGCTCCAGAAATTCGTACAGCTTCAAAAAATCTTGAAAACATCATTGGCCAATTAAGTTGTGCAAATACAACAATATCTTCTTTAGCATTGCTCTGTGGTATTTTATTTTTTACATAATCATTTCTATTGAATGCATCAGTAATAATACGTTCCCAATTTGTAATTGATTTTTCTCCTGATGACAATAGATCTTTTGGCAAATATTCAGGTAAAGATTTCCTTAAAACCTACAAATATCAAAGAGTGTTTCAATTACTAAATTAAATTACAGCACTAATTTAAATTTGTATATTTTACCATTGGATCTAAGGTATTTCCATTATCAGCATAGTATTGAAGAGCACATATCATAGCCAAATCTTTCTCATTTTTACAACGATATTCACCAAAATGAATTCCTCGGACAATCTAAATTTTTATTAAAATTTGTAGTTTATATTAGAAGATAAAAAAAAAATACAAACTCTTAAACCACCTTAAAAAATTTTAATTAAATTTATGTCCAAAATTAATTTTATTAAAAATTACATATATATTCAAAATCAGAATTCCAAAATAAAAACTCTGATACTTATCTAAAATAATATTACAATATTTTTTCTTTCAAATTTACAAAATATTCAGTTTTGTTTACATGTTTATAAAATTTTATCTAAAATTGTTATTTCTTGATTTACAATGTTTTTTTTCTTGACTAATGGACGGAATTCATAATTTTCTCAATGATCTGAATTGAATTTTCAATTTTTCTTAGGTTATTTTCAAGATTTTTAATTTTTAAATTTAATTTCTAGAAGAATAAATAAAATTCTTTTATTATAATTAATTTTTGTTTCATAAGTAATCAATTGACAATTACCAAACTTATAAAAAACAAGTAATATAAAATGTGTGTTTGTAAGAAAGTTCTAGGTCTACCTAGAATAATGTAAAACACAAAAAGTACAGGTTCAATAATTTTAGAACAGTTCTTTTTTGTTCCATCCTGTTCTCGAAACTAATAAACGAACCAAAAAGAAACAGGAGGTTGAAGCAACTGCCTTATTCAATGCAACCGGCTGACCAATTTAAAAGATTCTATGCTTAGTAGTAACGAAAATATGCTTGGTATGTCTACAAGATCTGTGGTTTTTACTCCAACCACCACGCAATTATTGCAAATATAACAAAATTTATTTAGGAGATGCAACAAGGTCTACTCTACGCTAAATTTTCAGAATTACGAGTTTTGGAGACATACGTTTCTGGTGCTGCGAGGCATGCAGCAGTAACCCGAATTATCTTTCTTTTCATTTATTTCAAATTATGGGGAAGAGGTATAAATTCTACATTTTTTAGATTTGGAAATATTCTCATTATCCTCTAGACTGATTATTCTGATTAAGACGCTTCTAGAATTCCAGCACATGACCCTATTCTTCCTATATGCAAACCGCCCAGCTATTTCGTTTTATTAAAAACTTATTGTATAAGTTTCATCAAGATTCATTAATTTGTGGATTACTAGAAAGAGGACGGCAAAAGTCATGCGATTTGTGGGTAAATAGCTTTGACTGAAAAAACTTACAATTTAATCTTAGATGATCGATGCTTTTCAATTAACCATATTATTTTCTTGCGTCTCAAAAAACATGTAAATCGGGCACCTTAGAAAAGGGGCCCTGAAAACGTTACTTTCCTACTTATATCTAAAAAATTTGAAAAACATTTTTTGACACTTTTGCTTTCGAAAGAATCCCCTATCCTTGGCTCGACCCAGTTCAAAAATAAGACTCTGTCTATTAAGAAAAATAGTCACAGTTCGTACAGAGAAACTCTACCACTTTGAGATTCTCAGACCAACAAACAAAATTTTAAGCATAGAAGACTTTTCGTCAAAGCCTTGGCTATATTTCCATGTGATAAGTCGTCAAAGTTATATATTAAAAAAAAGTACAATATAAAATACCCCTATTATTTTACCTGTTTATATATCAAATTTGTAGCAATATCATCCATTGCTGGATTATACCATGGCGGGAATATTTCCTTTCTAAAATATAATTTACATGATACTTTTCGTTCACTGACACCACGTTCTTTTGCATATTGTTCACAATTAGATATTGCATCCATAATATGTTCTCGCCCACCACCCAATGACAAAACTTTATCAAATGATGTTATATATATTGCAAAACCAAATTTATCTAAAATTCCAACACTTTTGGCTATTTGATTTACAGTTTCTTTAGCTGTTGACGCCGAATCAATTTGTATTTTCTTTATAGAACCATCCATTAAAAACACATTCAATGCTATAATATCTTTATGGCGATTTGCATGCAATTCCATATAAGATGGGGGTTGTGTTCTGGTGCCATTCTAAAAATATTATTTAAATATATAAAAAATATTTACGTAAAAACTTATTAAAAAATAATTACTAGCATTGTTCTTTGCAATAAATTTTCACAATAAGGAGCATACAATTCGGGACCACATTGAATGAATCGACGCAGATACTTTTCTAAACGTGCAGATGGTGGAAAACAACCTAAACATAAAGATAAAAGAACCCAACCTCTTGCATATGACGTCTGATATGGATTATTTGTTAATTGTTTACAAATTTGACAATAAATTTCATCCCTTTTAATTGAAATTATAAAATTAAAACACTTTTAAACATTATTCTATAATATCGAATTAATTAACGGGCCTATCGTGAGTGTCAACTATCACAAATGAAATAAGTGATAACTGATCAAATTTATATCAAAACTATATCTACTGGTAAATGTTGTGATAAAATGTTTGTTATTGTGAATCGTGATAATTTGATAAAAATTAGTTAAATATATAAATTTTAATATATAATTTATTTGCTATTTATTTAAGCAAAATAATTGAAAAAAATTAGGTGAGTGGAGCTTTATTCATTGGAGGAAGCAGAACAACTCTAACCTAAGGTAGTTTAATAATAAAATACATTCGCAATATCAAATTATCATATGACATGTATTAATTAAATTCACAATAGATATGAAATTTTTCATGCATTTGACGATAAGGTTAATAATTTTTTTTAGAAAATTATCACAAATTATGATAAATGACTTCTGATAATTGACACTCACGATTGGCCTGTAAAAGTATATCATACCTTAATTGAGATTTTAAAATTCCATGTCCAATAATAAAATGAGTTTTTTGTAAATTTGAACTTCTTTGTCCCAACCATTGATGATAATATTCAATTTCTTCACTATTATCTAAGGCTTTTCTTAAAACATCTGGTAATTTTGTTTTTCTTTTTAAAGTTTTCCGAATTAAACGTTGATGGCTAGTTTCATTGTCATTTATAGAACTGTATGCATCCAAATAATCTTTATTAGATATTTGATTTTTAGTCAAGTTAACAGTTAAACGATGCATTATTGATTGTTTTTTCTTAGGAGTTGATTTTGTTTTTGATCCTGTTGAATCAGTATCGTCATCATTATCATCATAATCATCTTCATCATCATCATCAAAATCATATTTTGCATCAGCCATATCACCCATAAAACGTAATAATGTTACCCAAATTGTCTTAATGGAAATTAAATAAAGATTAATGTAAAAAATATATGCAAAAAAAAATTTATTAACCCTTTATTCTGTTAGAAGAGAGAGCGGGGGAAACTCCTTTTCATATCGAATTAATAATTACTAACCTGTGCTGAAATAACATCCATTGGTAATGGATGATCTAATA
This sequence comes from Dolichopus griseipennis, assembly GCA_963082915.1. Lineage (NCBI taxonomy): Eukaryota > Metazoa > Arthropoda > Insecta > Diptera > Dolichopodidae > Dolichopus > Dolichopus griseipennis. Next base: position 77,262,905 of record OY720444.1, on the reverse strand, counting down.
GAGAAGTTTTTAATGGTTTTTTACTGTATTGAAATGAAACATTTGCATTAAAATAAGTTGTTGCAAATTTAGCGAAACCGTATTCACTTAAATCTTCAATGACAACTTTACGTTGTGGTAATTTTAATGTTCCTCCTTTAGAAGAAGCAAGAGTAGGTTCCATTAGTGTGTTGGACCTTTTCTATAAGGAATAATAAAAACATAGTCTTTTAATAAACTTAGCTTAAAAATTTGTTTAACAGAAAATTAGATGTTTGGTATATTTGAAGAGTAAGTGTATAAGGTTTGTTGAAATACTCGAAATATTAATTCTCAATTTTTTTTTTTTTCTCGGAATAGAACCAATAACAAACTTTTTAGTTTGTTGTGTTGTTCGTTATTTCAAAAATTTAAAAAAATATTAATTTTACTAACATTAAGTCTTCTGAATTGACAGCTGCCATTTTCTTCCATAAATGTAATTTTAGAATGTCTTAGTATGAGTAATATATAAATGACATATGAAGATACCATTAAACTATTCTAAAATGAATGACTCTTAAAAGAAAGTATTTTATTTACATTCGCAGAGATATGAAACTTCCTTTAATATGGAGAAACTTTCATATATCCAAAGCGATAGGAATATTGGTGAAGTGGAACAAATTGATATACAACCCTTCTAAATCACAAACTTAATTACCATTATTAAGTGTTTAGCGAAAAGTATTGCACGATCGATTTTAGAATGAATCCAACAAGGAGATTTTTCGGCCGCCTAACCAGCACATGGCATTAGAACAACCTTTAAAGGTCTGCAAAAATGTAATATGAAAGATTGGGAAGGGAAGAAGTAAAGGTACCAGAAAGGTATCTCGTTTCGCTTTCTACACGTAGTTTACTTATCAGTCAAATTAAGTTAAATGTATTAAATTATATGAAAGCGTCTACAACAGACGCAGTCATGTCGCAGCCATTACGCAGACATTAAATAAATTGCTTAACTTTTAACTTTTTCGCTTTCCTTACGTATTCAAATGTCAAATAATTGAACTTTTTAAAATATTTTTTATTGCAAAGTAAAAAAATATTTCAGGATAAAAAATTAATAAAATTATTAATTTTTTTTCTATCTTGGGTTAAATAATACCACCATTATTAAAAATAGCTAATCAATAAACTTTAAACTATTGTATATTTTTTAATTCATGAAATTTGTAAACAAAACAATGTCAAAAAACGCTGTCATGTACATTTCATTGTGGACAATCCTTTGTTGACTACATAATGAGAGCGGAACTAGAGCGTCATTGTAGATAGGCTATCATCCGCTGCTAACTGCGTTACTTGAAGTGGAAATGAATATACAGATTTATATTCCACGAGAATGTACTAGTTGTGGTCCGTAAGAATAGTTTAAGAGGGAGCATCTGTGAATTTACCCCAAATGCGTAGTGTCATTACCTACTAACAAGATATCCATAAAAAAGAGAAAGTGCTCCAATATTACAACGGTTATCAAGCGAAGTTATAGTATTTCTAATGTTAGGTCCATCAATTAAACGAATGGCGCGTTTTGAACTCGATCGAGAAAATTCAAGAAAGCAAAAGAGGTGCCAGCCCAAATATCTGAGTTATATTCTATATTAGGTTGTATAAACGCTTTATTCGCTTTAGGTCCCTTGAAAAGAAATTGGATTTACACCTCAAGAGAAAAGCCCCGAATTTGATACCATTTAGCTACATTAGTAAAATATTTTAATATAATATAAAAAGCAATGAATAATTAAAGTGTGTGAAACTCAAATTTATTTGAAGAAAATTTAGAAAAATTATGGAAAAGCTAAAGTATGAAAATGTGAAATGATAAATATATTTAAATGATGATGTTTAAATTTATTTTAATGATTTGTTGTTTTGTAAAATATGTTTGAAATAATAAACAGTGTTTAGTGTATATGTGTTATTTATATATTTTCATGTGTTTTTTTTTTTTTTTTTTGTAATTTTTGTACAATTTTTATTTGATATTTACAATGAAATAAATACTAAATTTGTTAAAATATAATTTTATGTCCTAATATTTATATACAAATATTTTTTAATGAGTTAAAATTCGAGAACTTTGTTTTGTTTTTTGTTTTGTTTTTGTAAATGATGTATAACAATTACATATATAAATTACATACATAACATATTATAATTTAATAATATTAAACATTCTATACAGTTTTTTTTTTGAGCAATTTGTTTAAATTTAAAATTTAAAATGTATTAATATTGACTCTATTTTATAAATTACATTATTTTTAATTAATTTTTTTTTTGTATAATAAATACATTTATGAAAATTTTAATTATTTTATTTAAATCTTTCAGTCCCCCCCTGTTAATTTTCCTGCTTAAGTTCCATAAGGAGAGCACTGGGCATTCACTCAGTCGTTTTATACACTAAGACTAATCTTTACCATGGAATTATACTAAACGACGTTCCGATCTATATAGACAACGTTTCTCCGACGTTTCGAGACATTAAGAAAATTTTGATTTTATGATTTTAAAAGTAAGAGATTACTCTAAACGAGACTATGACCAAAGAAAATTTGATTATATTTTATATTTTAAAAATGGCGGAAAAACGTCGGCATCGTTGACTGTAATTTTAGCATTATTTTCAAAAATAATGACGAAACGTTTACTACCTTTGCCATTTTAATATCTTATACAATAACTATATATTAATTGATATATTTATTTTATATGACGATATACATAAATTATTTTTATAATGACCTGACCGCGTTTGCAACCCGCTTTTGCTTTGACGTAAACGCCGGCGATTTAACCTCTAACTCGTCTAGTGCAATACGTCGTAAATAATGAGTGAAACAAAAAATATATTACCTATGTATTAATATTTTGTACAATTTGCCAAAGCATTATGGTAAGCGACTTAATCTTTTTGTTCGAGGGTTTATTTTTAATTAGGGGATAACTAATTAAAAATATTATTATACAATCAATTAATATCTTTTTTTTTAAATAGATTAATTTAAAACAAGATTTAATATTAAAAAGAAGAAAGCTATTTTCAATCAAAATTGAAATTCTTTTTTGTATAATTTTAAAAATGGAAATTTAAAACTGAAATTGTATTTTAATTTGAAATTTTTTCTGTATATATATATATGAAATCACATTCGTGATTCATATGTATAAAAGCCAACTGGTCTGGATAATAACTTACTCGGTATAATTTTTTTCATACGACTTACTTCTTCAAAGTACGCTAACATATCGCTTACACTTTCTGGTTCATTTTCCAAAAAATCAAATGCTTTTTCAACAGCTCTTCTACCCACCTCTGGTGTTATAGTTTGTTCAGAATAATTTCTATTTGGCATTCTTGTCATTTCACTATGTGTTGTTAATAATGATGTAAATTTATTATTTAAATCTAATAAACGTTTTTTAAAGTTTTGTTCAGCTTCATTTTTCCAATTTCCATTACCAGATTTTCTCATTTCATTTTCTTCTAATACTCTTTGCAATTTAATTTCTTTCAATTGGTGTACATAATTTGGTTGTATTGAATTATAATGTTTACGAAAAACATAGCCACGACAATGTGCCTGCAATTTTGATAAACATCCACGTTGCATTTTATAATTAAAACTGTCTGATCTTGCTTTAATACAAGCTTGTAATCGATTAAAACCTTTTCTCATTATTATAAAACGTTTACGTAATTTATGACCACGCCATGTTTTTTGTATCATAATTGCCGCGTTACGATATTTTATTAATGAACGTTTAAATAATACACGACGGAAACCACGTTGTATTGTAACAATATGTTTTAAATAGATTCGTGTTCTTTCGGATTCTAGTAGGGCGTCATCAGCATCTTTTAAAAATATTTTATTTGTACCAAATTGAAAATCAGAATTTTTTGGTAAAATTCTTGTACAAATTAATCGGGATGCTTCAACACAATCTGTTTTATGGGGTGGCGGTATACCAAATGTTAAATGACGATATCTTTCAACAAACCCAAAATATGTATGACGTACTGGATAACCTAATCGACGAATTCTAGCCGTTTCCATCATTCCTGAATAACGTAATTGACGAACACATAATGATTTATCGAAAACCTAAAAGGATAATTAATTAATAATTAATATTAAATTAAAATATATTTATATAATATTTAATAAAAACTTACATTTGACATTTTATGTTCATTGGGTTTAATACAACGAATAAAAGATGGATGACATGCTAATAATGTTTTCATTAATAAATCTAAAGAAGTGCGAAATTGTGTTGATAATGTTACAGATCTTTTTGTTGTATCTAAAGAATGTTTATCATTTTCAAAGATTCCCAATAAATATGTATTTGTTGTTTTCGAAATTAATTCTTTAAGATCGAAACTGAATGAATCTCGATTTTTATCTAAAAATCCTATAAAATAAAATAATTATATTTAATTAAAATTAATTTACTTTAATATTTAATTAAATTTTAAACTTGCCATGCGTATTATAATATACACTTCCTGCATAATGTTTAATACCAAAAACTGGAGTAGTACTTGATTTTGGTTTTTCATATATTGACCTTGTTCCATGTTGTAAATGTAGCTTTTCAAGAAGGGTTTGGTCAGAACCTATAAAATAATTATTATTAAACATTAATTAGATTTCAATTAATAATAAATTAAAATTTTTTTAATTTTACCTTTTGGAAATTTAGACTCTTCATCAATTAATGACATAATATTTAAGTTTTTCAATCCAATTAAATCTAAAATCTCTTGATTGTCTATGAAATCTATATTCTTCCAATTGATACCTTCACTTTGATATTCAGCTTGTTCCAACTTAAATTATATATTATATTTTTAAATTAATAATATTATTTTTAAAATTAAATTAAAATTAAGTAATTACCTTAAATATATGTCTAACAAAAAATTGTTGTAAATTTTCATTGGCATAATTAATACATAATTGTTCAAAGCTATTTGTAGTAAAATTTTCAAAACCAAATATATCAAGTACACCAATAGAAACACATTTATTAACATTAACACCTTTAAAAATTGTTTCATTTATTTTATCAACAATTCTTAAAAATATTCGACCATATATTGCCTTAACAAATGCATCACGACCATCTAATGCAGCCACTTTAGATAATGATGTTATTACTTTTTCACCTTGTACAAATAATGTTTTTTTAGTTAATGCTTCACATAAACTTGATTTTTGCATTCCCAAGAAATTTGCTATTCTAGTGGCATTTGTATTATCATTAATTTCCGATGAATCCATATTTTGTACAACAAGACCTTTTATTTTTAAATTTCCTAAATGTAATATAGCTGATAATAATCGAAAAATTTCCCATACTTCATCATCTTTAAATGCCAAAACTTGTAAAGCTGATCGTATATCAGCAAATTCTTTAACATCATTACGTCCTTCACATTGTGTATTGCCGCCTTGTGTCAAATAATAATATTTCGAAACATCTTCTAATTCTAATTTTTTTTTTTCATCTTTATTGAGACCAGCTAACATCGAATAGAATATATGATAATTACGTTCATTTTTACTTTGTCCAACTATTCTAGATTTTTCTAATAAATATTGTTCAATTTTTGCACCCTGTATTATACCATCTTTATTGAAATAAATATCAATATATTTGCCAAAACGTGAACTATTATCATTTCGAATTGTTTTGGCATTACCAAAACCTTCAATAATGGGATTTGCTTCAATTATTTGTTGTTCAATCCATGAATGTTTTCCACTTATTGCTGCCAAATATTGTAATATTAATTTTGTACTTTCAGTTTTCCCAGCGCCCGATTCACCACTGATAACAATACATTGATTAGATGATTCACGTTTCATTTCTTGAAATGCACTATCACCGATAGCAAATATATGTGGTGGTAAATCACCAATTTTTTTATTACGATAATTTGTTATCTCTCGATTGGTGTATATTGGTAAAACTTCATATGGATTAATAGCAACTAACATAGCACCTGTATATGTCTAAAATAATATTAATTATTTTAATTATTTAAATTTAATACTAAAAAAAAACTTACATAGATTAGTTTCTCTTTATAACGTATATGTAAATTACGTAAAATTGCATATTCTTGTAAATCACCCAATGTTATCATATCCTCAACTCCAACTTGTGATGTAATATGCATTCCTTTTATAACGTCAGTTGATTGTATCCATTGTACTTGACCTTCATCATCTCGAATTTGTGTACGATTTTTATCGGTACGTAATATACGACCGCCGACTGGAACAGCGAATTCATCCGACTGATTAGATGGTTTAATCCAAACATATTCGGTCTGAAAATTTAAAAATGACATCTAATTTAAGAACCGGACATATATATTTTTTGGAAAACAAAAAAGTTGTAAATTTTTTTTTTTTTTTGATTTTTTTATAAATAAAATTTAATAAAATTTTTAAATTTCAATTTTGTATATATTTTATAATAATAGAAAAAAATAAATCATAATGACAAAAAAAAATTTTTGAAAAAATATTTTGTCAAAATAATTATTATCAATTATATTTAGAAATCAAGATATTTTGAAGTTAAAACAAAATTGTTTTAGTCGAACCACTAAAATATATATGTATGTATATATATAATTAAATATAGAATTAAAATATTTTAACGCACTTGAATTTGTAATTACCCAAAATCGATAATAATTGGGTACAACCAGTTCAACAAATTATTTAATATTTAATCTATGTATTATATATATATAGTTAACATTAAATCAAAGCATTCCATTGTCCACAATTAGTAAAATAATTTGATAATAATTTGTTAAAAGTTTAGTTGACAACTAATTTATATATAATTTGTGATTTAATATCAAAATAATTAAGTGGATTTTTAATATTTTAATTACAGATTGATATCGCATATAATTAAAAAAAAAAAACCAAAATTAAGTGAGATTCAACTTTCAAAATTTAATTAATTTCATAGGTATAAGTTATAATCAAATTATTTCACCCTGATTGATAAAAATTGATAAAAAATGGGTATTATAATTTTATAATTTAGCGCCTTAATATTAATAACGTAATTATTACTCATAATAACGTAAAAACCTACAATAAAACTGATTCAACATACAAAAATTTGACTAAAACACTGCCTACCTAAGTTCAAAATTCAATCCAAGCAACAATTGGATGGCAGATGGGGGGTACGGGTACTTTAGAATTATAAAGAATTATTGTTTTAATGCTAATGAAGTACAACGGTTTAAATGACCTTTCTAATATGTTTCGGTTCTTTCAATTTAGGTATAGGTATATAATAATGACGTTTATATAACACGATGATATTGATAATGACAATGAATTATATTATCAATATTTTTCAATGATTCGGGATCAATGGCATTGTATTGATTATCGTAAGTGAAGAAAGCGTGATCTAAGTTTCTTTAAAAATTCTAAAATGCTAAATCTTTTTAAAATTAAATATTTTTATTACTATTTTACTATATTACAAACTAAATGTTTCCGAATCTTTCATTAATTACTAGGGAGGATTAATTTTTCAACAATCAATAGCAGAATTGTATAGTACCTCTGCAAAATGTTAAATTGATCTGGATGTATAATTGTTAGAAGTACAAGAAACTTAGACTAAGTTTACTAAAGTATTAGCCTAAGATTTAAATAAAATATCTGGAAAACCATATATAAATTTAAAAAAAAATGTTTTTTAAATAATAACTAATAACATCTCCACGAAATATTTAGAAATAAAGATATTGTTACACAATATAATAATATCGAATAGTTTCGAATTCTTACGCTTAACAGCTGCTTCCATAAATTTATAAAAGTTTTCAAAAAATAAGTCAAAAGTCGGATTCATATAACCTTTTATACATTTTAAAGACTTTTATCTGTTTTAATCTTTAATTGCAGAAGGTTTCTATACACAAAACAATAAGTTTGAAAAGTTTTCCACCGTTTTAAAGAAAAACTAGTATCGCGATGCGCCCAATATTCAAGCGATTTTCGCGCTTAAATTATTATTTATATTTATAAGGAAATAATTCATCCGCGACCGGCAATTTTGAGCCCGAATAAGTCCGAATAAAATTAATGATGATGATTAAGTCATATAAATTAAGACTGAGGCACATTGTGTATATATTAAGATTTTAAGAGAGGTGATAAAAGTCCCAAAGTCAAAAGTTCCGAAAAGTAAAAAATGAAACATAATTTCCCAATATATTTTCAAATAATATGGTGATAAAATTTTAAACTAAATTTTGGAAAGCATTAAAGCCAAAATTTAAAAACAAATTAAGTCGAATATTTCTTTATTCTGAAAAAATTTCTGTATGTTCTGATATTTTAATAATTCTATATTATATTATAAGGTATTTCTGTATCTATCTGTGAGTTATATTTTAAAATTAAATTATTTGAATTTTTTAATTTGATTAATTTATTTAATTATTGGTTATGCTATTAATTTCAATTTAAAATGGCGAATGGTACAGCTATCAATGATTCGAATTCGAAAACCAATTAAAGGTTTTGACACTCTTATCAGGAATCGAACCCAGGCCGTACGAATGGAAATTCGACACTGTAACCACTGTACCGTCCAGCTGTTTAAAGCCAACCTGTTATTTGTTTTAACCTATACATAATTACTATAATATCCAACAATTCTGATACATCCTGTATATTTTAACTTACAAATTAATATCCAAATTGTAGGTTAAATACAAAACCTTGTTTACAAAAAAATAAATTAATCATCATATTTAATTTGAAAACTTATTGTACTTGTACTAATCAATTAAATTCTTGAACTATAAAAATAAACACAAATAATATTTTATCTAAAATTTTATCATAATTATATGTTTTATGATAAAATTTTATTATAACATTCTTTTATAATAGAATTTCTTATTCTTGCAAATTTTATTTTAAAAACTTACACTTTTTTCATTTTCTGAACTCATTTTTTTTCACTTAAGTTTTCTTTTACGACTCAAAACCAAATAAAATTAATTTTTTAATATTTTATTAATATTAATTTTTAAATAAATATTTTTTAATTGTTTTTTTCCACTATAATAGTAAAATAATTTTAATTTAAAATAAATATATTAATTTTAAATAAAATATTAATTATTTTAATTAATATATATTAATTTTTAAAAAGATTTTATAAATTCATTATTAACACAAAAAAAAATTAAAATTTTTAGAGAAAGTATAAAACTATAACGAATGTTTAATGTGGCAAGTTTCAACTTTCGAACTTAACTAATTAATTTTTTTGAAGAGCAAAAACAATTATTTAATAACCGTCAGTATACGAAATTATTATCAAATTTATGATAAAATAAACTTTTATTTTTTTTTAATTTCTCAATTGAAAATATACAAAATAGATAAAAGGAAAAACAATTCGATTACAATCTAGTTACGAAATCATTAACTTCGTATTTAACAATATTAGATTAGATAGGGAAATCGTTTTTATTTTTTTCTTTCTTTTTTTTTAGTTAGAGAATATTACCTTAAAATTTTAATCATTCATAATTGTTTCATTAACCAGAAATAGTTGTATTTACAGAATTTTCGAAATTCGCCATTGATCGTTGATCTTTAAAAATAAAAAAAAAATAATAACAACAACAAATTTATTGAAATTTTTCGAAAATTTGGAAAATTTTGTACTATGTCTTCTTAAGTCGAGATTCTCATTATTAAATTGATAGATGTGTAATACAAGTTAACATTTTCATATTTATGTAAATTTAAAATTTGTAAGCAATAAAATAGAAACCTTCAATTTGATATTAAAACGAGGAAGAGTGTAGTAGAGTAGACTGTGTCAACTCTGGGATACCCGCATGACCGTAACATATACATTATATCATCCGGTTATTTACTTTTGGCAAAATTTCAGACACCAAGCTTCATTAGGTGTAGAGTAATGCTCATATAAAAGAAGGAGTTGTATGGCAGCTACTCGAACCCTTTGCAGTAGACCAACCAAATTAACTAGCAGTAACTTTGGCCATTATACTAATCTATTTTTGGCAAAATTTCAGACAGACAGCTTCCATAGGTAAAGAGTAATGCTCATATAAAATTAGAAGTTGTATGGCAGGTACTCGAACCCGTGTACCAAAATGGCTGGATTTAAATAGCGAATTCGGTTTTTGCATAAAAACGAATTTGTGAAAATTTCAGAATCCTAGCTCCTTTAGTTTTTGAGTTATCGTGATTACGGACGGACGGACGGACATGCATAGTAAATCAATTTATTTTTCGATTCTGATCCGATCCATACACTTGAATCTATATCTACCCCCCTCCTTCTCTGCGTCACAAACGTAATGGCAAATTTATTATACCCTTTGACTATATAGTCATACGGGTATAATGACTATATAGTCATACGGGTATAATTATATGACGTGATCTAAATCTAATTGATGCAGGTTAAGCGATTGAAATGAATTAATTCAAATCGACTTTGTTGCCATAGCAATAGTAGTAAAGTCGAATCCACTATTCTATACTATTATACCTGAATGAATGCGTATGTATGTATCCAAAGATTATACTAAATTTGCCATTACGTTTGTGACACTGTGAAAGAGGGGAATAAATATATTCTCAAGTGTATGAATTGGATCAGAATCGAAAATCAAGCTCATTTAGCTAATGTATGTTCGTCAAATACTATTATGAAACTGATTTTCTGAAATGTTATCAAGTTTAGTTTAATGGTCAACGTCTACACAAAATATTGTTTGTCTATAGTCACTAGTACAAGAGATTCGAATAGCTTCGAGTATAGAATTATTTCATTTGGCGTTATTTCATTCACCCTTTATAAAAATAAATTGAATTGTATTTTGGAATTGCATATATTTAAAAAGGATTCTGCATTTAATTGAAGTTTTTAAGGACCCTGTTGGACTTTGTATATGTAAGATCCTTTTTTTAAATTATATCAAAAGTCATATCACGGCCTGGTGTGCTATAACTACTAATTTATTATATTGGTTCTTTATAAGCTTAATTTTATTAAAAAAAATCTATTTATATTCATTTATACAATAAAAAAAAATTTTGAATTAGTCCATAATGTATTATTTCAGAGTGCTTGTCTACGAGTGAACCAAATAAAGAATTGCAAGTCAACAACACTTGACATTTGTAAATCAACACTTGATCCATTAAAATTTCAATGGTCGTAAATCTTTTTCTAATGATCTATTAAAGGAAATGAAATACACTTATAGCTCAACTACCGTTATAAGCTTTACACGCAATACTCACAATATATGAGTATCTCTAACCAGTTTTGAACTAATTAGGAATTGCCATAATTAGATAATAGGCCTTGGATAATCCTATTTCTGTTATTATATTGATATTATGTGATCTACTTTTGTTTCTAAACTTCACCCATTGATACGATTAGATCTTCATATTAAATTTAAATTTCTTTAAACTTTCTGTTAAAATCTCATTTTTTCTAGACAATCATAACACACGAAATAAGGTGACAATCCAACATTGTTCAAAAAATTTTTAAAAATACAATTAAAAAAAAAATTAAAACAAAAAAAAAACCGAATAAAAATTTGGTAGTTATTAAAAATTATAAATAAATAATTTGTTCAAATTAATTAAAGTGTTTTCTTTAAATTGAAGCAATTAAATACAATTTCATTGCATATAATAAAATAATATACATTTTGATAAAAGCAATATTGTGGCCAATAATTGAATCATAAATTTTTAGCATAACTAAAATTATAGATTATTTTACTTAAACAGTCAAAGGTCTTATAATATATATGGTACCAGCTTGAACTTAGTTGTTATATAGTAAAAATAAGTATATAAATGGTAACTAATTAGCTGTATATATTATGAGATTTCAAATAAAAAAACCCAAATGTACATTTTATCATAGGCTTATCAAAAAGAATTATATATGAAAAATATATAATTATGATAAATATATCTTCAAACGCTGTGTCATATTATAAATGAATTTTGCAGAAATCTTTACACAAAACTTTCCCACAAATCTGGTGTCTTATAAATTTATAATGGAATAAAATAATAATAGTACTTATAACTTTTATAATTAACTAATTTTTATTTAGAACATTAGATAACAAAATTTGTACTTTAGACTAATTCTGTCCCAGTTTCCCAGTTTAAAAAAGTCCCAGTTTAAACTTTACAATATGTCCAAAAAACTCTTGTCCTTTATTATGAATCGATACAATCTCTTGATCTTATGGATATAAGATATCATCTGAAGTCTGTTAAAATCAATTACATTTTTGGGGGTCTAAATCTGTTTTTAAGTCTGGTTCTAATGCTAAATCTATTCAAAGTAAAAAAAATTAAAGTCGGCAAACAATAGACAGGGTACATTTACATTTTTTTAACGAATTCGAATAAAAGAACTGCTGCTATTAATGCTTCACTTCTAACTTAACATCTTGAGTTCCCAACATGCTACAGATTCGGACATACAAATCCTCTTAAAACACTACAGAAAAATAATTTTAAATAAATGTATAAATGAACAAATTATAATTCATTATCATAAATAAGTACAAGATATAACTCCCAACTTTGAGTTAATAAGCTCTTGTTCATGGATTTAGAAAAAGATTTTACTTAACTTTAATTATAAATTTTTCTTCATTCAGAAATCCCATTACTTTTCAACTTAATTTTTAAAAAGTTCTTAAGTTTAGCTAAATATTACAGAATTAGCTGTTATATATTAGTTCTACATCAGTACTAATTAATAGTTCTGTGCTTTATTAAATGTAATTTAAAATCTAATCTCAAATTGTAACAAGTTATAATTAAAAAGTATTAATTGGAAATTTCCAAAATAAATTCAACGCAAAAAGTCTAATTAATTCGACTTAACCTAGATTTATCAAATGATTCAATAATATATAAATCTTTTATTCTGCATTATCCTTAATGTGAAATCGCGATTAATTAAGGATTTACTGATTAAGCATTATAAATGAAAATCCACTGCATATTTGTTTATATCTAAAGATATAAATATATTCTGTTTTTATCTATAGCCCTTTAATTATTCCTTCAAATTATTTATATAGTTACAATAAGTTTTATGAAACAAAAATCAAAGAATTTATAATATTTATATATATTTGCTAAATTTCGTAATTATGATGATAAAAATATGTCTGATTTATTTTAATATAAAGATTATTGATTAATTAGAGTATTTATTGTAATTTTCAAGATTATATCTGTATATACAATTATTAATATAATATAGTAATAAATTTTAACGGATATTATGGAATTATTTTGCTAAAATTAATCAAATTATAATCATTATACCCTGTTTATCCTTCGGAGCTCAGTTTTTTTTTACAACTTATACAATAATTTTTTTTTATTATAAGAGATTCTCAATTAGGTAAGGATTTTATAGAATTTATCTCTATTTGTAAAGTTGAATTATTAAGTAAATATTCAATTTAAAAATATAACTCACAGATATCGAAACATCTTATAACTCAATATCAAAAATTATTAAAGTATTAATAAGAAATTTTATAATTTTTTTTAATGGGTTTTCAGTAGTTTATAAAACCAAAGTAGAAGTTAGTTCGTCCTTTGTTCAGCCTGTAGGATTCCAAATTAATAGCACACAATTTTTTTATATAAAAAAATTTCAAAAATGCTCTTTGAGTTAAATTGAATTGAAATTAAGCTTAATTATAATTTTAAGAATATAATATGTGTTCAAGACTCTAGTTTCTTCCCTGCAGTCCCAAAATTTGACAATTGTATAGTTAGGTTTGTAAGCTTACTTGAAATATAAAAAATAATATTCGTTTTTACTATACTTGTATATGTATTATAATAAAGCGCTAACTACTGCTGCTAGTTCATGTAACCCAACTGAAATGATCTAAAGTAACAATTAGCAAACAATATAAAAGTAACATTCTAAGGCGGCCAACAACATCAGTAGCACGCCAGGCCCTAGATTGGAACCCGCAGGGTAGGAGAAATGTGGGAAGACCAAGAACATCCTGGGGGAGATCAGTCCAGAGAGAATGTGTCCTATCGCGAAAACATGGTCCTAATTAAAGAGGTTAGCGCTAAACAGAGACAGTTGGAGAGGCTATGTGGAAGCCCTATGTTCCCTAGGGGAATAATAATGAAAAAAAAAAATTATAGGTAACAATGTGGTTGGGTGATTAGAGCGGCGTCTACCAATTATATTAATTTTTATGTTGTATTTTAGGTTGTAAGAATCAACTCAAAATGCAAGGCAATACTTTTTTAAATATTGTTTTTTGTAAATGCAATTAAATTCATAAAACATAATTTTTTCACTTAAAATTCTCATTTATTCTTATTTTGTTTTTTTTTTTTTGTTTCATTTCTGTTTAAGTACATAAGCAATTTGATTATAATAAGTTGCAAGTATTCAATTTGTAATTTACATAAGATTACATATTTATCTTAAGTCATCATAATATTATTGAAATTAATAAAAAAAAATTTTAACAGAAAAAAAATTTGGTTCTTACACTTAGACCTGTCGTACGACGGGCTTTCTCCCTAGTTTATATATTAATAGTACATACAGGGATTATCTGATCATATTAAAGCAAGGCGTGTAATAAATAATAACATAAATAATAAGGATAAACTTCGAAAGGGCTTGTGAGCTATAAAGATGACGTCATCACATAACGGTACTAAATATCTCATAGTTTCCGAATATATAAATTATTAGTGGCGATGGCGCCATCTAGTGGTCGAAAAATGCATTACAAAATTTTCCTAAGATTTTGTAGCATTTTTATTAAAATGTTATATTTTTCCTGTAAGACTATAACCTTGAACCAACATCTTACAATATTGTAGGGCATGATATTGTCTTTCATAAACATCTTGTTTGATCTGAACCGATGCTACCATTTTTGAGATATTGCAATTTCAAGTGGAAAATTAAAACAAAAAAAAAATTTTGAACTTTCAAAAAAATCACTATAAGTATGAAATTTTCCAAAACACCCTGTATTTTTTATGATACTGATAGAAAGGTATTTTGACTCTCTTTCCAACAGTATATAATAAGTATGGTATATGTTGACAAATAGCTCCACCAGAGAACATAAATGAAAAAATGACACAACAATTTTATTAAAAAATACATTTTCATACTTTATTTGCCATAAATTTATTTTGCCTTTTTGGCAAATTTAAAAATGTAAGAATGCATTTTAGGTTTGGATACAATATTGAGTTTGGTTCTGGCAATTTGTTTTGAGGGATTTTGGAGGTGCTAAGCTCAAAGTTTTAGAATTTTTTTTAATTAAATATGTATGTGTCCAATAATAATATGTAACATAAACTATATTGAATAAATTTTGAAATTTTAATTATTAAAAAAACTATTTTTGGTTATAAATTCTTAAACTCATCAAATCTTGATAACATTATAAAATTAAATTTCTTATTTTATTTTTTAATCTTATTTTTATTATTATTCAAGAGTTTAATCAACGTAAGTTTTACTTACTATCAACCTATCAATAATAAAACCATTTAACTAATCCATTAATCACATTTTAAATAATTCCTATTATTAATTATTAAGATAATTTAATAAATTAAATTTTGAAAAAAATTATATATATTCATATAAATATATAAAACAAATAACAATGATATTAAGATCAAAAGCTAAAAATTGCGACAAACTTCATAAATTATAATATAAAAACTTTGATTTAAATTTTTTTTTTGTTGTTGTTTTTGTTGAAGATATTTTTTCAAAAATCAAAATTTATTTCCTATCAAAATACAATTACAATAATATTAACGGTATAAGAAAGCGCCTTAATAAATAAATTTTCAAATATTCAAATTTTTATCTTATAAATTTTATAAATCATAATCATTAGAATACATATTACATACATATGTATGACATATGGTCAAACGCGGTCATTATTATTATCATTTGACGTATGTATTTTATAGTTATTTTGTTTATTCGCATATAATTAATTTCAAAAAAAAAAAAAATATAAACAAAATTATCTACACGTATTATAAATTTGTATGTATGTTTGTTTATATAAAAAAATATCAAGAATAATATTAAATCAAAAAGACTGTAAGATATATTTAACAATTGTTACTTAATTTAATAATGTACATAGGTATTTAGAACAATTAAAAAAGAATTGTAAAATTCTAAAATGTTATATTTGAGTACAAATTAGTTTTACAAGTAAATTCGTAAAAAAACTCAAAATTGAGTACATTTGAAAAATATCATTCATGCAATATGCTCGAAAATTATTTTTATAAATATAACTCATTTCAAACTTGTAATTAAAAACTTCCCTTTCGTTGCATGGTATTTTACAATTCTAAAGATACTTGTAAATAAAATTAATTTTTAAAATAAATTTAAAATCTTATTTTTTAATTAGGTACATTATGTAAATAAAATTTTGTAAATTATTTGTTATATGAAGTTTACGATAATTGAGTAATTATTATTTACACTTGTCAATTATCATAAAATAAAGTATTTTAACACTTTTTACTAGTACAAGTGAATTTTAAATGTTGTAACAATATTTAAGCTCGTGAAAAGCATGACCTATGACTGAAAGCATGAATAGATAGATTAATTTGATAAAAAATTAACTGTTTATAGATATTAAAAGAATCGAGGCCTGTTTAACTTAACTAATTGTTCTACAATTTATAAGTATGAAATTTTTCCAAATTTTTATATTTTATCAAAGTTTTTGCTAACATAATTTAAAAACTTATATCACCATGTTCTGTTACAAGTTCTATTTATTTAGTTACAATTGACAAGTTCTGTTAGATTTCAAGTAAATTTGTGGTTTCCACTTTTATTAAAGTTATCTACATTTGTACTTAAGTATTGCATTATTTTATTTTATAAATTTTATAGAAATAACATAACGAAATTTTAAACTTGTAATAGATATTGATGAAATGGTTTTTTTTTACAATTTGTAGCTACAATTTTAATATTACCGTTGTAAATTTTGTATTTTATCGTATAGACCTCTATTAGGTACATAATTTTTGCCTGTAATATGCTGTAGCATAATTTTGAAAAAATATTACAAAAGAAGAATAACCTTCATAATAGCTTTCGTAACATATTTTTTTTTTTGAAAAAAGATAATTACAAATTATTTTTAATTTAAAATTATTCTTTGCAAATCGTGATATACGACATGAACATCATACAACCTTCGAGCATCTTCGATTCGAGTACGCTGTGCTGTACAATACGACACTTTAAATTTAAACATGTACGCAAAATAAATAAAATAAAAAATTAATCGTATTTGTATAACTATTTTATTAGTACTATGTAGATGTCGCCTTTTTGATAATAAAAATAAAACCTGATAAATTAATTGACATTTAATGGAACTGTCAATTTTTGTAAAAGTATTTTCCTTGTTCGCAAAATAAGGAAATTTTTTCGAATTATTTAAAAATTCTATTAATATAAAATTATTGTTATTTATATGACTTTAAATTTAAATTGTTCAGATATTTTGGATTTATAATTGTTTTATTGTATTTCAACAACTGAATTTTAAATTATATTAACTTTTGTTTGTAATGTCTGCTGGTACATCGCAGGTAAACTTTTTTTTATATTGTACAGATGATTTTTATGATGCAATTTTTTATCATCAAAATAATTATATCAAAATACTTTTTATAACCTTGACTTTCATGTAAATATGTAGGGTACTAAACTGTTACATGGTTTTAAACGTTTGTCTCGGTTTGATAGTGGATTAGGAGCTCGTTTACCAGAAGCATATAAAAAGTTTTGGAGAGAATGGAAATATACTAAACCTACTGCCGTTCATTATATACCAAAAGAAGGAAAATGGGAACGTGATGAATTTACTGGTCTTGTTAGACCAATACAAGATATACCATTTC
This sequence comes from Dolichopus griseipennis, assembly GCA_963082915.1. Taxonomy (NCBI): domain Eukaryota; kingdom Metazoa; phylum Arthropoda; class Insecta; order Diptera; family Dolichopodidae; genus Dolichopus; species Dolichopus griseipennis. The sequence goes on along the minus strand of OY720444.1, from coordinate 77,244,792 downwards.
CTTTGATTGATGTTCCAGAATCCCACTATGGAATTTGGGGTGGTGAAGCAATTATCAAAGGATTTCAAAAACGTCAACCTTTAAAACGAAGAGTACCACATTTTTGGGTACCAGTATTGCGACGTTCTGCTGTATATAGTGCTGTTTTAGATGAATATATGTCAATGGTAGTTACAGAAAGAACTATTAATTTAATTTTTGAAAGTCATGGATTTGATCATTATTTGCTTAAAACACCTGCATGTGACTTACGTTCAACACTAGCTTTAAAATTAAAAGGTAAAATATTAAAAAATTTACTGAATGGCTGCCCTAACCTAAAAGAACAACCTGATAAACAAAAATATGTTCTAAAGGAATATGGAAAATATTTACAACAAGTAAGTACATACTTCAATTATTTGTTAATATAGTTGAAAACATTAATTTGAAAATCACATTTTAGTATTCTTCTGAAGAAATTGACTGGTATGGATTGACATTTAATGAAGCGATTACTAAACTAAAGGAACAAATAAAAGCAGAAAATCCAATTGTTCCTCATAAAATAGAATTTCGACAAAAATTAATTGAACAATTAAAAAATGCAAAAATTACGGAAGACGGCCAAGTAATTAAAAATGATGAATTAGAAACTGTTAATTTAAAGTAAGTTCTATGATGATCTAACATTATTTTATTAAAAAACATTTTATTCATTTTTTAGTGAATCCCCTTCATCATCTAACTGGTTTTCAAAGATGAATCCATTCGGAAGAAAACATGAAAGCTAGTGTTATATTTAGATTTTAGTTAATCTTGAAATTTGTAAGATCAGTTGTTTGAAAAATTAAGACTAATTTGATAATAAAATATATTAAATTGTCTTTTTTACTTTTTGTTTTTTAATTTTAGCGATGCTTTAAAAATTTATTATTAGACGTGTAATATAAATATTACTATCAGTACACCTTAGAGAAATTAAAATCATATTTTAAAATAATATTGAAATTTTATTTTTTATATAAGTCTTTATAAAAATCGATGTATCTTATATCTGTCATATTTATAACTTTATTACTAGCGCCAGATATTGACATATGATTTTGCTCCTTGCGATATGTGAAATTGTAAACGGCTGATAAATCACTTTCTATTTTACCAATTTCTTCACCGTTTAATGAATAGTATAAAATGTATTTCGATTCACCTGCAATTACTATATTTTCATCTATAAAATTACAATAGTAAATTTTTCCTGGAAATGGAAGTGTTTGAATCATTTCAGATGAAGGTAAATGCCATAAAGATGCTTTTGTTCCACCTCCGCAAATTAACCAATCATTATAAACTGCTACACTTCCTTGCCAATTTCCGAATTCTGTTCTAAAAAGTGTAGGCTCCTTATACGGTTTAAGTTTTTTTATAATACTTTTAGTGATAATGTTCCATATAATAATTTTTCCATCTTCCGAAGCTGAATACATAGTGGTATCATATAAACGAACACAATGTATGTAATTTGTATGACCAATATACTCGTACAAAATAGATTTAGAATTTAAATCTATTTGGTAAATATTATTGTTTCCACATCCAACAAATAAATGATTATTACTATCATCCAAATAAAATGTATTTAAATCTCCAGAATCACTAATTTCTATTTGAAATGCAGTTTTGTTTACTTCTAACTTATCATTTTGCCATTTGAATGCTGATATTAAAGAAACTGTTCCAACTAAAAGATGATCCTTATGAAATGCTAGTGATAAAATTGGACCAAGATTTAATTGATATTCATCCACATCTGCTGTTTCAAATCCTTCACATATATTTTGCGCAAATATGTCACCATAATTATTACCATAAAACATCCATTTATTATCTGTGCTTATAGTTTGTGAAAGAACAGTATTATAAAGTATTTTCAGTTGTTTCGAAATCATTTTTTTAATTAATGGTTTAAAATTTTTTTATTTTAATAATAATATCGGCCTTTGATGCTATTTATTATGTTATGATGTCTGGTTTTCTTTACAATTTTGACAATTGATGACATTTCGATATTTATCGATTTGACAGTTTATTTGGGGCGCGTTTTTTCAGAAATTTATGAATTGATATTAGGTTGACCGGAAAATATTGACAATTAATTAGAATTATCAAATGAACTGAACTGGTTTAGATGTTTTATTGACAATGAATGATTATTTAAATAATATAAATGTATTTTGTATTTTATTTATACTATTATTTAAATTTTTCAGAATTAGAGTAATATTTTTAAATAGTTATAGGAAAATAAATTTTTAAACTATATTTTTCAAAATAGTTTTTCTGTTGTTTCAAAACATTCAGGTGAAATGATTATAATTTATTTTAATAATTAATTTTATAACCAAACAAATGGCAAAAATGGAAACCTATATGTATTAGGCAAAACAGGAGATTTATTATTTCTAAAATAATCATATTAAATTAATATGAAAATTAGATAAAACTAATAATAAATTTTTTTTTATAAATTAAATTCTTTATACACAATTAGTTAACTATAATTTTAAATTAAATTGTCTGAAATTAATTGATATATATATATGTATGTATAATATATAAATATGAATAAATAAAAAATAAATAAATCATGTTTTCAAATGGAGTTTTTTAACTTGGTACTCGACATGTTAACAAACCATACCACCCGCTTATCCAACCTATCTTCGAACTATTCATTTTTTTTTAATAATAATAGATTAAAATAATATATAAAATAATAATATGTACAACCTGATGTTTTATATGAATCAACATAAACTTTTTTTTAAAATAAACTTTATTAGACAAAAATCACAGATGTTTTCTTTAAATACTACAATAATTTGATCCTCTCTAACCTCTTATTTTTTTTTTTTTATTTATTTTAGGATCTGATATTACAAACACCATTTGCATCTTTAAAAACTAAATTACAAACTTTTTCAACACTATACCAAAGTAATGAACCATATCTTCTAGCTGAAAAATCAATAACCGATGATGCTTCACAAATTAAAAATAAACATTGTGTACGATAATTGAAAATAACTGCTTCTTCAGATTTAACTTTACCACTTGTTGTAAAACCATGTAAAGCACGCCAAATTTGATGATTTCCAGCTTCTACAGCTGTACTTCCTACAACAATATAACGATTTCTAATAGGCATCGGAGTTTCACTTCTTTCAATTTTTATTTGTGAATATAAAAATTTATTTCGAAAATTTGGTGGAACATTAAATCTATCTAAACCGTATTGTTGATGAAAAAAAACAGTATCAAAAATAAAACTTGTCGATCTATAACGATCTTCAAGTGTTTCAACATATTCTGTTAAAGTATTCTGCTGCAAAGGCATTATAATTTCATCAATTCCAACCATAGCTAAATGTTTAAAACCATCTTTAAATGTTCCACGATACATGCAATCGTTATAATATGCTAATATATTAGCATATTTTACTTCACTTTGATTTGATCCTCTATAAAAATTCCAATCCATTTTTTCTACAATATTTTTATCAGCATAATGATCTAATAATTGATGAACATCATCAGTTGCATTTGATATATAAAAATAAAATTTTTCTGCTCCTAAAAGTGTATATAATTCAATAAATTCCGCAATTCGAAGAACATTTCTATATCGACGAGGCAATGGAAATACACATATTCCTAAATATCTATAATTAAATTTTAAAATATTTGTTGTTTCAGGATATCTAAAATTAGTTTAAAAAAATAAATATGTAATTATTAAAACTATAAAATACATTGCATATTTGTATAATATATTTACGTTATTGGAATAAATGTTGGTGATTCTATTGTCATCTTATTATCTGCGTATGCTAATGCTATTGAAAACGGTAATTCTATAATTCTACTATTATTAACATTAATAAGAGGGCACATAATTGTAAAGGCAGCATAATTTAAATCTTCATGCTCTGTTATTGGTTGAACTTCTCCTGGTGTCACAGTCATTGTTCTGTCATCATCAAATCTATTAATAAACATTTAATTATTTAATTATATTCTAAATTGAATCCAAATTTTTAATACTTATAAATGCATTCTAATTCATCTTCATCTAAATCTAAAGGTAATATTGCAAATGTTCGAACAGTTCCATAAGATTTATTTTCATCGTCAAAATCAGCACTATCTAGAATTAAATTAATAAAAGGGTGCAAATATAATAGGTTTCTACTGATATAAAAATATAATTTAATTTACCTAAAATTTCAACTCTTGGATCAAAATATGCCGAATATTGCTGATGTCTTAAAAGAGGATCACCTAAATAAATCCATTTATAAAAACTTTCATTTCCATCTTGATATGGTTTAATAAATGTTAAATTTTTTTGTACTTCTTTTAAAATTGCTGTTCTACGTTCATACTAAAATAAAATTTTTACAAAATAAAATTAATTAATTACAATTATTATTTTTGATATTTTTTATAATTATTCACTTATATACTATACTTAATGTAAACTTGAGCTGTACAAATCTCTTTTCAGACCGGTGTTATATTACGGCAGTAAAACGTGGACGACCACCATAGCGACGGCAAATCTACTTTCCCATTTCGAGAGGAAAATACTGCGTAAAATTATCGGGCCAATTATCGATCAGGGCCAATTTAGAATGCAACACAATGCAGAGCTATACATTGTATAATCCGACAGCGATGTTATGACATTCATTAAGCTACAACGCCATAGGAGGGCCGGTCACATACAACGTATGCCAGATTCCCGCATTCCAAAGAAGGTATTGAAAGGGGGGAAATATATAGAAATAGACCAGTAGGGAAACCGAGAAATCGATGAATTAATGCCCTCGAGTTAGACGCTGTGTCAATGCTCCAAGAGCAAAATTGAATAACTGCTGCCTAAGATCGAGTGAAATGGAATAGTATGATTTAGGAGGCCAAGGTTCGACAACGGGCTGTAGCGCCATAAAAGAAGAAAATGATCCTATACTTAAATAAAGTAGTTCCTTCACTTAATTTAACTATTGAATTTGAAAGTCGAAAAAAATAATAAATCTTTAAGCCTGGAAGTTATGCAACGTTTTTAACCAAAATGGTATGCAATAGATATAACAACTTACATTCTGAGTCCGATGGCTTGATGGTTGCCTTAGTCCCAATACAAGCATTTTTTTTTCAATAAATATTTGTAGAAGGAAGCAAAATTTATGATAAAATTAACCAGATGATAGAGCCACATAAGAGCATTAAAAACTCCAGAAAATGGTTTAATATCAAATGCATTATACAACAATGAGGAGTACATTAAGAAGACTTTGCTCACGGATTTTATAGTCTCTGAGAATTTCATTTTCTTAGACAAATTTGTTTATATTTAAAACTAAAATAATTTCCTTATACTATTTTCATTATAGTAGACGATCTACAAAAATTCTAATATATCCCGGGCAATATTATTGGAGATAATATAAAATATAACATGTTGATAACAGAATAAGGTTAATTAATAAAAAAAAAGATTATTGGTATTTGGTTAAGTACATCTTAAGATATTATCTAAAAGCTATTTGAGTTATAAGATTAGTTTATATAAATTTAAGTTTAAGCTCACTCAGCTATAGAATAAGAATTATTTTTAATTTATTATTTTTAAATGATATAAAAATTAAAATAATTTCACTACAATTTTCCTTACGATCAAATTTAATAATAGTATAATATAATTAAATAAATATAATAAAAAGTATTCGGTATAAAATCTAATACCCCCGGTCAGATCATATCTAATAAAATAAAATATCGTAAAATTATATAATTATATCGTAATATAAAATATAAATATGGGGCCTCGGTGGTGCAGTGGGTTCGATTCCCGGTCAGGTCATACAATATTTAATTAAAAAAAATTATTGAAAAATTATTTTGCTTTACGAATCCCCATGGTGACCAAATATAATATAAATATACAAATATATAATATAAACAAAATAAATAATATAGTAGTTATAAATAAATAGAAAGTATTTTATGAGGGGTGCACAACGGGCCGCAAGGCCTAGATGTAAGGGAGACTTGCTTTCCCCCTCGTTTAAACAACAACAACAACAATATAAAATATGATTTAATAAAAATATATAAACAATGCTTGGGTATAAGATAATAGATGGCGCACAAAATCAACTTTAGTGTATTCATAATATAGCTACAGCCGAGTAATCAACGGCTTAGGGAATAAAACGATTAAAGAAACTGAAGGCTAAAGCCCAGTCTAAAAAAACTTGAAGTGGAAGAGGAATAAAAGAATAATAAACTAATAATAGTATCCTAACCTATGATGGTTTCAGTAAATGGTCTTCAAATATTGCATTATCATTTATGATATGTAATATTAATAAATAATTAAATAAATCAAAGCTTTAATATCAATTAGGCTTTAAACATGTTTCTGTTGTTTAATTTTTCAAGGTAACTAATCTGTTAAATTATTCTTATAATTACTTTCATTAACATTTTTAAAAAAATACTTTAATAATTCAAAAATTGGCGTTTAAAATTTTTTCTTTCTGAATCCAATAGTACTATTATAATACGGTATTATAGTACTAAATTAATTTAACCAACAAATTATTTATTATCAATGCATATTGCATATGCACATATATAAAAAAAAAATACTAACATGTTTTTCTTATATGTGAAGCAACATATGTTAAAAGAATGTCCTTAATATTGAATTTTTCATTTTTTTTTTTTTTTTTAATTTAACAATAAAATACCTTAACCTTCATAGTTTCTTTTAATAATAATATATAAAAATATACATATATATGAAGGAGTATTTATATAGGTATACAAGTAAATAATATTAATAGTATAATCGTTATTGTTTAAAAAAAAAAAAACCAAAATAAAACAAAAAACAATGTACCTATAGATATTAGCATATATAAAATGAATGAAAAATTTTTAAATAAAACTTTGCCAAAATTATTTTTTTTATTTTTTTTTTTTTATGGTTGGTACCTACTACCAATAAATTTCAGATCGGATAATCAAAGTACATTGTTAAGAAATTAAAAATCCTAACTAAAAACAAAAGTTTTTTTTAGTTAAAAACACATTATATACATATCCATATATATATAAATATATATATTACTATACCAAAATACAAAAAATTTATTTTGAATAAAATTCTAAATACTTTCAAGGTTGATTCGATGGTTTTAATAATAAAAAACAAAAGTTACAAAATAATTGTACATTGTTTTATGATGCATGACATAATTTTTCGGGGGTACATTTTGGGAGGGGGGGGGGGGATATAAAAACTTAGTAATTGTTTAGAAATCTGTCTTTCTCTCTTAACATTTTAAAAAAATATGAAATTAAAAAAAAAAATAACCGAAACATATATTAAAAAAAAAATTTATAATACAAATTTATTTTATAATATTGTAGAAATGTTTTTTATATCGATGTTATGTGTAATACAAAACAAAAGGCGTGTTATATCACAGGTGAATTGTCTTTGAATTACTTTGATATGGTACTTTGATATGGTACCTAAGTTGTTCTAATTATTACAATTAGAATAGAACATATTCCTTTTAAGGATTTCATACACAAACTGGCCCCTCACTGGAAAGTTCCATTCCTACAGGGTCCAGGTTCAAATGGAAAGGATTAATAAATTTTTAATGAAAATATATTCAAGGATACCATATTACAGAACTTATATGGGACAGTTAATAAATTTTTAAAGAAAATATATATTCAAAGATAACATACAGGATCACAGAGCTAATGGTGCACTTTCTCTTAAAGGATCAAATGGAAGGATTAATTAGTTTTTAATGCAAAAATATATGCAAGCATAACATACAGGATCATAGAACTAATGGTAAAGTTTCATGTAAAGGATTAAATGGAAGGATTAATAAATTTTTAATACAAAAATATATTTAAGTGATCCACTTGGGAAGCAGTTGCATCTTACAGGATAATTTATGCAATAAACGTGTTATGTGTGTCATATCACAAGTTCACGCCTGAATACAATATTCTATTTATTAATTTGTGATAAAATTTGATTTTATTTATTTTTTGAACATTTCACTTAAAGGTTAAAAGATTTATTTAGGAGACAGTTTTACTCCAAGGATCTAATATCTATATATATTATGTAAAAGGAGTTTTTTGTGTCACCACTGTGAAATGAAATAGAGTAATATCTTAAGATAAAACCTTGTTTTACTCGTATTTATTTTAATTAAGGATTACATACATGATTCACTAATGGGTGCGTTTCACTCCACTATAGGATCGAATACAAGTGGGATTAATTAATTTTTTATTGAAAATTACGTATACGTGAAAAAAATTTTTATCCATTGTGACAAAAAAATTACACTTCACAAATTATGCCTACACATTTTAAAATAAAATATTACAAAACATATACATACATACAAAATTATATTCTTGAAAATATAAGATAGTCCACTCACTATTCGGAAATATTTTTAGTATCTATAGGTATTATAAGAGTTCGATAACTTTAATTTTCAAATTAACCGACACACTTAAAAATATCAATTTTTTTTTTTTTTTAGTTAAATATTATTCAATTTATTTTAAGAATTTAAATCTAACAAACTTAAAAAAAATTTTTTCTGTTTTTAAAATATTAATTATTTTTTTTATTTTTTTTTTACTTAAAATTTTATTGAATTTGAATTAATTTCCTCAATTTTTTTTCTGCGTAAAAACATGCAATGAAATATTTTTGTAACAGAAAAAAAAATACAAAACTAAAAGTTTTTCTATTTATAAATTTCGAATATAATATACAGTTAATATCTGTTTGAATGAACACCATTTTAAAGTGTATATGAAGTAGTCAGAATCAATTTTGAACGTTTTTATTTTTTGTGATCAGATCTATACGTAAAGTAAAGAATTGTCAGAGAAATAACTTATCGGACGCTTTACAATTTGAGTTTATAAGAAAACACTCTCAAATTCTCAGATTTAACTCTATAGAATTTCAGAACTTACACTTAGTGAGCTCTGAGCGTACTTCGAGAGTGAAAGAATAACACAAACCTTATAACCTGTATGGCCTCAATAGTTTGATCACAAAATTTAATTTTCATTTAATCAATGACTTTCCGGGAATTTAAGTATGGGTGATTTATACAATATAAGGCCCTTTTTTGTTTATATCTGAGCAGAGCATGAACTGTCAAAAAAAAATATCGTGTTTTTTTTTTAGTTCTGAGCGCTCAGAACTTATGATTCGTGTTTTTTTTTTTAATCAGAGCGCGCTCAGCGTTGCGTTGAAATATTTCAAGTACAACTAAGCAAAATAAAATTCAGGGATATTTTGACGTTTGTTTAAGATTATACTTTGTAAAATAAAAGTCAAAATAAATAAATTTTAAGTTATCAATTTTTAATTTAATTAAATTTGTTGACAATTTTAAATGTAAATGAAAATGACACTTTTTTAAAATTATGTTTTTTTTTAATAAATCTGAGTGCTCTGAGCTTACTCTGTACATGCTCTGCTCAGAGGCTGCTCAGATCTTTGCTCAAGTTTAAAAAAAAGGCCCTATAGTAATTTACTTATATTGAATAAATATTTTCTGTCTACAACCATGTTGATACAAGTATATACATAAATATTAATGGATAAACATATGGTTAATTTCATAATTAATTATATCCAATTTTCTTTAACTTTGTTTTTTTTAAACATTAAAGTCACGCGTTCACTGTATTTAAAAATCGCGTGTACATTTTTAAAAACGTTTTACTGTGTTTTAAGTTTTAATTTTTTCTTTTAATTAAACGTCCTTAAATAAAATAATTTCGCATTGAAAAAAAATTAAATGTCAAGATCATTAAATTATTTAAAATTTTTAAATAATATTTAAATTACACTATATATAATTAAAGTTATTTTTAATTATTACTACAATATAATTATTAATTATTTACATTTAAATAAAAAATAAATAAAAAAAAAATTATTATAAAAATGTTTTATTAAATATAACTCACAAGTATATGTTTAACTGTAAAATAAAATAATATTGATATTAAACCCGTTACAATTCCAGATTTAACAAGATAAATCCATTTTCCCATTTTAAACTAGATATAATTTTTTTAATAAATTGTTTGTTTATTTTTGATTTTCTTAATTAAAAAAAATTATTTTATTAATAAATTGTTTAATAAATAATTTTTATAAAAATTTATTTATTTTTTAATTAATTAATTTTTGAAAATATTATTACCGCACGACCATCCTTTTAACTTTATCTTTCGGTAAACTTAGCGGAACTGAATAAAAAAAAAATTTTTGTTATTTTTAATAATTTTTTTTTTTTATTATTTTATTTTTTTTTATTTTATATTGACAGACAAGTAAGAATTAGTGATGGTATTATAAAAATTATATTTCGTTTGGATTAATTTTTTTAAATTCAATTACATATTTTTAAATTAAATAATTTATTTTAGCTTAGAGTTGTTAATAATAATTATATTTTATTAAGAGGGTGTAAAAGACTGGTGTAGTTTAGCACATGAGATTGTGACTGAAGCGGATTATGTATTCGGTAAGTGCATGACTTATTTAAAAGTTTTTAGGAGTTTTTCGTTTTGGAATACTACTTTTCAGTAGGCTTATAACACTACTGGACTACTTCAGTAGGTTTGTAACACTACTGGACTACTTCAGTAGACTTGTAGTATTACATTGCCTAGAGACTTACATGGCCTCCTTATTAAACTTTGATTGTTTTTTAATATTTTAACATGGTCTTATTAATTAAAGTGGTGCTAGTTCGAGTACCTTTAGGTCGAAAATTTTTGATGGGAAGAAAAATTACAGAAAATATGCATATGTATAAAGTATATACTGTATTTCATATTATTGTATGTGGGGTAGCAGACTCTTTGTAAATTAATAAATTAATACTGTTCTTCCTTAACTATTTTTTTAAAAATTACGCAAATTACAGAATACGCAAATTTGCAACTAAATATTAATGAATAACTGTAGAAATAATGTAAGAATTGTAGAAATACTTTAATTACATATATTCTTAAAATTAATATTAAAAATTAATTAACATGTTTTTTTGTTTTTTATTGAACTTCGTAATAAAATTACAAAATAAAAAACTAGAAATAGGAAGAACATATGTTCAGAAACTTTTTTTAAATTAATTTATTTAAAATTATCAAATACAAATTAATTAAAAATACTGCTAATTAATCTTAAATTAAAACTGGAAATATCTATTCTATATATACTGAAATTCTATACCCTTTTTTACTTACATCTTACGACTAAGTGTATTATATAAATATGATACTTATTATTAAATTAGAACTTTATTTAATAAAAATATGAAATTAGGTTCTGATAAACCAGAAGTTAACCGGAAGACAATGTCTCAAATATTAAATTGTAATACCTTCAGTTTTTCATATAATAAAATTACAAAATCAAATTAATAATTAATTTATAAAAAAAAATTAAGTTATGCTCAGCCAAAATTTATTTACGTATATATTTAATCCAAGATACTATACGTATATAGTATATGTATACATCTCATAATTGCACTATTTTACAAAAAAAAAAAACTACTCTATAGTTTTTCTTATTTTTCTCCCAAAATAAACCCCATAACGAATTTCTCATTTATTTCTTATAGTTTTATTTTTTTTTCAATATTTTGTGGATATTTTGTTTGTATAAAAAAATTACTTTGAGTGCCAAAAAAAAAAAAAAAGAAAATAAAAAAAACAGAAAAATTTTTTTGTTTTCGCTAATATACACTAAAAAAAAAAAAATTTTTATTTTTACAAAATATCTATAAATATTGTAAATGAAATCTATAGATATTTTACAAAAACATTTTCACATATATTAAAATTGAAATGTTACAGTAAAATATTCAAAATTTTTATAAATAAATAGGTATATTTATATATAGGTAGTGTTTATTATTTACTTGCATATAATATTAATATATGTATTTCTTATATATATTATAAATTTGTAATTTTAACATAGTGATTTTGATTCTATATGAGTATTTTATTCTGCATGTCATCAAAAAAACCATTTTTTTGTTTTTAATTTATTTAACGGTATGTTCTTTTACTTGTGGTGATGTTTAATAACGGTTTTTTTTGTTTTTTGGATAGACAATATATACGGATAATAGAAAATAAAAGTAAGAAAATCAATACATGCATAACAAATATATTGTGATTGTAGGTAGGTACCTAGTACCTGTTTTATTACAATTTGTAAAATAGATTAAATTAGGTAAAATAAAAATATATTTACTATAAAAGTGAAATTGTTATTTTATGAAAAGTATTAGAATTTATAGATGTAAGGATGAATTAATAACGTAAATTGAATTGCAGTATAATATATTTTTCCTTTTTGAAACCAGTAATATATAAAAAAAAGCATTTTATCTTAAATTTTCTTATTTATTTTGAAGTCAAAATTTTAGTCAGAGAAAGAGAATATTGGGTGTTAGTGTTTTATTGCATTCGGGTTTTATTGCATTTTTAAAATAAACTAAAATCCTCAGGCACTTCAAAAGTGAAAAAAGGATAACTTCTAGCAAACAAGAAATTTGTAATGATTTTAGAGTTGGTCACACAAGCAACCCTTTTTATGCATCCAAATTTTTGTGAATTTGGTTGCTAAAATTAATTCATTTTTAAAATCGATGTTAATTTGCACCGTGTTGGCAACTTGTGCGTTATTTCACCTAACCTTAGATATGTTATAATTACAAAAGGTTTGTTTATAAGTTTTCAGAACTGGACAGAACAGTATACAATTAAAAGTCAAACACTTTAGCACTATCTACAACAACCTAGAACACAAAAACTAATGCTTTTTTGTACTTTTCTATTCTACATTTTCAGTTTTCAAAATTGACAATTAATTGACAATTAAAACTGATGACGTTCTTATCAAATCTCATTTGTTTAAACTAAAAAAAAAAAAAAGGTTTTATGAATATTTAGACAACAGACCTAACGCATTCAGTTATATTTTTCTGAAGATTTATAAACGATTTAAATGACAGTGACAATAATGTGCTTTTGTTTGGGTGAGTGGACGTATTTATTACACTCAAAATTACTTCTTTTAGAACAAACTTTACTAACACATGAGTCTTCATATTTTTCTCGTACACTATATCCGCATCTTGATCATAAAAGAATTATCAGTGTTTCACTCAAAACAAATCATGCGATCAGTATGCGTCAAATATCTTTTACTCAAAACTACTTACTAGTACAAACCACATTACTGGCGTAATCTTTATAATCACAAAAACCATTATGAGTCTGCAATCTTGATTACAAGATCAACTATTTACCCTTGACTTTACTGACTCTTGGGATCAAAATACTTTAATTTAAAATATCTTTTACGCAAAACTCTTCATTAGTATAACTCATGACAGACTCATGGGTTTATACATAATCCTACAGATTTTAGTGCATCATAATTTCAGAAAAACTATTTCTGAGTAACATCAAATTTTACGACAAAAAAAAAACTGGTATTTGTCGTAAAAGTTGTTTTTTGAGTGAAATTACTTATCAAAAGTAATTTAAAATTCCTTATCAAAAAATGATTACTTTGATTTATTGATAAGTGATAAATTGTAGGACAATATATGATCTATTTTTATATTAAATAAATTAAAAAAGTTCCTATATTCCTATGTTCTAATAGAACTTTTCGAATTTTTTAAAAAAAACATTCAAAGACAGACAAAACAAATTTGCTACCTTAGATTTAAACTTTAAAGTAAGCGTAAATGAAGCAGAAAATATTACCAAATAGAAAATATGCTGTCTTTTGCATGATTAATTACAGTTGTTCTTTTTTTGAAAAATGAAAGTAAAGTTAAAAATTTAGAGTTAAAATTACATAAAACATAAGAAATAAAAAGTTAAACAATTATTTATGCATAAATTAACTCAAATAATATAGTTCATAATTAATTTCTTTTTAATTTTTATTTTACTAAAAAGTTTTTAATAATATCTTTGTAAAGAATATTAAATAAAAATAATAAAGTTACTCCATAATTTGTTACTTTCTTATTTCTTAAATTGTAATAAAATAAAATTATATGCACATGTTTTAGGTATTGTTATATGATAATTATCACAAAAAAATTCTAATAATTTATTATTAAGCATTACAAATTAAAAAAAAAAAAAAGAAATTTATCAATAATAATAATAATAATAATAAAAGCATATTTGCAGGAAAAGTTTATTTTCTGAAATTAAAAAGAAAAATATATATGTATATATACCTACAAATGCAATATTTCTTCTTTGGTTTTTAATGAAAATATTGCGTGTTAACTTCTTTTTCTAATATTAGGTTCGTTAACCTACAACTATACAATTGATAATAAATACTTGTTATATACTTGTATTTAAATCATTATATTTTATATAATAATATAAATTATATTTATGAAACAAAAAATCGATTATAATAAAAATTTCCAAAAAAAATAATATGATTATTAAAATGTCATTAATATTGCTAAAACAGTTAACTTTACTGTCAAGATAATTTTGAAAGAATTAGGTCAAATTGTAGAAAAAAAACGATAAATGAGAAATGATTTATATTTTTTAAACTTCCGTGTCACAATGAGTTATCTAAATGTCAAATTTCAATTGTCAAGAGTCACAAATGATGGACAAAATTTAAAGTAAATCCAAAATAGTTTAACGAGGCTGGTTAATCTATATTTAAAGCCTAATATTCCTAGATTAAATAAATGTGGTGTGTATACTCAAATAAAGGATTAAAAATTCTGTATTATTTAACTTGCATAATGTAATTGCATTATGTTAACTGTTTAAGCAATACAGGGTGGCGCAAAACGACCGATATGGTTTGAATGTTTAATAACTTTTTATTTCAGAATTTTGTGAAGAAAACTTGGGAAATTGGAAATGGAACAGTACACAATAGAACAGCGATCAAAAATTACGAAAAATTATGGAAAATGTACTGGAATGAGCACGAATATGCGAAGTCGAAAATGGTCACCACTTGCGGGATATAATTTTTCATACTTAAGCTAAAAATATTCCCCATTAATATATTGTATAACAAAAAAATAATAATAATAATTAACCATTAAATAAAAAAGTTATTAAACATTCAAACCATATTGGTCGTTTTGCGCCACCCTGTATTAAAAGCGGAAGAATTAGGATTTAAACTAGATTTTAAGTATACAAATGCTTCTTTTTGCTTACCATTGATGTCATTGAGATTAAGGTCGTTTCCGCATGTATACTTTGGGATATTGAAGGAGAATGCATATACGGTATGAAAGTTCAAATATGCTAAGGCAAAGTGAGATGAAAAAATTATTAAAAAATAATACAAATTAGATCAATATATTAAGGGGTCTATATACTTAAACTAATGGTAATTTAAATAAAATAATTAAATTAAAATTTTTTTATCATAATTTAATAAACAATTTATATACTTCAGTTTATGAAGTCCCAATAGATGTTTTTTTTTTTAAATTAAATCAAGTTTTAGGGACCTTGGTAGTGTAGTGGGTATGTATGTAGCTTATTAATCTAAGAAATGCGAGTTTGATTCCAGGCGTACAGGTAATGAATTTTAATTAAAAAATAAAATTTATTAAAAAAAATAATTTACAAAATCTCCTTGGTGACCAATGGTATAAAAAAAAATATAAAAAACAAACATATAATGTAAACAAAATAAATATGTATATAATATTATACTTATAAATTAATAAAAAGTATTGACAATTAAATGTACAAATGGTCACATTGCAAGGCCTAGGATTTTAAAAAGCATATACAATACCTATATTAAAACAACAAAAAACTAAATATTATATAAACACGTTTTTGAATTTGTACTTACAAATACTTATAATCTCCTTTTGAATTTGGACTTTAATCTTGAAAATATTTAGGATTAATTTTTATGAATTGAAATAACCATCAAAAGTTGACAAACTGAAGTACCGTCAAAAAATATGCTACATCTAAAATTAGAAGAACCTAGTTAATATATTATAAAAAAAAATTCTATTTAAAATATAAAAATACATACTTATTATTTGAATTAGGTATAATTATTGTTGATTAAATAAAATTTTATAATGATCAAATAAAATTTAAACTAATGACACAAAAATACACATTAATTTTTAAATTAAAAACATTCAACAGGTTCTAACATTACCGTTAATACAAGTATATAATAAATACATACCATATACATACTAAACTAAATGTGTGTAACTATGAAAATTTTCAAACATGTGATATTAAACTTAAATTGTTGCATTCTATGTATAATATTTTATTTAAAATACATAATAAAATTCTATCAACATTTTGATTTATACGGTAGTTATTTAAGTTTATTATGTATATATTCCGTATTTATGTATGTATTTTGTTTTGCTGAGTACTAATGTCAAAACTCAAAGTAATTTTATACATATATTTATTATAAAAACAATTTTAATTTTATTTATTCATAAATAAAAAAAAAATATATAGTAATAAACAAAAATGTTGCTAAACATTTTGTAAACTCAAGAAATCTAGAAATAAAGTTTGATCAATATACTATAATATGTATGTAATTTGTTTTTATATATTTATACATATTTTAATGTTACCATTTGTTATTTATAATGAATAAAATGAAAAAAAAAACTTTAAGATGAAGAGATTATAACAAATTTAAATTATTTTTTAACTATTTATTCAGGATCAACACGAAAATGGCAGCAGCAATCGACATAACCACAACATGGTTGGTCGAGAACAGTCTGAAATTGAATACAAATAAGACGGAAGAGTGTCTCTTTAATAGGAAAAAAGATGTGACATATCCTCAGGCGCCGAGAGTACTTACTTACCAATTAGAGTTTTCAAACAATATTAAGTACCTAGGATTACATTACACCTCGATGAAAAACTCAGATGGAATAAACATATCAACAACAAGAATATATACGTTGTTGTCTTATAACACAACCAATGGTAGCATAAGGCTCGCTAATTTGATATACAGTCATATAAAAAAAAGAGATATATACAAAAACACTGACACAAATACAACGCCTGTATGGTTGTATGGGAATGACAGATTCAACTGAAATCACCTCAGCAAAAGCCGTAGATACTTTAAGAACTGATATTACATTACATATAAGAAATGATTTAAAAAGAGATAAGAAAAAGAGCAATGGATCAGCACCTCGACTACACATGATAGGCAATAGGTATTACAACGGAGAGGAATCCGGGAAAAACGGATAAATATTTATAGAAACTGCAAACCAATAATTAAAATATTGGAAGGCAGTTTGCATAAACCAAGAACAACTCTCAAATCCGAAATAGATAGGACTTCTATTAAAGAGGCTGGGGACGGGAAGACGAGACGGCTCTTCATGTGCTGTGCCAATGCGATGCACTTGAGAACCTAAGAATTAGTGTATCAGCAGCAAAATACTGGGTAGACTTCAATTTAGTAAAAGAGTTGGACCAAAGAAAGATAATCCAGTTCATCAAGAGTATTGATTGGCTCGATTAGGTGTTGTAAAATTACGAGGGGCTCCGAGAGCAAATTCAAATTTAGTTCCTTAAAATTTTTTAAATATATTTTCATTTCAAAAATAAATTTACAATAAATGGTCACTCTAATATGCCATACATATGCATAATACATAGAAAAATAAAAAACAAATTTCCTTTCATCATAAAAAATCCGAATTATAAAAATTTCAGTTAAATCGGTTGAATCAAAAATACCAGTATATACTTTAGGAACAAAATAGACAAATTTCAAAAAAAAATTATTTATTTTTTATAATTTTTCTTTGATTTTGAACTTAAAAAAAAATTTTTTTGATTTATTTATAATTTATAAATTAAAATCAATATTACAAATTAAGAAATTTTTAAAAATTCATGTTTAAATTAAAAAAAGAAAAGTTCTAATAAAAATAAAAAAATAAATTCTACATGTAAATATATATATATATATATATATTTAAAAGGAAAATTTTTTTTGAGAATTGTCGCCAGTGTACAAAACAATAGAAAAGATTTCTTATTTTTTAATTAAATTATGGAAGAATTAAAAGATGTTAGCATTCATCATACTGCCGTTAAATTAGCTGGAGAACTAAAACAATTAAAGATATATGATTCCCTATATAAAACGGTTCAAGTAAGTATTAATTAAATCTAGGACTAAGGACTTACTTATCTAAAGGACTTGGTTAATAAAATTTTTTTTATAATGTTTATTAAATATTGTTAAAATATTTCCAATCCACATTAAATAGATTTATTTATTTATTTATTAATGTTTGATCAATGACAATTTTTTAAAATGTTCCAAAAATCAAAAAAACAATAAAAAAAAAAAAACAGAAAATATAAAAAAAAATTAGAGCTCCTGAAAATCAATAGAGAATGAAAATACCAAAAAAAAATACAATAATATTTGATTTTTGATCGAATTCTCCCATTCTCTGCACAATTCAAAAATAATAAACAGATATTTTTAAGGTTATTTCAATTTCTTTTTCTAGAATTTTTTTTTTTATTGAATTGGGAACAACCCCAAAAACAAAATAAACTTCTTCCCAAACACCACCCCACATAAATATCTAACATTAATATTCCTCTATTAGGTACATAAACTTTCTTAATAAATAAAACAATTTGTTAACTTATTTATTATTTAAAAGTAAAAAAGAAATATTAAAATATGACAAAAAGTTGAGAAGTTTGTATAAAGGCATGGCAGGGCAGGGATACGGAATGAAAAAATTTAAAAAATCTAAAAATTCTGAAGAGATATTTACTTTAGAACACAAAAAAAAAATAATATTGTTCCGATTAAAATCATTGTTTCAGAACAACTTTGTTCTGGAACAATGAAAAACCCAAAAAACTTGTTTCGTTTCTAACTTCAGAAGTCCGGAACGAAACAATATTGGAGTAAAATTCAATTGTTAATTTTTTCAAATTTTGTCCCGGATAGGATCAAAATTTGAATAAAGTTCCAGTCCTTGCATATTGTGACAGAGGTCGGGCAGACGTGATTAAAGATAGGGGATTCTAGTCCCTAATTCTGTTGCAGACACTTAAAGAATAAAATTAAGAAAAGTTACAAAAAATGGCATCACAATTTTTTTTTGAGGGCGATATGTTCGGTCGGGCGGGCTTAAGAGTCGAACTGTTTCTATTTTTCTTGCTATATTTAAGTTCAGCTAAAAAATTGGTGATTATCATTATATTATGTTGTTCCGGCTACTGGGTTCTAAGAAGTCCCAAAAAATTGTAGAAGCGCATGATACTTATTTTTGATTTTCATCGGAAAATGAAGCTGGAACAATATTTTAAATCGGTTCAAATTTTTTTTTTTTCTAAAATAAAAATCGTTCCGAAACTCTTAATTTTTATTTCGTTCCGTTCCGGAACTCAAGTTTTTTTTTTGAAAATATAATTTTTGCAAAAAATTGTAGTAGCCCTCTTTTTTATTATTGGTATTTTTTTTTTTTGAAGTGGGGAATATTGAAAATAATGCAGATATTTGGAATGTTAGAGATGTTGGAAATTTTTCAAATGTCACAAATGCAAAAGATGCTAATGATGACTTTTATGATGATTATTATCGTAATGATTATGATGACAACTAAAAAATCAGCAAAACAAAAAAATAAGAAATCTCTTCTATGTCTTGGATCCTCGAAGTCGGACCGACAATATTCAAAAAGGGTAATCATCGATTTTTTTATCGAGTATAGAATTTAAATATAGCAATAAAAATTTAGACCACAGTTTGACTTCTAAGTCAAAAAATAGTCCCCGAAAATCAAGGTACCAATTTTTTAAAATGATACCTTTTAATAGAATCCAACCCAACTTCTAAGTTCTCAAAGTTGGCCTATATAGGTTTATTTAAGTCTTAATTCAATTATGTTACATAAATAGGAAAACTTTGAAAAAATATATATAAATATATATATACCTAAAATACCTTTAGTGGGGGAATAAAATTATTAAAGAACAGAACTCCAATATATGGTTTTACCCCTGATTATATGTCATATCAAAGAAATGTATTTTAGCTAATTTTTTACAAATTCTTTGTTATATCCTATATATATTTAAATTTAATATTGCGAAATGTTATTTACATATATGTATATAATATACCTATATATAGTTAAAATAACATAAATATTCAAAATATAGTAACCTAATAAAAAAAAAAAACAAAATAAACCTTAAATGGAAAGAAACAATCACCTGTCGTAATAAAAGAAAACTTTTTGTCAGTCAATTAAAATTTTTTTTTTCATTCCCTAGTTTTCTGAATGAAAATTTATTTGTATCTGATAAATGCATGCAAGTTTCTTTAGATTTGTTTGTAAAATTCATTACTTCCGTAAACTTTTATTTTTTTCTTTTTTTTTTTAATTATAATTGTTATAATAAGTAGAGTGTTGTGCAAAATAATAGAATTTTTTTAATTCTAGTTAATTTTATTTTTTTTAATATATTGAAAATATTTTTCACTTTAAACTTTTTGTTAATTTCCTAAAAATATGCAAAATAATTTAAAAAATTTTTTTTTTTGTAATTTACAATATATTTCAAAAATTGACGTAAATATTTGTCGCATTAGACTTGGCCACACAATTGCCACTAGACCCTCCCTCTTGTCCAAAATGTGGACACACTGTCTGTGAAACAAATTTTCACCGAATGTTCTTTCACTTTAAATATTTTATGAAACCATAATATAGACCCTCAACACCTTCCTCAACCTCACCACAATAGAATAGAACTAATTCAAAAGATAGCTAGTCACTTTAATATTTGGAATACAATTTAAATAAAAGAAAATGGGGAAAAAAACAAATTCTTAAATGTTATATTCAAAATTGAAAACTAAAAGCATAACATAAACATATAATGTCAATATAAATGTACAATAAATTCTAAATGTAAAAACATGAATTACAAGATTAAAAATTTGTTAAATAATTAAATTAAATAGTATATTTAAATTAGATTGTAAATTAGAAAAGTTAATAAATTTCAATAAGTATATTGATTAATTAACTTACCTATCAAAAAAGTTTTAAGATACAAATTTAAAAAAGATGTAAAAATTGTAAGATAAATTAGAATCAGACCACAATGGCCCTGGCAGTCGAGACCTATACCAATATTGCTTAATTCAGTGTAATACGTAATATTGAAATAAATAAATAAATACAATAAAGATTTAATTATGTGTTTTAAAAAAAAGTGTTCCAATACCATTATATTTTATTTGTTTATTGCAATTGTCTTCCATCATACAAAGTTAGACTCTATCTGACTAATATCAGCTTCTTACAGTTATGGGTATTAGTATATAGCAGAGATTTGGTTCGTTAAGCAAATTATGCAAATCGTATATTATATTTTATAATTTAATAGACTACGTGAGTAATCCATGCAAATCTTGATCCAGCAAATCAGTGTAGGTAATTAATAAACGTAGTAAAAGAGAAAAATTTCCACATTTCCAGCTGAATACATTTTAGACTAATTTATAGTATCGTATAGTCAACTCAATCCTAGGGTGTAAGGTATGTGGGTATAAAAATGCAAATTTTTGTACCCAACTGTAAATACATACATATATACAAACTTACATCTAATAAGCGAAGTTATATAGGATGGTCTTTTATATAGACTTTGATTTTCATAGTTTGAGGTGAGGTTTAAATTATAAATACTTAACCAACGCCATCAAATTGAACTTTTCTACTGTAAAATTTTTAATGAAAATGTCAATGTTCTTTTACAGTTAGTTTATTCTGAATTTTTTTTTTTTTTTCTTTTTCTTTGTTTTCAAATCAAATTTTTCTTATTAATTTCTCTTTAATCAAATTTATATATGTAAAAACTTTTTATATATGAATAAGAATTAGTATATTTATACTATTTACTATTTTTTTTTTTTTTAGAAAAAATTAATATAGTAATATTCGTTTTATGTTTTTTTTATTAATTAAATACTAATATTTATTTTTTTTTTTTTTAGAAAATCGTATGCAAACCAAATGTAGATAAATTTGATATGAAAAATACATTAGAAGAAGCTATAAAAGCAACCGGTTTAGAAATTGAAATAAGAAATTTAGTATATCATTTAGTTAGAAATTCTCTTAAAAGTGAATTAAAAACATCATTACAAACAAATGATCCATTAAATTATTTAAAACGTGCTGGTATGTTATGGGATCGACGTGTTAAAAAATCATTAAATGCAATGTGCACTGAATTAAAAGTTCCTATACATGGCCAACATAGAACATCAAGTGATCGTGAAGAACTTCTCACTAAATGGGATGAATTAAGCAATTATCAAATAGGTAAATTTACGAGTAATCTCCAAATAAGTTTAATAGCCTATCTAAGATGACGCTCTCGTTTCGCTCTCATTGCATAGTCAACAAAGGAGTGTCCACAATGAAATGTGCATGAGAGCGTTTTTTTGACATTGTTTTGTTTACATAATTTCCTAAATTAAAAAAATATTCAATAGTTCAAAGTTTATTGTATAGCTATTTTGAATGATGGTTTGATATAATTTAACCCTAGATAGAAAAAAGAATTAATAATTTTACTAATTTTTTATTCTGATATAATTTTTTTATTTTTCAATTATTTGACATTTGAATACGTAGAGAAAGCGAAAAAGTTAAATGTTAAACAACTTTTTTAATGTCCACGTCATGGCTGCGTCTATTGTAGACACTTTCATATAATTCAATACATTTACCCTAATTTGACAGATAGCTACTTGAAGAGAGCGAAACGAGAGCGTTTATTGTAGATAGGCTATAAAAGTTTAAAAATAAAATCCATTTAATAACAAGATATTCAAAATCTATTTTTTTTTTTAAGACTTAACTAATTATCGACCGGTATATGCTCCTAAAGATCTTTTAGATGTTCTATTATCACTTAAGGGTCCAAATAAATCTAATGATAGTGAGTAAGTATTAATTTCATTAGAACTTATAATAAATTATAAAACTACTTATTTTTTTTTTTATTATTTTTAGAAATATTCCAAAATGGGAATTCTCTCATATATCTATAAATGTTAAAAATCTTTTTGAATTGGTAAAATTTTAAAAATTATATATTTTAATTAATATATAATTAAAATATATTTTTAATTTGTTTAAATTAAATCTAGAGAACTCATTATGCAGAATTACTTAAAAGTGATTTTAATATTGATTTAACAGCACACTGTAAAAAAATTTTAACATATAAACATTCACCATTATGTCAAGAACTTTTAAAACGTGGAAATACACCAGCTCCATATAGAGGAGAATTATGGTCATATGTGTTAGGAAGTAATATTTACTCACATGTAATTAATAATTTACTTACATTATATTAAAAATTATATTTAAAATTATTTAATTTTTTTATATTTTTTTTCGGTGTAACATTTGAAGCAATCTCAATATTGGGAACTTTTAAAAACAAATGTCCTAAATATTGATCATATTGTGGACAAATTAGTATTTAAAGATATTCAATTGACAGCTTCAAATGATGATCAATATTTTGTGTATGAAGATGTATTGTATCAAGTGATGTTATGTTTTTCACGTGATAATGAAATATCTGAAATGATACAATTAGAACCATATATGACAAAAGGTAAA
The DNA here is from genome assembly GCA_963082915.1 of Dolichopus griseipennis. NCBI lineage: Eukaryota > Metazoa > Arthropoda > Insecta > Diptera > Dolichopodidae > Dolichopus > Dolichopus griseipennis. Next base: position 77,220,895 of record OY720444.1, on the reverse strand, counting down.
CAATATGAAGGACCACCGTCTGGTGTAGTACCATTTCATGGAATATGTATGTATGGTAAGGCAATTAAAATCTAATATACAAAATTTGAAGTTTTTTTTTTAATTCAGTTTCTATTCTATTACAGCTGCACCGTTTTGTTATTTGTTTGATTGTCCAAGATCGTTATATTTTTCGTTTAGAGCGTTTTATATACGTTACTGCCATAGGTTAACAACACTTAATACTCATCCACAAGTATAATATATTATATTTATATATTTTCATTAAAAGCATTTAATTGTATTATTTTTTTAAGGGAATCGTTAGTTTGTGTCTTTTATTTGAAAAACTTCTTCAAACTCATGAACCACAGTTATGGTCACATTTTAGGGAGCTTCAAATTTCGCCGTAAGTATTAAAAAATTGATTAAGTTGAGTTTGTTAAAAAAAATATTGAATTTTTTTTTTTTTTAAGAATCCGTATTGTGTTCAAATGGCTAATGCGAGCGTTTAGCGGACATCTTATGCCCGACCAATTATTAATTTTATGGGATCTAGTAAGTATTTATTTATAATATTTTATTAAATATATATACAACTATATTCATTAACTTATTAAAATGAAATATTTATTTTAGATTTTGGGATTCGATAGTCTAGAAATTCTATCATTATTTTCAATTATAATACTTAGTTTTCGAAAAGAAAGTTTAATGCAAGTTGCTACATTGGATAGTATTGAAGCTGTTCTGTCCGATTTATCCTCAATAAAAGTTCTTCCATTAATTCAGCTTGCTTTAAGCCGTGATTAAATGTTTAGTTATATGTTTGACTAAACATTTTATTTTAAGTAGTCAAATTTAAATGTATACACATTGAAATTAAATAAATATATTTTAAAAAAAAAAATTACATATTATTTTTTTCAATCGATGTTTTTTACAATAGGCAGGAGGTTTTGAGCAGGCTGAAATTCTAGAATTAAATTATAAATAGTCTTTTAATAAAAGTAGGCTTTAAGTTTTCAGGTTACATTAGGTTTTAAGTAGGCTGAAATTATAGATTTAAATTATAGATAAGACAACATAGATTTGCTTTTAATCGTGAAATATTTTTATTTCATTTAATATAACAATTAAAAAAAAAATAATTATACAAACCAAATTTTAATCGTAATTTTACCATGAACTAAATGATTAAAATTAAAACTTGGTTTTAATTTTGGTTATATTTTTTTGTCTTAACTGTTCCTTCCATTCAGCCTCTAAACGAACATAAGATCCACCAGTTAATGTTGATAAATTCGTTACAGAATTACAATTTCCATTCTTTTTACTAACAATAGACATTATTTGTTTCATTACTTTCTCTTCAAAATCTCTTTGGTTATCTTGATTACTTCGAGCTGATACTTCACCACACCAATAACGTCCATAAGATTTTGCTCCTCTAGCAGTTCTAAAATTTATTTAAAAATTCAGAAATAAATTTTTTTAAAAATTGTATACGATTAAAATACCTTCGGCGACGATTGGTTTTATAGTTTCTGTCACTACTACTTTCGGACTCACAACCATCAGTACTACCTGACAGTTGCCTATTCGAATATTTTCCTTTATTAGTTGGAAATGAATCACTTGATTCTAAAAATATTAAAATAAAATTTGTAAAAATTATTATCACATCTAAAAATATCTGCCAAACCTGTATCGGAACTTGATTCTTGATATGTAACTGGTGGTTTCCCTCGTCGTGCAAATTTAGAATTAATTTCATCAACATGTATAGTTGGTAATAAACCTTGACGACATTTTGTTGGCTAATTAAAATTAAAATAAAAAAATTATATTATAATTTTAAAATAACAAATAAATATTTATATACCATTAGTGATACTCCCATCCATATTGGTTCATGGGAAGATCCAAATTGAGTCATTATTTTTAATTTTGGCGATTCAATTAAACAACCGCCTTCTGCTGCAATTTGAGCTAATGCCAGAACAGCACGATCTCTATCTGTTTCCACTAAAACACTGTGCTCTCGAAATTGACAACCCTAGAAATTATTTCAAAACACAAAAATTAATCCGAAAATACAAGGTTTGTTTAACAAATATTCATACATTAGGACCAACAAGAGATTCGAATCGAAATGCTTGTTGTCCACAGCAAGGAAATCTTCCTGCTGGTCCTGGTGCATGCCCTTCAGTTATTGGGCCTAAAAACTGTGCTGGCTCAGGATGATAGAGGCACCAGTTCATCTAATTAAAAAGCAAGATATAACAAACAAATTAAATGTAATGAAATAAACCTACTTGATAAACTGGAAAATGTGTTTCACATATACAACAATATAAGAAATGACAATGACCCCATAATTTCCAATAAACTTTTCGCCAACTTTTTAATTCTTTATACAGTATTGAAATATAATGATTAATATCCCATTGTGGATCTTTTACATGCTGACTAACTAATTGTCCCCAACGATTCATACGAATATTAGAAGATGAACAGTTAATATAGGATGCAGCTGCTTGTGTTACGTATTTTCCACATCTAAAATATTTTAATTTAAAAAAAATATAATCGGACAAAATATAAAAAAAACAAAAAACTCTCATTATATACTTTTGACATCGAAATAAACCAGCTAAACTAAAATAATGACCACGTAATGCTTGCGGTTCCGGTTCCATTAAAGATTGTATCATTTTTGTCCACAATCTTGGTGTGACTCGTTCTTTTTTATCCTTTACCATTTCCAATTCTAAATTAGTAAACATAGCTGCAAGTCTTGTAATAATTGCATCATTTAAACAAGATAAATTTGTTGATGTTCTAACAACATCATTTAATCGAGAATGACAAAACGAAAGGCAATCCAATAGAAGTGGTTCCATCTAAATACAAAATATGAAGTATTTTTTCTTATTCTACCAAATAAAATAAATTAAAATTTACCTGTAAAAAACTTGCGGATACCAATATAGGAATAACATTTGATGCATCCAATTGAGGAGCATTCGTATTACAATCAACTCCGATTTGATTCATGTCCTTTTTAACCCAACGCATTAGCCATTCAAATATTTGAATATCACAATGTACGGATATATCCATATCTTCCAGTTTTTGACCACCAGTTACATCCGCAAAATATCTCATTTTATTAACCAGTAAATTTTGAGGACAACTGAAATCTTTTGATGTACCCTTTACTTCATCACATACATGTATTATAACCTCCATTCTACTTAAATTAAATCAGGATATATTTTTTTTTATTTAAAACAAAAAAAAATTGAACTTACTCTCCGCCTTTTTTAACTTCACTAGATTCTCTACTTCCAAGACCTGATGCCAAAGATTTCCTTCTCAATGTAGTTTTACTCTCCTTAACCTTATAAACAGTATCGGCGGTTTTTGGAGCTTTTTTTTCTGAACTCTCATTATTTTTTGTCATTAGACCGTCACCAGCATTTTTTTCATCAACAGTATCATAATAATCAACTGAAGCATGTAAAACAGTTCGAGATTGTGCTGTTTTACCATTACTTCCGTTTCCGTTACATGTACCATCTTTTGATTGTTTTGTTGATACTTTACTGTTTGACTTGTTGTTTCCATTTAAATTAACATTATTATTATTATTATTATTAAAATTAGAATTATTCATTGTTGAAAATATATTTTCACCAATATTATTATTATTATTATTTAGACCATTTGATGAACATTGTGATTGATTTTGTGACATAGATGGATGTGCCGGACAAATATGTGGTAAAATTGAATCAATTATACCCTCATCAATAAATTCATTTAATTTTTTTTTTAAACCAGAGACATTTCCCATAGTTCCAGTTGTTGCTGTTCCTATACTAGTATCCAGTTTAGATTTATTTAAATTATTTTTTAAACTACCAGTAATACTACCCGGTATTGAACGTTTTCTTAATAGATTTGTTGCAGTATCAATTCGATTTGATTGTCCAGATGTGTTAGACGTTAATGTTGTAAATTGATTGTCATAAATTATAGATAATTCACTAACTCGCTGTTTAATTGTATCACCAAGAATTTTGTTAATCATTTCGTTCTTAGCAATTTCATTTAAATTTGGTTCACCGAAAAATTTTGATTCTCCAAAAAATATGATATCATGTATTTGACAGGCAGTTTTTAAAAAATTTAAAAAATCACTCATTGAAATATCATCGTCTGATTTTACATTGTTTACTGGATTTTTATCAATTGTTTGAATTAATTGTTTATTATCAGATGCATTATTAATTTGATGTGATTTTTGAATTTGTTCAACAATGGATGATAAATTTTCACCTTCTTTATTCATTTTTTTTTGAAATTTATTTGAATTTTTTTTTTTTTTTTTGTAAATAACTTTAATGAAGTTATTGCACAATATATTTATATATATATATATATATATTATTATTATATAGTTTTGTTCTACTAAATTTTAAATATAAAAATTATGAAAAATTATGATAAAAATTTGGCGATCTTAGCGTTTATTTTAATTTATATAGGAGTTAATTTAAACTTTATTTTTATTTTGTAGAGTATAAGTTGTTCTAAATTAATTTTAAACTGAACTAGATTCTTTTGGGATTTGTTACAATATAACAATAGAGTGGTAGATGTCCCGCAAAAAAAAAAGTTTCTAATTCCTAACAATATTTAGGTTGTTATTGGTGAATTAACTTAGCAACTGTATTTTTATACCCGTATGACTATATAGTCCAAGGGTATAATAAATTTGCCATTACGTTTGTGACGCAGAGAAGGAGGGGGGGTAGATATAGACTCAAGTGTATGGATCGGATCAGAATCGCAAAATAAATCGATTTAGCTATGTATGTCCGTCCGTCCGTCCGTCATCACGATAACTCAAAAAGTAAAGGAGCTAGGGTTATGAAATTTTCACAAATTCGTTTTTAAGCAAAAAACGGAATCGAGTTTGAAATTCAGCCATTTTGGTCCACGGGTTCGAGTACCTGCCATACAACTTCTAATTTTATATGAGCATTACTCTATACCTATGGAAGCTGCGTGTCTGAAATTTTGCCAAAAGTAGTTTAGTATAATGGCCAAAGTTACTGCAAAATTTGGTTGGTCTACTGCAGAGGGTTCGAGTAGCTGCCATACAACTCCTTCTTTTATATGAGCTTTACACTACACCTGATGAAGCTGGGTGTCTGAAATTTTGCAAAAAATAGTTTAGTGTAATGGCCAAAGTTACTGCAAAATTTAGTTGGTCTACTGCTGAAGGTTCGAGTACCTGCCATACAACTTCTAATTTTATATGAGCATTACTCTATACCTATGGAAGCTGCGTGTCTGAAATTTTGCCAAAAATAGTTTAGTGTAATGACCAAAGTTACTGCAAAATTTGGTTGGTCTACTGCAAAGGGTTCGAGTAGCTGCTATACAACTCCTTCTTTTATATGAGCATTACTCTACACCTAATAAAGCTGAATGTTTGAAATTTTGCCAAAAGTAATTAACCGGATAATATAATGTATATGTTACGGTCATACGGGTATCCCAGAGTTGACACAGTCTACTCTACTACACTCTTCCTCGTTTTTATTAAAATATTAAATGAATTGTTGTTAAAAGTAAGTATGAAGTACTTGTTAAGTTTAGAATAGCAAACAAATTTTGGAGTTATAAAAATTGTTAATAAACGTACGCTTCTTTTTTTTTTAATTTGTACTTTCCTTTTTAATTACAGTGTGGCTCAAATGCTGAACATATGCTCCAGATTACTGCCGCTTATTGATATTATTCGTAAAGCAACCTGGCACAGCAAGACTAACTTTAAGTGCCCAAATGATCTCTCACTTAAGGTATAACATAGTCATTTGGTTGTCATGTGTCGATTTCCTAATACAAAAATGTCATCAGGCTCTCACGAAAACGATTTGAACTATGTGGAAGTGGAGGTACGATATATATTACAGCGCCACAAGTGTTTATGCAGAAATCAAAACTAAAATCAGGGAAATTACAATCTTTGATAAAGTCAAATTTATTTATTTACAAGGTCCAAAAAAACAATGCGGCTGTAGAAAAAAGGTTTGACACATCAGGAAGGACAATCAGAAATTTTAAGATGACAGAAATAGCCGCTAAAAGAAACGAAAAAACCTTTTTTAACGTTAATTAACAACTGCCACTAGAGTATTTAATCTACTACCAACAAGTATTAAAGAATCACCAAGTCTCTCTATGTTGAAAAAGCAGGCATTAATATTTATCAAAGGCACCTTCAGCACTTTTCAAATCAAAGTACACTATGAAGAAGAAACGACAACACTTTTTTGTTTATTTAAGTTAATTTCAAATAATTTAATTTCAGAGTTAATTGTCAAACAAAGACCTAAAAAATAAATATAGGTGGAGAGAATGCATATATTAAGAAAAGACTCCATTGACAAGTAGGCATTGGATTTAAGCACACATGAAAGAATAAGAAGTCAGCCCTAGGAAGACTTGGGTTAGACGGTGTGGCTTTGAGAAAAAAAAAATAGTATTATTTTAAATCGCTCCAAAGATCTGCTAGTTTGCCGGAATTAATCAAATTAATATTACATATATATATTATTATAAAATTGTTTAATATTATATTAAAACTACATATATATAAATATATATATATATAAATATTCAGTTTTTTTAAAATAGAGACTGACACGTGATATTATTGTGCTTGCATTATGCAAATTTTAATTTGATTGAGAACAAAAACAAAAAAAAAAATTATAAAATAAAAAATCAGGACATGACCTGAGCTTATGACATCAATAACGTCCTTGGATGTTCTAAAAAAATCCATTTTTTTTTGTATTTTTTAATTATTTTTATTATTATTATTGTTTTTTTTATAGTATTATAGATTTATGAATGAAATTGAGAACTTATCGACGTAACAAATGATTTTCATTTTTAATTTATCAAAAAAATATTATTCATTCTTGCAATTTATATTGGGTTGTGTGGGGTACGTATATGTATATGTATATGTATATGTATATGTGTAAGTCATTGGACGGAAGGAAAGCATATTTATTACAATAAAAGTTCTAATAAGTTATGATGTAACACTTAAAATTAATTGTTCTAAAACTTATTTGATTGTGGAGGTATGAATTAAACTTAAATTGTTTAAAAGTTATTTAAATCAAATTATGAAAAAAAACTAAGAGGTCATAAAAAACCATATTCCAAAATTAAACAAATTTTTATACATAGTTTTGGTTAAAGAGTACGAGTTTATTAAAAATAAATTATTAATAAATTCTTAAAACTTCCTTAGAATTTCATATAATAAAATTATATTAAATTAGAAGAAATCAAAGGACTTTTCGAGTATATTAACGAAAATGCCTATTACTTTAAAATGAAGATCTGAAGATCTAACTCCTTTCTCCCTCTTTTTCTGGTTTCTTTGGCAACAAAATAGCAGGCGAAATGCCTAAAACAGTTATTAGAGAACCTAGAATGGGAATAGAATCAAGAGGACCATCACATTCGAAAATAAAACGAACTATAAAAACCTTGGCCAAAACCCAGGCAAAAAAACAATGGCTACACTCCACAAGATCATTTCACACGAAAGCTTTCTGGGGGGAGTAATAAAACAAATAGCAATAAAACAAAGAAGATCTTAAAACTGAAATAGAGGGATATTAAATTAATAACAGGGATATGCACAGGACACTAATTTAATATATAGGGCTCATGCAGCCAGAATAGATAGTGCTACTATCAGAGAGTGCAAAAACTGTGAACGGAGAATAAAACTACTCTCCATGTTCTGTGCAAATGCCCACACCTAAGAATGGAATTAAGAGAAAGAAACTGGGAAGATTTCAGTATTGTATAGGTATCAGACAAGGAAAATTTAATCCATTTCGTCAGGGGAATTGATTGTCTCAACAAAGCGCTTTAAAATCACGAGCAGCTCTAAAGACAGGAGTGCACAATGAATCAAAAGGTTCCTCTCTCCCTCGAGTTTTTAACTTAAACGATTCAAGAGATTTATAGGGCATTTGTATGTACAACAAACCAACTGACTGGAGTGGGTGAAACTATCAATATTTTTAAAATATGTTAAAAATTACAAACTAATCAAAATCTTTATTTTATTGCTTCGCACAGGGTGACCCAAAACGACCGATATGGTTTGAATGTTTAATAACTTTTTAAATTTATTTATATTTTTTATTTTTATTTCAGAATTTTGTGAAGAAAACTTGGGGAATTGGAAATGGAACAGTACACAATAGAACAGCGATCAAAAATTAGGAAAAGTTATGGCAAATGTACTGGAAAGAGCACGAATGTGCGAAGCCGAAAAGTCACCACTTACGGGATATAATTTTTCATACTTCAGCTAAAAATATTCCCCATTAATATACTGTATAAGAAAAAAATAATAATAATAATAATTAACTATTAAATAAAAAAGTTATTAAACATTCAAACCACATTGGTCTTTTTGCGCCACCCTTTATTATATAATAGTAATTGAATGATTGAGTTGATTTTATTGCAAATCTACAGATATCAAATGTGAATGTAAGAAGATTCAATAATAAAATTGTATAATATATTTGTACATAACATATACATATTCCATATCATTGATCTAGTTAATTATTTTAAATAAAAACTCACGATATATTATCATGTCAAAAATTTTTTTTGGGGCAATTCATAATTGATTTAGCATTTCTAATAAATAAATATTTAAATTTACGTATATACTTATTTAGTTCAATCATATTTAATCAAAAACTTTCAATCAAAATATGAACATAAATGATGTTAAAAATATATTATTTTTGTACAAAAGAAAATTGTATTAAAAATAAATATAAGAATACAGGTTTATATACCAAAATAAAATTACAGAAATGGTCGGTGAGTTGAAAGAACATTTGTTTTCTACAAATAACCACAATTAAAGTAGATTAAATACAGTACCTCAATAACCTGTTCCGATTTAAAATTTCAGTTATCTTAAAAAAATATTATTAAAAAAATTAGTTAATTAATTTTAAAGAATTTTGAAAAGATGTCTGATATTAAATGTTCTGGTCCCATTACTGTGGTGTCCTATAAACTGGACAAAGGATGGAGCAACTCTTTTTTTCCGTAATTTTCAGTCATGTACAAATATATTATATTACATAGCGATTATTTATCCCTCTTACTCGCATTTCGAGGTGAAGGCAGATACTGGTTTTATTTATTTATTTGTAGTACTAGACAATTATAAATATTGCCTAATATTTTAATAGCTCTTTGACTATTTAATATTTAGACTTCTTAATAAACTATTATAAAATAAATTATATTTTTTTATTAGATATGATCAGACTAGGGTTTAAACCCGAGACCCTTTTATTGAAAGGCCGAAGTCCTAACCACTTCGCCACCGGTCAGATTTTAAAAATCTCATGAGACTTTTGTCTCTTTAAAATGATTCTACATATTCCCATGAAATTTCTGAGAGGAAATTTTAGGAGAGATATTCAATTTCGTTACAAAGTCAGGGCTTTTTTTCCAGAATATGTATACATTACATATATAAGTTTACAATAGCCAATGACGAGGGGACGTGGTCATAAAAGTACTGGTAGTCATAACTTACTTACAAAAGATTACTAGCACACTTAAATATTATGACGAGGGGACGTGGTCATAAAAGTACTGGTAGTCATAACTTATACTTACAAAAGATTACTAGCACACTTAAATATTATTAAAAACACTGAAGAGGATGGGGGTTTGATTGATCAGAAAAGTGTGTTTTGTTCTAATTATTATGCTTAGTGATTACAATTTTTCATAACGCAACGATACAATAGAAAAATTATATAATTCTGTGTAATTATATAGACCCATCTTCAAAGAAACTATTTATCGAAAATTGTTTAATTTGGCCAAAAATTTTTATCTATTTGTTTAATTTTATAATATAAAAAAAAAATAAGTATCTTTATTAATATATAATTATAAAACTATATATAAATTAAGTAATTTTCCTGTCAAATTTTCAAAAATAAACTTCTTTTCATACTTGTATGATTGATATATTATAAAGTAATTACTATTTACGTAATAACTAAAAACTTCTTATTCTGCAATCAACTTTCAATTCATATTTTAATAAGTTTTCTATCTTCCTTTAAAAAAGTCTTATATACTTATAGAAAAACAAAATGAATACTAATATTATTTTAAAAATATTTTCAATTATTTTAATAAATTCATTAGAAACATTTAAATTAAAAGATAAAATATTTGAAATATTAAATTATGAAAAAATTCAATTTAATATTAATAGTGTTGCAATTTTTTACAATTCAAACACTTTAAATGATAATAAAAATTATTTAAATTCATTTTTTACCATTAATAACAATTCTGAATACTATGAATTGATTACCATCGATACAACTAAATTCAATATAATTCTTAGATTTACAACAATTAATCAAAATTTAATAATCAATGTGATAAGCAATGATCTTAATACATTACAATTGAATTTAGAATATGTTAAACTATCTTTAAATGGTTTGAGAACAACAAAAATTTTAGGAATATTATCAACAATTCAAGAAAAGCATGCAATTGATAGTGAAAACCTTGAAAAATTTTTTAAATGGACATTTGATAATAAATTAATTAATTTAATATTAATATATGAAGAAATTGAACAAAATGAAATTCAATTAATTGGATATGATAGTTATCCAAAAATATTAGTAAAAAAATTTAATAATATCAAGAATTTATTTCCGGATAAAACAAAAAATTTACATAAAACAGAATTAAAATCACCAATAAAACAAGATATACCAAGAACATTTTATTCAATTGATATTAATGGCAATAAAATACTAAAAGGTTTAGGTGCTGAAATATTTTTACAATTTTTTAAATATATAAATGCAACATTAATTGAATATGATATGAATAGTACTGGAAAAACAGAAAAATATTTAAATATTGAAAATATAATGAAATTAATTTATACAAATGAAATTGAAATAAGTTTTCATACATATATAATGGAACTAGAATATCAAAATAATTATAATATGAATTTCACACATCCATATAAAACAACACGATGGTGCCTTATGATACCATATAGTAAAGAAATTCCACTTAAAAATTATATTCTATTGCCATTTAATTTAAAATTATGGTTAATATTCGGATTAAGTTTAATTATATTAATAATTGCAAAATTATTATCATATTATAAAATTTATAATAAAATAACAATTGAAAATTTTATTAATTCTATAGAAATAAGTTATTGTGAAATTTTGTATATAGATTCATATGATATTTTAGAAAAAATTCAAAATTTTTGGATATATAAATTTATTAAAATTAATTCATTATTAATAGGATTCTTAATAACGGTGTTGTATTTATCAGCATTATCAGCATTTTTAATAACAAATTTATATGAACCACAAATTGAAACATTAGATGATTTAGTACGTGCAAATCAAAAAATCATGATTATAAATTATGAAGAAACTAAACTTGCAGATATAACAACATTTTATAAATTTAAACATCTTTTATATCCGGTTACAACAGATATATTTTATAATCATCGAACAAATTTAAATAGAACATATGCTTATACGGCTAATTTAGATCGGCAATATTTTCTATTACAACAACAAAAATTTTCAAAAAGACCAATTTTTCGGCAGACAGAAATATGTTTTGAAGATTGTCATCTTGCTTTTATGGTACAACGTGATTCATCACTTTTAAGAATTTTTAATCAATATTTAAGAAGAACAATGGAATTTGGTTTACATAAATACTGGGAGAGCCAAAGTGTTGAAAGTGCATTTAAAATGGGATTATTAAAAAAAATTGAATATAATACATTGCATAATTTTCGATTGCAATTGGAACATTTAAAACTTGTCTGGGAATTTTTATTAATAATGTATTCAATTAGTGTTATAATTTTTTGTATTGAAATTTTATATAAAAAAATATTTTTTAAGAAAATTTATGATAAAATTTAGAAAAGTATATAATAATCTTTAAAAAATGTTCAATATTACTTGTTTTTAAACACAGCAGTGCTTGCATAATGTTTAGGAATAAAAATAAATATTTATTAAAATTAATTGTTCAAGCATCTGGTAAAGTATAAGAAATAATATTCTTTATTATCACAAAAAGAACATTTATCAAAGTTATATATAATTTTGTTACTATTAAAGCTTAAGTAGAAACGGGTCAACCAAAGAACAATCTACCAATAAACTTTTAATATAAAAAGTTCTATATTAAAAATTATTATAACATAATTGCTAGAACAAATAATAAAACGAAATCATTAATTGAATTTAAAGCGTCCTGCGTGAATCAAACAGTTTAAAGTGTATGAAAAATTAATTTAGAATTTATTTATACAACACACTAACTTAATTAAATAAAACGAATAATATATACAATATAAGTTTTTATTTTTTTTTTTTAATTTATTTATTTACATATATTTTTTTTTTCATATTTTACATATATTTTAATATATATATATATTTAATATAATTATATATTATTTAATAAATTTCATTACACTTGAAATATGTATAATGAAACTTTTACAACGAACAACAACAATAATATATACTTTCTCATTATATATAATATTTAAAAAAAAAAAAAAATTAAACTAAAACAAAAATAATAATTTTTTTTAATATTACTAATCAAAATATACAATGTAAAACCTTAAACTAACAATTGGAAAAATTTATATATTTAATAAAACATTAAAACAACCAAAAATTGAATTATTAAAAATAAAAACATAAGTAATAAGAAAATAAAATATCTGTCAACAAATTTTAGAATTGTTTTTTTTTTTAAATATTTTAACTATATTAAATTAAATTAAATTTCAAAATGATACATAAGAAACTTGAATATAACAGTATTAAAAGGTAAAATTTGAAAAGTAAATTATGTTTCATAAAAACCACGATTAAAACATTTTAGTTATAATTTTAATAATTAATATGTTTTTCATATTTGTCGGATCATTTCATTATAGTAATCTGTGAATATTAATATGTACATATGTACAGAAAGAAAACAGATAAAACTAAACTACTAAATAAATAATAAAAGCAACTAAAAAGCAATTTACATTAATGGTCAACGAAAAATTACTAACTTTAAAATAAAATATATTATTTATTAATTTTGAAATATGATTTATTTCGTATTTAATTTTAATAAAAAAAAAAAAAAAGTAAATATATAAAAGGTATAAATGTAAGAATAAACTGTATTACATTGTTTTAAAATTTGAATATAGAATAATGTTAATAATTTTGATTTTTAAATATTCGAGGAAAATTTTCTTTTAATATTTTATCTTATTTAAGCGACGAAAAGAATACAAAAAGACAACAATTATATTCTTAATTTATTATTTTTTTTTTTTTTGTTTAATTTTGCATTTCCTAAGTTTTTATTTTGTTTTAAATCGCAAATTAAGACCATTTAAGATATGTATTGGTTTAATTTTTCTTCTAATTATTTATTAATTCAATTAATATTTTATTACATATTTAATTAAAATTTGTTTTTTTTTTTTTTTTGTAATTTTTCTTTTTGGTTTTTACTAAGCACTCGCGGTATTTTGTTTTAATTTTTTAATTTTAATTTTCTCTCTTCGATTAAAAAAAATTGTATGTATTAATTAAATTAGTAAAAAAAAAATCAATTTATATATTAGTTAATTACTAAAATAGTTGAATTAAATAATAAAAATTATTAAACAAAATAATTTAATAAATGGACCAATACAAAATTGACTTTAAAGCAAGTTATACAGGATTAAAGTTATAGCTATTTCAGTTTAAAATTCAGTAATAAAATTTCAACATATGTTAACTTATATATTTGATAGATTATAAAATTAAATTTATAATCAATTTTACTTTTTACAGATCAATTAAAAGTTAATTAAGCATGGGTTAGGGGTTAATAAACTTTTTAATTTAAGTTTTTAAATTAATGCAAAATAATCTTAATCTGAAAAATATTTTATTTTTTTCCTAACTATATTTTCGTAAGTAATTTACGAACTTCTAAATAAATTTTAAATCACTAGAATTTTTGTCTACATAATTTTTTTTAATTATTAAAAAATTATATAAAATTAAATTTTAATATAAATTTTTTTAATATATTTTTTAAGTTTTTAAAATATTTGTAAGAGAATCTAAATTGAAAATTAATATTTTCTTTTATTATTACATATTTAAATTTATTTCAACACCGATTTTTTTTGTAACGAATGCAAAAGTACCACAATTAATATTTTGTTAACTTTTTATTTTCAAAATGGTTTTTAATTTTATAAAATATATTAATACACGTATATTGTTAAATTATTTAAAAAATAAGAATTGAACTAAATTTCAAGAGATAAAAACAAAATAATTATTAATAAAGGTTTTAGGCCCTCTACACAACCATGGAAGGTATTCAGTTAATTTAAAAAAATAAGGATATACTTAAATAGTGTATTGAAATATTTTAATCTTTAATTTATTTTAATTTAACTTAAAAAAAATATATATGTTTTCACATTATTATTCTTTGATTATCCATGATTATGAAGCAAAATTGAATTGAATAATAATATAAATGAAAAGGAAAAAAAATATTTAATTTTTAAATAAATATAATAGTTCTTTTAGGAATATGCATGCAAATATTATATAACATATATTATGAAAGAAATGTTATTAAATATACATATAAATTTTTGAAAAATCAATTAATTATTAATTATCTACTACAAAATCAGTCATATATAACATGTAATTTTTTTTGTTAATTTTATTAAATATTTATATTACTGTTATTTGAAAATAATTATGTTTAAAACATTTAATATATTTTATTTTATTATTTTTTATTCAATATATAGATGGAAATTAGATTGAATACTCATTCATTAACATATTTTATGAAGTAATTAAAACAGAAAAAATTTTAAAGAATTTATTTTAATATTATTTTAAAATCCATAACAAATCTTCTTTTTAACGCGCGCAATACTCCTTTAAATTGAAAATATAATGAAAATTTATATAAAACTAACAATTTAATAAATAATGAGTACTCTATCTTAATTAATAATATCTTGATATAATTTTCACATTGTTTTTTTTAATTCATAAATAAGTCTGCTTTGGAATGATATTTATTCAGCGATTTGAATTTTGAATCATTTTATTAAATAATAAAATATTTTAATAAATTAAACTTAAGAAAACAAATATTATAGGAGTAAATTCCAAAGCATTTTTTTTTCTACAAAGTAGAAAACAACTTTAAATTTATAAAAAAAATATATTATAAAAATATTAAATTATATACAAAAAGATACAAAGTTAAATAAACTCAATTTATAATCAAGATCATATTGTCTCCAAATATATTTTTATTTAATTACAAAAAAAAAAAAAAAATTAATATTCTTTCTTTTAATTGTAATTGTTTATTAATTTGCTTTTAAAATTTATTATATTTAATTTTTATTAGGTACATCATTTTTTTCATTTTTAAACATAAGGTATGTGAGTTATAAAAGAAATTTAGTAATTAAAAAAGTTATTGGGAAGAAAAAATGTTAGCATAACTTTATTTACAAGTAACTTTTATGTTACTTAGTTAAATATAAATTGTATTTCTTCTTTTAAATAGAATTTCTTGTTGAATGTAGATCTTCAAACCCGCGTTACTTAAAAGTTACTTGTTAAACATACATTTTAAAGCTAAGATTTCTATCCTTAAGTTATTATAATTAAATTAATTAAATGCTTAAAAATTGTTTTAGATAAAATTTGAAATATACATACATATTTTTAAATTTAATTTTATCTCCCATCACTTATTTGATTCACCATCATTAACGAGAAATTTTTTCTATAATATTTTATTAACTTTTCGAATACTTCTAGCTAATATTGGATCAAAATCATATTTAAAAATTATTTAAATATTAACAAAATTTGCCTTTTTTAATTTTGATTTTTAAATACTTTAACAAAAAAGACTTGTATAGCGAAAAGCAGTAGCTTTGTCTGGAGTAATATAAAATTAAATCTTATTTACTTTTCAATTTTACTATTTTTTATTATGGCTTAAAAACAACTAAAAAAATTATCTTTTCCTTTATTTTTTCTTATATGCATAATTTATATGTTTAATAATTGTTATATAATATAAAAAATATATAATATAATATAAAAATTTACGAAAATTTAAAAAAATTATGGAAGGTTCATAAAAGATAATTCTTCGTTTTAAATTTCAATATAAATTAAAATGAAATAAAATAATTTATAAAATTATATCGTATTTAGAAATTGTACCGAAATTTGTTCACAGAGTAAAAGATTTGGTACTTTCAATTTTTTTTATTTTTTTTTTATTTATTTTTTTAGATTAAATTGCAAAAGAAAAATATTTGAAAATGTTAAATTAAAGATTGAAATGTTGAATAATTATAACAAATGAAAAGAAAGTATTTCGCAAATAAAATTATAAAAAATATACTTATGGGACTAGAATTACATATGAAAGATTCTGATAGCTTGAAGTAAATGTTAAATAGAATCTTTATGGAAATAGGTTAAGTATTGTAATTTAATTTTATTCAATTTATATAATCCTGTCTATTGATAAGGGCATATCACGATTTTGAAAAATACCAGATTAGTTTAACTTTCACTCCTAATTTTGACGCTGTGTGTATAAGCAGAATTTTAAAATTAAGTCATTTTGAATAGCAGTTTTAATAAAACATTATTCTTTTATGAACCTAATTAAATTATTGCTAAATATGATGTAATATGATAAAACAATTAATTGTGTTTAATAAAGTATATTTATTATATAAAAATTTACTCAAGTATATAATTTATGTAGTCAAACAAAACCAAAAATTATCGTTTCAACAAGAAAAAAAAACGTAATCAAAAACAAGTTAATTAATTTAGTAGCGAATATTTTGTAACTTATAATAAGTTATGGTTTTTTGTAGTAAGTTTTTGTTTTTTTAGTAATTATTTCTAGGAATATTATACGAAATGATAAAATGTTGAAGTTTAAATATAAAAATGTATAAGTTATACTTCAAAGAGGTAATTTTGTTTAAAAAGGCAGTAATTTGAGAGTAACTTCAAATATAGTACTAATTTTTTTTTTAATTTTAAACAATTGATTTTACGGATAAGGCAAAAGTAATTTTGCATAAAAATTCAATGCATTTTGTAATCAATGTCTATTTAAGTACTAATATTTTGTAATTAATTATTTTAACGAGTATTTTTTTCTTATATTTTTATTGATTTATTTCGTTCAGATTTTGTTATTCTCAAAATATTTTCTTGTTTGCATTTGTCATTTTGAAATTACAAGTGTTTAAAATAAAATACATCTGCTATACGAAAACTTTTGGTTTTGATTGTATATTTGTAGAAAAATTAATGATTAATATATTTAGTACAATGTCGATCATTCGTCAGGTTAATATTAAATAAAACATATATATTAATAATTTATTTTATCTCTTTCTCTAATGAGTCAATGCCCACCAAAAATCAATCGTCAAAAAAAAGTTTGTAATGTTATGTCCTTTGTTAACTTATATATTTTTTTAAGGTTCATATTTCTTAATCTTTTACTGTTTAAATATATATAGGGTGGCTACAATTTTATTTTCTAAGCTAAATGCTTTTTTCAATATCACGTAAGTTAGATAAATTTATATATTAAATTTTTATTAAAATACAAAAAAATTAAATAACTTTTGACAACCGAACAATAAAATATTAAGCAACTTAAACCCTTTCTTTTAAAATGTCTAACAAATACTAAAATATACTTTGATTTTGAGACGAATTATCGAAATTGTCCTGTTTATAAGGAATGATAGAGAATTTTATAATGTTTAAAATTTTGATTTTTGTTCAATTTGGCTCATTACTGTACATATATTTGATAAATAGTTTATAAGAATTTTTATATATTGATTTAATTAAAATTTTTTTTAAAATTTTTATAATATATATTTTAATACATATATTATTTAAATATATTCATATACATATACATAGTTAAAAATTATTTTATTACTAACTATAGAATTCTATTTTATATTTGTTTGGTTTTTTTTTTTTGTTTATTTATAAATCTGACTCTGTTTAAATATTTATAATAATTACTATCTTTATAACAAATATTTTTATAGTTTTTATAATACACAAAAGTATACATTAAATAAGTATTATTTAAAAAAAAAAATTATATTATTTATTTATAAATACATATATATAATAAAATATGAAAACTACGGATTGTTGTTTTCACCACAACACTGAATACAGTCCATACAGTTATGCTATCTATTGTTGGCTTCTGCTTTTTTAATATTTCCTTTACTTGTTGTTAATTGATTCTGAAAAAAAATATTATTTTATTTTGTAAGATAATTATTAATAAACATAAACCACCAATTAAAAAAATTAACAGAACTTATATACAAATTTAAAAGAAATTTTAATCGATGTTAAAAATATATGTACAAATTTGTAAATATAATCTATACATATGACCTTGTAGCTGTTTGTGAATGACTACTTAATTATAACTAACAAAAACTCAAAATAAGTGCAGATAGCGAATAGAGTGCAATAAATAGTTCGAAAAGTGTTTTCTATTTTAAACAGCTACCTTCTAAATAATCAAGAAACGGAAAGAAAATATACATGTTTATTAAACTGTAATATTTGAAAACTTCCAAACATATAATTGCAATTTGAGTAACAAAATTTTTATGACAAAACATATATACCCAAAAAATTGTAAAAAGTTTAGATATTCGTACAATTTTGACTAATTTAATAAACCATATCTTGAAAATTTCGAAACTACCCCCTTTGATATTTATATATAAAAACATAATAATTACACGAACCCATTTTAATTAAATGTTTAGTAGTATTTTTCTACTTTAAGCTGCTACTAAATTTTTATATTAGTTTCAGTGTTTAATCTAATTTTTACATTATCTTTGAGTGATATAATTTAAGTCTTACCAAGATGAACTCTTTTTAAATTAATTTAAAAAAGAAATATTAACATTTATCTTCAATTTCAAGTAACGTAATTCAAAATTTCTTCTTTTCTTAAACATAGTCTCTTATTTTTCATATTAATTTAAAAAAAAAATTAAATTTAAATTAACAATAAAATATTTTGAAAATTATTTCTATAATTACTTGTAAAGATTTTATGGTATCCAATAGTGTTTTCTTTTCATTTAAAAGAGATTCTTTTTCTTCCATTAATATTGAAATATCATTTTGTGCAGCTTTCAGGTAATTTTTAAGGGTTTCATTATCCTGACGATTTTTAATTCTATAGCAATTATTTTATAAAAATTAAAATTATAATTATTAATCATTATTAATTTTAAAACAAGAGCAAAATTTTACCTAATGCTTTCAGCATTCTCTCGTGTTGATGTCAATTGTTTTCTTAATGTTTCATTATCTAATTTTAATTGTTGCATAACTAATTGCATAGACAATAATTCACGATCTTTAACACGATTTGTAGAATTTTTTTCAAGACCAGTATCTAAAAAAAAACATCAAAATATTCAATTAAAAAACTTTTTCTCAATTTTAAACAGAAAAATCAAAAATTAATTTACCAATATTATTTAAGATTTCTGGTTCAATTTTTAATAATCCACTAGTATCACGAGTTAAAAATAATTTACCAATTGCTAAATTAATAGGAACTGGACCTGGTGATGTAATATTAACCGGTGGCCTATCTTCAATTAAATTTAATTTAACATTTTCTAAGTTTATCTGTAAATTTAAAAAAGATTAATTAATTAATTAATAAAAAAACAATAAAATTATGAAAATTACATTTAATGGCAACGGAGGTGTAATTATTTCATCTTCAACTAAATCACCTAATCCTATAACAGTACTCATTGAGAGATCCATTGTCAAATCTTTTACTTTAATATCAGCATGACTACTAAACCAACTGAAAACAATATAAAAATTAAAAAATAATATATTTTATTTTGATTATTGTTGTTTTAAATAATTTTTTTTTAAAATGTTAAAGACAAAATAAAATTATGATGAGAAATATTTGATTCGTACATAATTATGAGTACAATCGTGATGAAAATTTAATATTAGATGAGGAATTAAAATAATTTATATATATGATTAAATGAGTCTAAAGCAACAATAAACTGTATAATTAAATTATGTATTTAACTATGTATGTACTACTAAAATATGTATTTAAGTATAACTCTAAACATATTTCTGAGCTATTTGAGTTGACCTTACATTTAGGCTTTAGAGCTGAAGATTCAGATACTATATCAAATAATTTCAATTGTAATAATGAAATAAGGCAGAAATACTAAACATTGGAATTTCAATTTTTTTTTTAAAACGAATTTTTGAATTTATTTTAATATTTTAAACTGAGATTGAATGAATTTAACTTTCCAATGTGCCTTTAGTTTGTTCATTTTTATATGTATCTTTATATGCACCCTAATGCTTAAACGACTTGACCTATCTTTTATATTATGTAATTTTATTTTTAGTCGCTCGTTCATACTAAGGTCAGGCAGTTAAACTGTTTAAATGTTTAACTTATTTTTACTTCTCTGCTCTTTAATGTATAACTTAATAAAAATTATGTAGATTCATTAATATTATATAACATATTAGTATAATAGGAAGTTTTAGTCCGAATATTGCTAAAATTAAAAATTTTTATTTTCAAAATAATAACTTCTTACCCTTGTATAACTTTTTTATCTTTAATTTCAAAAAGATTTTCCGGTGGTTTTAATTCTTCTTCCATACGTAATTGAACTACTGGTGGTGCTTCAGGATTATATGGAGCCAAATTCCAAGCACGACAACGTGCACCAAATTTTGTCTATACTCAACATTTTTGGTTTTTTTTTTTTTATACGTATTTCAATATAGTTATGATTTGAAATAATTTAAATAAAATAAAAATATTAAATTAAAAAATTATCTGAATATTAATTTGAAAAAAAAAATTTGATAAAATTTTTTTAAAAATACAATTTTAAAATAAATAAATGAAAAGAAAATTAAAATCAAAGAAAAAAAAAATGTGTTAAAAAAATATAATGAAATAAAATAAAATTAAAAATTTTATTTTAAAATATTTCAAAAAATTTTAAAAGAGAAAAAGCATATTATAGGTGCATATTATATATGGATTTTAAAAAATGGTGGAATATATACTGGAATATAGAATGCAAAAATAAAACATATTTTTAAAAAAAAAAATGTTTTCATGCCAAACATAAAAAAAAAAACATTGAGATTTGAAAAAAAATTTAAATATTAAAAAAATTTCCATAGACATTTAAAGGAGCACAAAAAAACAAAATATTTTAATTTAAAATTATGCAAAAATTTATTAAATTACTTGATTAGTGCAAAAAATGTTTTATTACTTAAAGTTTGTGTAATATTGATTTCTATGCAAAGAAATCGATTTTTATATTTTCAAATTTTAATGTATTTTTTTTAAATGTTGCGATGAAAATATTTTTAAAGGACGAAAATGAAGAATTTTAATTTACATTAAATAAATTTATTTTAAAGATGGTAGAAGAAAATATAGAATTAAAAGATTTATAAAAATAAGAAGAAACAAAATTAAATGTAGGTAGTTAGTATATAAATATGTATTATTGATACTATGTACGATGTTTTTTCATGAAGAGATTGTTCAAATAAAATATAGACAATTGTTGAATTGAATTTTATTGAGTTTTAATTCTGATTTAGTTTTTGATTGTATATTTTCAAGAGATATATTATTTTTTAATTAAAAGATTAAAGTATATGTATATATATTGATAACATTACGAATAAATTAAAAATTAACATTATTTTTGTATATTTGAACTTCACAAAGAAATTGTATATGTATATTTAAAAAAGTATTTAAAAAGCAAAATCCAATATTAGAATTCCAATCGTATATTAATATTATGCTGAATAACGTCGTATTAAAATACCGAATAAATTTAAACGAATTTTAAACTAACATTCGTTGTTTATATTATCAAGATATATATACAAGATATATACAAAGTAATATTGCGTTTTGATACCGGCGCGCTAATCGCTATCCACTGTCTTTAATCGCTATCTAATATAACCCTGATGTACAGTCTTGTACTGTCTGCGTGTTACAGACTATACAATGCCTAAGCATTTCCTTCCTTTCTCGTTAATTTTTTAAATGGTCAAGCCTAGAAAATATTCGATACGAACTCAATTTCGTTCTCAGGCAATAAATTGACATTTGAAATTAGTGATAGTGACAATTATGTAGACGTCAGATAAGCGAAATATTATTGAATAGAATTAAAATTATTATATATTATATAAAAATTAAAATTTTTATTAAAATTAGTATCAATAAGTAAAAAAAAAATAATTATTTTTTAAATTAAATTCTTTACTATATATATGAACATGTTTTAGAACGTTATTCAGCATAAATTAATTATGTAATTTACGTAGGTTTGAAAATTATCTTCCAATTGATATTAGAAATTATTTTTTAGAACTATAGGCTTATCAATGTCAATAATATAATTTTCTCTACTATATATATATTTTATTTAATATATATATTTATAAATTTTTTTTTTTTTATTAAAAGTGTATTTAAAATTAAAATATATAGAAAAATTATAAATTTAAATTAAAATTTAAAAAAAAACAAATTAAAAACTAAATTATTATATAAATATAAATTGAAATTAAATTGAAATTTACTTAAAAGAAAACCAAACTTAAAAAAAAAAAATTCAATAATATATAAATTTTAATAAAATTAAGTTATAATAAAACAAATGTTATTCAACCTATTAACTATTGTTGTATTTTTCAACTTTACGTTTTAAAAATGAAAATGAAAATTTAAAATATAATTAATTTTTTTTTACTTTATGAATATTTAATTTTTTTTAGTTAAAATGCGTACCTATAGTACAGAGTACTATATACAGACACAGTCAAAACTTTAAAATAATAACATAATTTTAAAAAAAAAATTTATGTTTTTTTCTAAAATAATAAAAAAAAACGTAAAATTCGATTTTATTTTAAAATTTATCAAATATTTGTTCGTTCGAAATTTAAGGAACAAATCAAGTTATAATTTAAATTCTGACTTGAGTTTAAAAAGAAACGTTCAAGTTTAAACTGTCAAATATTTTATCCAAATTATTTTAAAACGTCTGGCGTCAAAATTTCAACGCGTCAAAATATTAAATTAAGATGAAACATTCAATTGTTTAGGTTATTAGATGATTTATATATTGGAAATAAATAAATTACCAATCTAATTTTAATTTCTAATCATTTTCTGATTTATTAAGATCTGTATTAAGAGAATGTTTTTAGTTATTATTTTTTTTAATTTGACGTTTTGTTTTTCTGACAACTTTGTGAGAATTCTTATTTTTTGACAACTTTGTAAGAATTTTATTAATTTATTTATTTGTAGCACCAGACAATAGTAAATATTTCCCGATAATAATAATCCTTTGCATATTTAAAATTGGGACCTCTTTTTATTAAATTATTTTAATATACACTATATTTTTTTATTAGATATGATCCGATCAGGATTTGAACCCGAGACTTTCCGATTGAAAGGCCACCACCTTACCACTGAGCTATCGGTCAGACAGAGAATTTTGATTAGTCTCATTCTCATACGCCGAAATCAAAAAGGATAAATTGGATACTTTAAATACTAAAGCCGCTGTTAGACTTCAATGTTTTATGTATCACAAAAACTTTTGCAATACATAATTTAAGTTTGGCAAAAGTTTTTATTATGTTTGAATGGTTAGACAGAAAAATATGAAAACTTAAAAAGTTGATGCATCTGTCAAATTTTATATAGATCCGTTCATAAATAAATTATAAAAAGTTGAAGCGTTTAAAAATTAAATTAAAATAATAAAATAGTTTATAAAATTGTAAGTAGGCTATTTGAACTAAAGTAGTAATACAATTTGGCGGTTGAAAATTTGTCATTTGTAAAGACAATAGATTGTTGAACTTCTATTTTAAAAGATTATTATTAAATATAAATCAAATATAATATTGGGTTGGATTAAATATAAATTGGAATAATAAAGGATTATTAAATTTAAAGATAAGTATAAATTAATATAATGAATAGAATAAATAAAAATGTTCGTCTTGGTTTAGCTAGCGCCCTACTTTGCCTCATAGAAGAGGCAAAGTAGTTTTGTTTCCCTTTTATTTCGTTTTCCAATTTAATTTTAAATGAGCTGCTAGTAATTTCAATTGTATTAAAAATTCAAAATACACTCCAATTTAATTTCAAATGAATTTCTATAGCACCAATCAAAAATTCAAAATATTGAATGCGCCAAAAGAAAAAATAACATAAACGTCAGATCAAAATACAAACTATTCCCAATTTAATTTAATGACATTGGGAAATTTGAGATTTGACAATAAAATGTTTTGAGATTTTGACAGTAACATGTTTGAGATGACAGAACTGAACTTAAAAAATTGAAGACCTTTCAATTTTTTAAATTTTGGAAATTTTGTTCGATTCTAGCCTATTACATTATTTAAGTTTTGCAAAGGGTATGAAACATTGAAGAAACATGAACCAAACATTGAAGTCTAACCGCTAAGTAAGATTAGATTTTTTTTTTGACAGATTTAAATTTGCTATAATCCTAAAAATATGTGATATTAACTAAATATTAAAGTAGTTCGTCCTTAAAATAATTGGGAACAAGTTATTACAATTTACATAATTATGTAAAACTGATTTTTTACAAATAAATTGCAAAATATTTTTGAAATTTTTTAAAATACATAAACATAATTATATATGTATATAAATATTCCCAGTTTAAAATTGACATCTTTATGTCAATTTTGACATATTTATGTTATAACATCAATTTTGACATATTTATGTTAATGAAAAAAAAAAAACATTTAAATAATAAATATAATTAAATTAAAAATTATTAATTAATTATTTTAAAGTAAAAAAATTGATTTAAAAAGGGTATTTGATAAAAAAAAAAAAAACAATAATATTGTAAAAAAATATTAAACCACCTATTAAAACATAATGAAAAATACAATAAAATATATGCACAAAACATAATTTGCATTCTTGAAAATCAGAATGATTTTTTTTTTTGTTTTTTTAAACTATAAAATACATTTTCTTCAATATAAAAACTAAAATTTTGTAAAAATTGATTCAATTTTTATAATTATTAAAAAAATGTTTTTATCAACCGCTTATATGAAATATAATAAGCGATAGATATTGTTTTTAAGAGTATTCATGATATTTTCGTTTTGAATTAAGTTCAATAATTTCGAGAATATATAAAGAAACACCATTGTGTAAACAGTCTTCGATCTAATTTTTTTAGTTGGTTTTAGTCCTTCTTAACTCGTTTTTACAAAATAATTCATCAATTAGAGTATATAGATCCTACCCACAAATTTTATTATTTAAACAAATTTAAAACAATATAAATTATCATTAAAATATATTTGACTGATTATTATAACTGTCAGGGGTTTTCGTAAAGTTTTCTTCAAATACTCTTTAAGAACCAATTAAAGTCTAATCAAGATTTAGTCTATAGGTAATGCAATACTACTAACCTACTGATGAGTCTAATAAAGTATTACAAAAGGAAAACACTCTTAGAAAACACTTAATATATAAATATTCTTTAAAAAAATTAATTTGAACAAATTAACACAAAACAAATAAAATAAAATTATTAAAAATATATAAAATTAAAACATTTTTAAAAATATATTTTTTTTAATTTTAATTTATCAAAGTTTTAATTTTTTAAGGGGGAGAGAATTGTTCCAAAAAAAAAAACTAAAATTTGAATCAAATTATAAAAGCATTTAGGAGAAAGTGATTCTTGGACATTTATTTTTTTTTTTTTTTAATTTATTAATCTTTAGATATTTTTTTTTTTTTTTCATTCAAAACTATTCATATAGACTTTAATTAAGCAGCCAAATATTACAAAAAAAAAAACAAAAAAATAATATTAGAAAGTTGTGTTTTAAATTTGAAATATTTTTATTACATTAGATTTTGGTTGATTTTTTTTCAAAAAAAAAAAAAAAACAAAAAAAAAATTTTTAACTTAAATCATTGCATGCAATTTTTAATAAACACATATAATATTTATCTAAAAATTTATTTATTGGGTCAAATTTTATTTTTTAATTATTGTTTTGTTTTAAAATTTTCAAATCGCTTTTATAATTTAAAAAAAAAAAATTTAAAAAAATATTTTCATAGCAAAAAATAAAAAACAGGGAAATAAATAGCTTTTATAGCAAAAAATATAGCAGCAGTTAATAGGTTTAATTTGTTTTTCCATTTTTTTTTTTTTTTTTAATATTAATAATAAATTCAACTTTTGAAAACAAAATATGTAAACTAACACAATAATAACTTTCTTTTTAAATCTTATTTTTTTTTTTTTTTTTTTAATGTAAAACTAACAAAATTTTTTTAACTACATTGCCTATAAATAAAAAAAAAAAATAAAAAAAAAAAAAAATCAAAGTAAAACTCAATTATACGTAAAACAAGATAAAATTGTTTAATTTGATTTGAACAATACAAAAATATTTCAAAAATTTAATAATCCCTGTAAAAAAATTCTAATTTCAATTGTAAATACATCATTTTTATAATTTCAATACAATGTTCTATATGACGTCATTAATCGGAACCGGAAATTGAAAACCCAAATATTATTTTGAACAATCAATTAAAGGTGGTGTCGAGAGAATCAATTTTTTTTTTACTTTCAACTTAAGTCGATTTGAGTCAACTATTGGTGTCGGGGAAATCAATTTGTGTTGTTTAAAGTCGTCTGAGTCGACTTTGAAATTCAAATACATTTTTGTGTTTGAAATTACATTATGCCTGGCATAGGCGTTGTTTATGTTTAAATCTATTCTGTTAAATTTATTCTGTTATTGGCGTTGTTTGTGTTTAAAAATTTAAAGAAAAATTAAGATGAGTAATTTAGAAAGGTAAATAAAGATAAATAATTTATATAAATATGAAAATTTTTATTTATTATTTTCAGGAAAAATTGTTTCAGCAACAGGAAACAATTAGAAAAATTAATCAATCTAATGGAAGCAACCACAAAAAACTCATTGCAAAAATTATTAGTAGTAAATATAATGCAGCACAAAATAAACCGTCTAAAAACTAAAAAAAATTTTCGTTTAAATTATTTTTATAATACTGACATTTCTGTTGTCAAAAAATCAAAATTGAAACAACTTGATTCAATTAATTGAAACTAATTCAATTGACTTAGCCGACGCCGGGAAATTTTTGAGTGGAATTGAAAAATGTGAAAATCAACCAAGTTGAATTGATTCTCCCGACACCACCTTAAGTAAAATAACGCTACCAAATATTTCTAGTATAAGTAATTAAATTATTTTTAAAAAAAGGTATAAGGTGTTAATCAAATACTTTTGTGTTTGTAAGAGATTTCACAATTTCAATTTCCAAATAAAAATGATCCAGATTCCAATGAAACTATCGTTTAAACCGATGCAAACCACTAACATTATTTCCCTACACTACCAGACCGAATTTAATAAAGAACAGTTTCATATGTTTTGTTTATTCAACTCGATGTTAAGTACGGAAAATAAGGCATGAGGAAAAAACCCTTTTACCAAATTAAATGTTTCTATGTATATATTATGATTTTGGTAATGTGCTTGATTGTCCTCGGGTTAACATTGGAAAATTTCCAGAATTCAAACTTGTATTGATGGTATTTCAATTCTCGCTTTAGTTAAAAAAGTTACTCGAACTTAACTATAGACAAACGAGTCCTGTAAGTATTTTTGAGTTGACAAGGGAACATATAAAACATAGTCAAAACCTCCCACTTTATGATTCGGATAATTTAATCCATCAACTTGAGCCTATATCTATACCCGCCGGCTGCGGCTTCTTCAAAGCGTTCAGTTATTTTAAAATGCAATAAAACATATATTTTGTATTATCTAACCTTTACTTAAACAATTTACAACTCTTAACGAAATCAAACGAAAGAAAATATATATTTTTTTTAATTAAAAAAAAGTTAACAGAAATTTAAAATGAAAATTAAATAATAGTTATTAATGAAATAAAGAAAAATTAAGAAGAAATAATATATATTAAATTTTTTTTTTTTTTAATTCATTAATTAATTAATAATAATAAATAACAAATTTTTTATGTACCTTTGTTGAATGGTGAGCGGTCTTAAATTTTTGTGTTTTTATATATATATATACATAGACATATATATTTATTTTTTAAATAATTATATTTTTAGCATAATTTTTAAACATTTTTTTTTTTTTTTTTTAAACGTTATTTCATAATATATTCGTAATATAGTTGATAATTTTTTTTTTTTTTTAATTTTTTGTTGAAATTTAATATTTAAATGTTTAAATTTTTATAATTGTTTTTTTTTTTTTTTTTTTTTTTTAATATCGAACAGGCACATCCCACAAGTAGCAGAATATTTTAATTGATTGGTTTTATGTTTTGTTTTTGTAACAATAATTTGCGATTTATTTTGATATATATATATATATTTTTTTTTTTTTTTTTTTTTTTTAGAGAAGAGAAGAAGAAGAGCATGCAAAAAATATATAGCAACACATTAACATGATTTTATATAATATATGATAATAAAAAATTTATGTTTGTTTTTTTTGTAATTGATATATAAAATATATATATATAAAAAATAAAAAAATATATTACATATATATTAATATATAATAAATATATAAATTATGTTATTAAAAAAAAAAAATAAATAAATAATATAAAATAAAATATAAATTGTATATATATATTTTTCTATCCAGTTCTCATTCAAAAAAATCTTAACGATATTTTAAACATAGGGTGACATCGTAAATGTCGTAAAAAAAACTTCAACCTGATACAATGTGAAAATAACACAATGTAAAATTTCTGAACACATTGTGTCGAAAGTATAATGTATTTTGTTTACAATTCCGATTGCGTCAAAATGAAATGTCAAAAATTTTAATTTTTTCTGCAGAAACAATCCTAAAGAAAAGTATAAATTAATATTTACTTAATTTCCTTCCATAGTTTTTTTGTTTTTAAATTAGGGACTTCACCATCACAAAAATAAAATTCAACTGACCAAAATTCAAATTAAAACGTCAAAATTCAAATAACTTTTAATTTTTTTATTTGTGTATCCAAAAATTTTTTGATACTCAATTTAACAACACACGTCGTGAAAATGGGTCACGAATACAATGTAAAATGAATTTAGGATCATGAGACAATGTAAAATTCTTGTAGTTTAAATTTACGATCATGCGACATTGTAATCACGACGTCGCAAACACATTTACGATGTCAAGGATATTAAAAAAGAAGTTAAGTTTAAATTTTAACAATACATTATGTTCCATTATATACAGGGTTAATTTACAATATTATACTGCCATTAAGAACTTAGTTGATACTTTTTAGATAAATTGTTTAAATCTGTTAAAAGTCTTCTCAAGTTTAAATAAAACTTATCGTATTTATATATATAGTATAATAGTTAAAATTTCTAAAAACTGAAACTGAAAATTCAGAGATTAGTGGAATAGGAAAAAATTTTAAAACTTTAAGATTGTACTTCATCACAATCAAATGTGTGTTATTAATTATACAACTAATATATGAAAATATTATTTAATGAAAAATATCTTGAAAACTATAAAAGACTCATCTTGAATCCTCATAAAAAGAATATGATCCTTCTCATTAGTTTTTCCAACAATTTTATATTTTTAAAATTGATTTAATATTAATAAAAGAAAAATTTTAAAGTTATTTATAATAATTAATAACGTTGACAAAATTCCGAAAGTATTATAAGTTTTAATTATTAATAAAAAAAATACATATTAAAATATCTCATCGGATTGATTTGAACGTTATTCAATTAGAAAAATATAATATTTTTAATAAAATTTATACATATGATATAAGAAATTTAGTTCAATGTATTCTAATTTGTCCTACATTTTTGTATTAAATTTCCTAATTAGACTATGTATGACCTACACTTTTTTTTTTTTTATTGATAATAAATGTGATAAAAATTATCACATTTGTATGTAATTGTTATTTAATTATTAAATTTAAACAAAATATAAAAATAAAAGGCTATTTATATTAAAAAGAAAAAAAAAAATAGAGCTTATAAATGAAGCCCATGAAAAAAGCTGACGCTAGAGATTAAAATCTAAAAATTTGTTAAGAATTGTTAATGAAATTGATTATAAATAATCTTTTATCTAAGAAAATAAAAACTATCTGCATTGAAGAAAATTTATTTTTTTTTTTGATTTTAAATAACCGAATTTTTTATGTTTGTAAAATATTTAATTTCTGATAAAATGAGCAATTGAGCATTTTGAATTAAGCGATTTTTTTAAATATGCATTATTATCATCGAATTTGAACATATAAAAAAAAATTATATAAAACTTTATATTTTAGTAAATCTTGCAATTATACAAAGGAATTTAATTTTTTTTGGAATTAATAAAATGTGATGTTAAAACACTATCATTTTAAATTGCATAAGAATAAGTTAATTGAATTTAAAGTGAATTTAAAAGAATTTTGACTGCAACTCTTAAACTGTAATCTAACTATTCCTTAAAAAATATGTAAATTTGAATTATTACCATAATAAAAAAGCACCACATAATAAAAATAAAAAACCAATAATAGCAAATTATAACAAAAAAATATTATCAAAATCCAATTAGCTTATCAAGCCTAAACAAATGTTTATGTAACAACTTAAGTTTGATTTTGTTTTCTTAGCAAATATACTATAAATAATAATAATTTTATTTAATGTAGGACAAATTTAAATTTAACAGCATTCAAAAATCAATGAATGAATAAAACTTTAATTAATCTACAATAGTAATTAATTATTTA
The DNA here is from genome assembly GCA_963082915.1 of Dolichopus griseipennis. Lineage (NCBI taxonomy): Eukaryota > Metazoa > Arthropoda > Insecta > Diptera > Dolichopodidae > Dolichopus > Dolichopus griseipennis. Next base: position 77,189,602 of record OY720444.1, on the reverse strand, counting down.
TAAAAAAAAGATTATAAGAATGAAATTTGTTATTGTAGTTGGTTTCTTTTTTTTTTTTAATTGTAATATAAACTGTGGAACGAGAACCATTATAAAAATTATCTTTAATTAAAATTTCGCGTAATATCAAAAATATTATTATATCTTATATCAAATTATAAGAATAATATTAATTTTAATATTATTTTATGGTATATTTGTATGTGTGTAAATAATATTAACGTTACAAAATTTTTTATCAATTTTAATCTAAAAAAAAATTTACTTTTAATTACTAACAAGAATTAATTAACCTTAAATGCTTATCCATTTAAAAATTTCGTACCACAGTTAGTAAAAGTAGGTTGTTTAATATAAGATGCCAAATAACAAAATCAAGATACTTTTAAATATTATTCTATTTCTCATTAAATTAAAAAATTTTTTTAAAAGATTCATCTAGCTAGAGCAACGTTTTGTCTTAAAAATTGAATGATTTGAAAGTTATTTTGTTTAGAATATTAATTCCAAAGTAATTGAATGGATCTAAAACTATATCACAATGAATTTTTTATTATAATTTTAAAATTTATGTAGTTATATAGATCTTATTGTTTAAATAATCTTAGAAAACCAATATTTTTTTATTTAATACAGAAAATAGATTTTCATTTTACAAAGAAAACCTAAACTACTATTATTTAAGGTTCCAACATTCTCAAGAATAAAAAAAAAAATCTCCTAATATTGATTAATTTATAAAAGTTAGTTATAATTTTCTTATTAATTAAAAGAATTATTATAATTGTATCTAGTTTTAAATTATAACATTTCATAATAAACTACCTATTTTATTTATCAAAAAAAAAATTTGTAATAAAAATATTTAAAAGAAAATAATTATTTAAGAATGTTTTTAATTGGAAAAATACAATTTTATTTTATATACAAAAAATAAACAAACTAAAAAATAATTAATAAAAAAAAAAAAAACAAACAATTTCTCTTCGGCTAATAAGCGTACGACAAAATAAAATGATTTCAAAATAAGTTTCAGTAAAAATTTGTTATTTATAAATTTATATTTAATTATAATATAAATTTTATAGTAAATAAAATAAAATATAAAAAAAATCCATTTAACACTTTTTAAAGTCTATTTACAATCAAAACAATGTGATTCTTTTTTTCTAAATAATAAGTTATGTTTTATATTGATTTTTATTAGAATTTAAAGCTATTTTTAATTATTTTATTTATTTACTTAGTTTTAGATTGTAAAAAGACTTATTTATTTTAAGCGAAATATAAATAACATTGAAATTTTGATTATTAAATATTATTTTCTTATATTTATGAAATCCGAAAGCCAAAGAGAATATTATAAAAAAGATGATTAAAATTTGCTGTTATATAAATGGAAAATTTTTTGATCAAATACAAATTTTTCATACGATTTTATATAAATATATATAAAAGCAAAAATTTTAAAATATTTTAGAAATTAAAACATAAAAAGAATATATATATATATTTTTTTAATTTTAAATTTATATAACGCGTTAAAAAAAAATAATACCTGTAATTCATCCCATGGTATTGCACCGCATTCATCACAATTAATAGCTGAAACTTGAAGTTTTAATGATGATTTATAGCCTTCATTTTGACGTATAACTTCGACAGTTGTTAAGCTATTTTTTAAAGTAAAAATAAAACAAAAACCAAGTATCAAATATAAATTGTAAACAAAATTAAAAGAAAAAGTTTATATTCACCGGAATGTTGCCATTGAAACTAGATCTCTTCGTCGCCAACAACTACCTTCTGATGGTTCAGATGGCGAACTAACATTTGTTTTATAATTTCCTTCTTCATATACTTCACTGGCTACTTCAACGGGTGATGCTTTAATTGTATTATCATTTGTAAAAGGATTTAATCTGAAATATTAAATAAAATAAAAATTTCGTTATAGTATAAGAAAAAAATATGAAAAAAAAATTACCTAAACATAACATCAATACAGTCGGTTGTTTTGTCATCTCCCATAACAATAGCAAATTTATCTGAATCTGAACTACCATCACTGTAAATTGAAAATGTATCACTAATATCATCACTAATTGCACTACTTCCTGATTTTATAGCTGTATCTATTGACGTCATAAAACTACTAAAACCTTTTTTCATATTCAGAAATCCTAAAATAAAAAATATATATGTATATTAAAAATAAACTAATATTTTATTTAAACAAACCTGTATTAAGTTCTTTTCCAATATTTGTATCAGTAATTGAATTTTTTTTATTAGTTCCAACATTTCCGACAACATTTCCACTACCTCCTCCCTTTGAAATAGATGTTGTAGCAGATGATTGTAATGATTGTGAAAAAATTCCTGTATCTTGACGTGAGCTTTGACTAATTGTTGTTGATGATGTAATTGTAATAGCGTTCTGTATTTGAACATTATGTCTAAAAGTTGTAAGAATTATTTATTGAATTTTAGGAATTTTATTTATTAAATACCCTCTTGGATTTGGATTAGGAATATGTATTCCATTAGGATCAAATGGCGGATCATTTGTAACAGGTGATGGTGTGTCAACGCTGCCAAATGGGTTTGTATTTTTAATGTAATCAAATGATTGTTGCCATGTTGTATTTGTCACTAAATTTTTTTTAAAGATTTGCGATATACATAATAATTTATTATTCTTTAGAAAAATAAACTCTTTTTAAAATTTTTATGAAATACATTAAGAACTATTAATTGAGTAATAATTACTAGCAATATTACAATGCACTATAAGCAAAAAAATTTTGAAATATATAACAATCAATTTAATGATAATTTATTTTTTATACTATTTTAATTGCGATAAACTAAAAAGATTATTTAAAAGCATACAATCGAGTATAATAAATAATAGAAAATAAATTTTGACATTAATTTAATTAAAAAGAAAAAATTAAATGTTTTAAATTTATGAAAAATTAGTGTAAAAAGAAAACAAAACTTGTATAAAATGAACACATATATTTTATACAATTTATAATGTATATTTAAGTATTTTAAACAAAGATTTGATAAAAATCATAAGTATTAGAATAAACTAATTTTTTTTAATTAAATAAAATTAATGTATAAAATTTATAAATGTGTAACTACAATTCTAGGCTCTAACTAAAATCTAATAGCAAATTATATTTTATAAATAAGTGTTTCTGAATGTTAAAAAATATATTGTACTTATCAAAGTGAAATCCTAATTTCGGTTAAATCTCACAGATAGACCGAAATTCATTGAAGAATTTAATTTAAAGATATGTTATAACAAGGAAACTCTAATTAGGAAAAAGTAATCAAATACCACATAAAAACGACGTTATTTAGCCAATGAGATAATATGCAAAAGTTTAAAAATAACTCAATAATAAGTAATGATATTGGAACCAAAATGAAAAAAAAGTTTAAACATTTTAAATATAATTAACAATTACATATTTCTCCCTTTTTACATAAATGTGTAGAATTATATATACTGAAATAGGTACTTATTTCAATAAGTTTAATTAAAAATTTTCACCTTTTGTAAATTATTATTGAGCAGATTAATGTAATGCATATTAACTTGATTCTTTTTTTATATACGTAAAACAAGTTATATAACAATTACTGTCTTTTCTGTTGTTTTCAGTAATTTAAAAATAAATTTTGTTTTTTGATTTTATTCAATGGAAACTGGTCTTAAGAGTAAATTCAAAGAATCCAAATAAATTTTAATCAATATAAAAAGTAGAATAAAAAAAGAATCAAAAGATGTGTATTTTACTGAAATAAAATAATTAAAGTTTTGTGTATTTTGATTCATTAAAAATATATAAGTATTCATATAGGTGAATATATTTGTACAGGTGCGAATAAAAAATAAAGTAAAAAATTTAATAGATGTTCGTTTGTTAGAAAAAAAATAAAAAAGAAGCTTTTCAACTAAAACTCTTACTATTCATGTGCAAATCATCACCCAAACTAGCTGAATCTGGTAAAACACTTTCCGCATCTCCACCGCTTGATTCCTTTCCGGGTGTAGGCGAAGGCATTACTAAAGTTATTTCAACTTGAGGTATCACACAACCGAATATTACAGATTTCTTAATATTTTGCTAGAGTAAATTTGAATTAAAAAAAAATAAGTACATATTTCAATAAGTTTAATTAAAAAATTTCACCTTTTGTAAAATTCTTTCCGCATCTATAGTTAAAAATGTGGTTAATTCCGCCATTTCTTCTGCTAAACGTAACAGAAACAATAATTGATAATGATCAATTTGTATACTAACTAGATTTAAAACATGAGCTATGGCATGTACATCAGCAGTTTCGGGAACATACTTATTATCAGATTTTTTTATATCAAATTGTGACGATGTTTGACTACTATTCTTTTGCGTAGTTTTGGATTCGGGTAATATAAATATATTACTATTTTCATAATCTAATTGTGTGTTTATAACTGATTGAGCTGACTCACGTCTTAGTGGAGTATGATAATCACTAACAGTCCTTTTAATCTAATAAAAATAGATATATGTAATTTAAATTTTTAATCTTTAATAAGTATTTTGTTTACATTTTCTAAGTCTTGTTTATCTGATTCACCATGTAACCATAGTGTAATAGGAACTGCATCGATAAATGGAATTGGTTTATGGGAGCCTAAAGATTTAGCACCTAAGAAATCGATCCATATAGGCTCACATTTCATACACCAAACATCTCGCGGTTCTGACCACGTTGAATATCTTGATAAATTATTCACTGTTTCACCAAAATTTGTAACACTTCCGAAGTGTTGTTCATTATGATGCTGTTGTAAAATATTAGTGTTTGGTACATCAGTTGCAGCAACATGTGATAGTATACGATCAGTTACAATGCACAAATCACCGTTTACAGAAGGAAAACCACTACCAAAAACCAAACTTCCTTCTTGTAAGGAATGTAAAGCCTGTGCCAAATCAGCTCTTGATGAACCAGTCTCCCTAATATTTGTTAAAGTAAAACGTGGTATCTGTATTTGCATAGTTTTTGGTCTATCTCGCTGTGTTGGAGCATCTATAGCTGATTCAATAATAATTCTTGGCATCATTGCTTCTAATTTTACATCCATATACATTAAGTTTGGTTCATTTAAAGTTTTTGTTGAAGAATCTGATACTGATGCATTGCTAGCTCCAACACTCGTCCTTAGCAAACTTTCATGTAAATTTAATGCAAATGAATTCAACCATAAAACGGATGAAAGATCAAAATTAACTTGAATTGGATTCAAATAACAAAACATTTTGGACGGAGGCACTATTGTGAATTAATTAAAAAAATGGAACAATTAAAATAATATTAAAAGAATTAAGAAAAAACAAATTACATGGAAAAATAAAATCTCCTGGATAATAAAAATAAGTAAATTCAGCATGAACAAGTGACATTTCTGGGGGAAATGAATATCGATCCTTGTCTCCTATTAAAGATATAATTAGAAATTATTCAATTTAAAAATTAACTGGATGAAATTTTAAAAAAATAATTTTTTTAATTGAAGCAACAAAAATATGCTAAGTGATTGTAAGCTTAACATTAATATTATTTATAAATTTTATAGAAAGTTTGTTTTTTTTTAATTGGTGATTTATAGGACTAGAAAGAAAAAATTACGAAATTAATGAATAATAAAAATATATTCGTGTTGTTTTATGAAAATAATAATATAATGACAATAATACAATAATGCGTTAACTTTTTTATTTATTAACTTATTTAACTTAATAAAAAGTTAAGACTACTAACAATCAACTAGTAAGATTAGCTGTACTAAATTATTATAAATTATCTTATAAACTTAATCAAAATATTTTCTTAATTTAAAAAAACGAATAAAAAATTTTAAATATTATCCCTTATACAAGTACAATTAAAAAAATTATTATTTTAATTACTATATGTATAAAACCAATTAAATTAAAAAAATTATTGTATTATAAAAAAAAGAAATTAAAGCTTAATAGGTATATTCCTTAATATGAATATAAAATCTAAAATAAGCACAATTCAAAAAGAAAAACATAAAGTCAAAACTTAAAATTAAAAACAAAAAAATACTTTCAAATAAAATTCTAACTAGTCCTTAAATAAAATTAATAAATATCTTGTTTTTCTTTATTTTTTAGTCTTTTAGTTCACCTGATTTAGGTTTCCTTTTTTGTTGAGCTTTGTTAGTAAATAAATAGGACAAAGATAATTTTTCTTAGTATATTTAAATATTTTAAAATTAAGCCGGTGCAAAGAAATTTATTTATATTGTATTTATTTTTACCTGCTACAAATTCTTTTGGCATTTGTTTTTTTCCAGAAGTTGTTACTCTATATAAAGTAAAATCTTCTATTCTTAATATCACACATGCGCTCATCAATTTAGCTAAATTATTTAAAATCGTACGATTCGTTGAACCAGTATGACCACCGCTAGTGGTACTGCTACTTCTACTACGTGGTGCTTTTGGTGTTGATTGTCCTGACTGAGGGATTGAAGAAAAACCTGGAACTGTTGGAACGCTATTAATACCAGTCGGTGTTGCTGGAACACTTCTTTCTAAGGGGGCATGATTTGATGGACGATTTGGCTGACATAAATTAAGTACAGATTCCTTAAATGTATTTAAAGACTGCTCTAACCAAAGTGCTGGTGGAGGCATTTCTTTATATTTAGGCCAATGTGATCTATCTGATTTTGCCAAGTGATACGGATAATAGTCAACCTGAAAAGCAACTACCGAAACTTGCAATGCGCCACCTTCCTTCAAATCAGGATACATAGATCGACCATCACCTTCATCATCACACAAATGTAAATCAATATGCTGACTATAAAAATGATAACTAGTTTCGCGAACGTCAAATGCATTAAATGTTTTTTGTGCAGTCGTTTGATGAGCTACATCAGTTGGTGCACGTTGTTGCGACTGAGCTACTTGCGCTTGATATTCTGGCAAATTTTCTAACTTCTTTTGCGCTTTTGTTCTTTGAGTTGATTGTGTTGAAGATTTTATCAAACCTGATAATGAATCAACAAAATGTAAAGCTGCTTTTAATTGAGAATCAGTAAGAACCCATAACAAATCATCTAGAATTAAAACTAAACGTGAAGCAAGAATACTACAATCAGATAAACGCTTTCGAATAGTAATACGGCATCTAGCCTGATTTGTTAACAAGCGTAAAGGAGTTAAACTAGTATCTTGTGTTGAACTAGCTTCAATTCTAACAGTTTGCCATGAAAGTTCTTTAAAAATTAACAAAATTCCTTTTTGTGTATCTTTAAGTCTTGTTAAACGTAGATCTCCTGATAACCATTTTGGTGTTTTAGATTCTACTCTAATTCTTGACATCTAAAATGATATAACAAATATGAGTTTAATGAAAAATTAAAGTTTTGTTAAATTTGTACTTGTATAGAAGATGTAAAAGCTGGACTAGCAAATTTTACATTAACTGTATTCACTATAATAGATATGCCATCTATAATTTTATGTATATAGCTATATTTTCCTTGTGGAGCTTGCAATGATTGCAATCCTCCTGAGGCAGATGGTGTTGTAGCACCAGAATTACTTCTAGTATTTGATTCACATGTTTCTATTGTGATGTTAACCTCATCTAACATCTTAAATTATTAAAAATTTCAAATTAATAAAGAATAAATATATAAATATCAAAAACTATTTTACTAAAGTTATAGGAACACTTTTTAATTTTGTCCAACTTATTCGAAATGAAACGTGATTGCACCATGCTGACGTTAATCGTAACCATGATGGTAATTCTAATAAATCAGTTAAAACAGCTTCATCAAGTTGTAAGTTAGAAAGGTCTCCCTCTCCTCTAAAGGTACTTAAATTAATTTTATCTGGGGATAGGTTTTTGGTGTATCTAAAAGAACAAAAACATAGTTTTAAATTAAAATTCAAAAACTGATTACATATCTTTTTCCAACAAAGAAGAACAAAGAATATTTTTGTTGAGATAATTTTTAAGAAATTTAAAACCCATGTACATACAATAATGAAAATAAACTTTCTAGGCAAATAAAAAAAAAATCTAATAAGATTAAAAATACTTAAGTAAATATTTTATCTTTTATATAAATTCCATTTATTATCATAACTAAATTCAAAAAATTTTATTCTCTTTCATTATTTGAAATGGAAAGAATACGTACTTAAATTTATAAAATGTTAAAGGATATTCAGAAAGATTTTGTTTTGCTTTACAAACATTTTATACATTTTTTTTTTAATTAATAAAATCATATACATACACAGATTTTTTTCTTTAGAATTTAAAAAATAATTTCCTTTCATATTTTCAATAACAGGCCAAGGGCAAGGATTTTAAAACATTAATTATAAATTAATTTTTACAATTCCTTGCTACTTAATTGCCCCAAAAAAAACGAACGTTATCATTTTCTTTTGAATAAGTACTTAGTATATTTTTTGATCTTATTTCCGGTTTATTCACTTGAATTAATAACATTTGGTATTGTATATTATATACTTATACAATATGTATAGTTTAATTCATCAACATTTAATTAATTATATGTACATACATTAAATCGTATCATACTGAAATTTTCTTTATCCTGTTCTGATGTTATATTTGTATTTAAATATAAAATATCTTACAAAAATACTTTATTCTAATTTAATAGAAATTACTTTAAAATTATTAATGTAATAAAATACAATTTTAAGTTTAAGGAGTTTTGGAAAACATAAGTAAAAAAAAAATTTTTTTGTTAATTATTGAAAAATCAATTTTTGAATCAAGATGTTATACACAAAAGCAAAATTTATATTACAATTTTTTTCTAAAGTTATTTTTCCCAATAGTATTTACCTAGAAAGATGCTTTAAAAGTTGATTTTTGATTATAGAAACCATTATCCTAATTAAATTTACTAAATAACACTATTTATATTAATTTTAAAATTATTTTTTCAATATTTTTTCACGACATTTTCCACTTTGAAATAATCTCAGTTTTGTTTTTCAAGTAAAAGTAATTGTGATTTGTGACGTTTCAACATTTTTGACATTCAAAAGCTCAGTTAACATTAGAAAAGCTAAAATTGAAAAGTAATAGATAAAAGCTTTTCAGATTTGTTTTCTAGTTGTACCAAAATTGTATAGAAAATATAGATAAGTCATAAACATATGTTATGTTGTTATCATGTTGAATGTACACAAATCATAATTGGGACATAAAATATGTTGTTAAACTTATTATACATATATAGTTCATAATTAAAACTCTTTGAATATAAAATTTCTTAAAAGTTAATTAAATAGTAGTAAAATGTAGTCTGATTAATTTTTTTATTTCTTTTTTTAAAAATATTCAAAATCAAAACTTTTGTTAGGAGAATATTAATTTTCATATGACTTGACATTGCAACAAGTGTAATATTGTTTACATAATAACAGGCATAACAGGTAACTTGTCGGTGCTATCGTAATTTGCTGTTATCAACATTGACGTATAGAATATCAATATCAACATTGATGTATAGAAACAGCTGTTATCAACATTGTTAAATCGTAACTGTCATAACAATGCAGAAGAATTAATCAAAAACTCGTAAATAATCTTAAAGTATAAAAAATTTAACAAAAATGCTTTTTCCAATAAGAAATGTTTTAAACCCGTAAGTATTATGGAAATTTCGAAGAAAAAAAAAATAACAAATTTAGTTGTAGATTAAAATTTGCAGTTAATTGCTGTAAACAATTTTCAACCTCATCAATAACTTTTAAAGCAATGTCTTGTGTTCGAGTTCCTACCCATGGAGAACCAAGAAAAATTAAATGGTATACTTATCCAGTTCACGACAGCAGACGTTGTTATTTTCCTAGAGCAAATGAAACAAAAAGAATAGTCACTCATGGATTTGAAAAAAGAATGTCGACCCAAAATGGAAGAGATGTTTTAATGAGACGCATTTTAAAAGGTCGACATGTTATATCACATTAGATTAGTGAACTTGAATTAGAAACAAAATTTATATTCAGATAAAATTTTAAAATAAAAAGAAACTGTAACCAAAGAAAGTTTTTATTTAATCATAACAAAGTTTAAAGATTTTATTTGGAAACGTAACCCTTTTAAGTATTCTGTATTAGAATTTTTTATTTTAAAATTAAATATAAATTCATATATAACGTAAAAAAATAGTATTTTAAATTATTATGTTAAAACTAGGACCTAGATCTAAAATTTATTTTAAATATTCTAAATTTAAATTTTGATGAAACAGTTCGCAGTATAATTATTTTAAGGTTCGTTTCGTACCGTTTGTACCGAATTTATTTTTTTTAAGAGGTTATGTACATTGCATAAGTTGTTTTCATTATTACTTTATTACGTCTGGTCATCCCAAACGTTTGTTTATAAAAATTTACAGCTGATTTTAGTTCAATTTCAAATTTAAAAAAGTTTAATGCAAAATTTGCTAAAAAGTTTAATATAAAATTATATCTAGTTATTTAATTTTTCAAGGTAAGTGTTATTTAAATAAATAAACTGTACAATTTTTTTAATTATACTTGCAGTATTTTAATCAGTGATACAAAAAGATCGAATTAAAATGAATCATATTTCAAAATGCCTTAAACATAAACAAATTTTACAAATTAATTCAAAACAAATTTACTCAAGTCAATTCTTCAATATAAATATAATATCAGCAATACATTTTAATACAAAAAATTATTCAACTTCGAGTACTGAAAAAGAAATTGAACATCATGGAAAATTTGCTTCCGAATGGTGGGATAAAACTGGTGCAATGAAAGGTCTTCATTCTTTAAATGAATTAAGAGTACCTTTTATTCGAGACGGATTAATGGCTAATAATTTAAATTATGTTAAGAAAGATAAAATATTGGATGGTTTTGAAATTTTAGAAGTTGGTTGTGGTGGAGGAATTTTAACAGAAGCTTTAGCTAGCCTACACGCTAAAGTTACAGGGATTGATTTAGGCCAAGAAGTTATTTCTGTTGCGAAAGAACACTCAAATATTTTAAATGATAATATTAAGAATCTTTTAACATATAAAGTTGAATCGGTAGAGGATCATGCAAAAGAAAACAAATTAAAATATGATGCCATCATTTTATCAGAAGTAATTGAACATATAGATAATAAAGTTGATTTTATGAACAGTTGTATTGAAACTGTGAAAAAAGGTGGTTCAATTTTTATAACAACTCCCAATAAGACTATGTTATCTTATTTGGGTGTGATTGGTATTGCAGAATACTTTGCTAAAATAATACCCAAAGGTACACATTCTTATGAAAAATTTATTACACCAATCGATATGCAAAGGATTTTAGATAGTTTAAATTGCAACACAATTTTAATCAATGGAATGTTTTATGATTTTCTAAGTAATACATGGACTTGGACTTCTAATAAAGATTTTTGTTACGCTTTGCAAGCTATTAAAATAGAATAACTTTTAAAAAATATTGTAAACTTAAATATAAATAAAAGATATATTTAATTTTCGGTACAATTTATTATTTATCAGTACATGGATATCTAATCGTACATGAAAAATTACTATGTCAAAAACAATTTTTATTCTTAATTTTATTTTATCTCAAACTAAAATTAATTTTACTAACTGCAATAAGGATTTCTGAATTTTAATTGAGAACAAATATTTCTTTATATACGATAATATATGGAAAAAATAATATATTTTTACATAAGGTATAATATTGCATCCAATATTTGTCAAAATAATATATTTTTACATAATAAGCATGAGCATTACGCCATCACTTTTTTGAAAATAACATTTTATACATACATTTTTTCAAGTTAGATTCTTAGTTATCTATCACTGAACGCAAATAAATTTACGAAAAATTATTTTGAAAAAAATTTTCTTTTTAATTTAATTAATTAATCTTTTATTTCGATTTTGCACGACGCATATAAGCTTCTAATAAGCTGAAATGTTAGTTCCTTAAAATTATTATAATATAATTAAATTTCTCCATTTCTTGAACATGTTAAACTGAATTAAACAAAATTACATTAATAATATAACTATAATGTAGTTCATTTATATACGGAATTCAATTAAAACATTTAACTTCTTTAATAAATACCTAAGTTTTTTTATTATATGAATTATTTATTTTGTTTTTAAACAATACTATTAAATTTTGAATTTTAAATAAAAAAAGAAATAAGAAAAACAAAGTATAAAAAATAATATTAAATAAACTTAGAATCTTTTTAACTAGTTTTATCACTCAAATCGCTCAAATTACTCAAATTTAATTGTTTTTCACTTTGTCTTTTTTCTCGTTTTTCTTTACGCCACTGCAATATGCGTTCTTTTAATTCTACATGAGGTACCAACATATCTTCTGTTAGCGGTTGACGATTAAAAGGATCTGTACTACTATTTAACAAATGTCGAACAATAATTGATCTATCCATAATTGCACCAGATGGTAAACATACAGGATCTAACATTAAAGTATCCATAAGTGGATCTTTAAATTCATCAGGTGCATCTGCACATTCATCTTCAGCTTGTTGATTTGCAACTAAAACAAAAAAATATTGTTAAAAAATTAAAATTTTAAAATACAAAAATTTTTAATTACCATAAATATCATGAGCCTTTGTTAATAGGGCTCTAAATTTTTCTACTTCAACAGTAGAACGAATACATAAACGTTCGATACGATTTGCTGCATCATCAAACAAATGTTTTTCAAAGGAGCGTTCATCAGCTGCCAACGCTTGTGCAAATCTATCACAGTCAAGATGTAAATATATATCAAATATTTGTCCCAGTAAACGTCTTGGATCCCAACCATACTTAGCTGGATTACGAACTTTTAAATCATTACATTTTGGGCCACATAATTGTTGTAAATTAAAATTGAGCATTGAGCTTAAGCGATCAATCAATTCAGAACGCATGAACGGCTCTTTAATATCATCCTAAAAAAAATTGTTAAAATTAGATTATATTTATTAAAGTTAACCATAATGTTCTTACAGTTAAATAATGAAACATTTCAACGGTTTCCCTTGCTAAAGTTAAATATGAGCGACATTGTCTTTCATCCTGACTTAATTGAGACATACGACTTTGTTGTTGTTCTGAAGATAATTTTGACCATTCTTTAGTGTCCATCATTAGTACCTTAAAACATTATATAGACGTTTAATATAAGTTAATAAAATTACAAAAAAATATTGTATGCCAAAATTTATTTAAAAAAAAATAAAATATGAGGTCAGGACCGCTTGCTTTTATATCAGCTGATTTTGTTAATTTTTTGTTTTTCCAAATTTATTTATAGAAATTACAAAAAACCATTTTAAAACTGAAAACCACGTGACAAAGTTAAATACATATTAAAAATAAATATATAGGTATATAAATTTATAACTAAACTCATATACGATAAAACTAAATATCTATTTTTAAATTGAAACATCTGAGATTTTATGTAGTTTTTCTTTAATAAAATCTGTAAACATATAATGCGTTTTTTATTTAAAAAATTAATTCGCAAAAAGCAAACTTTATTAAACCAGAAAGTTCTTGAACAATTTCTTCTTGCTTGTTTATAAACAAAGAAAACATTGTTCTTAAAACAAAACGCAATTAGCTTTGTTTAATTTTAAACAATTGTCAATAACTGATTAAATTTTGATAAAATTTATACCTGAACTAGATGTATTCTTTTCAAATATTCTAAACACTCATCGAGTAAGAACGTTGTATCATTCATTAGCATATTTATAAATTTTACAAACTGTTTTCCGCTGGCGGATTCTGTAATCATAACTTGCCGATGTATAGGATTTTCCCACATTCCTTTAAATAAATGACTTATATGATATCTAAAATATAATAAATTATTAATTTTATATTTTTATGAAAAAACATTTTTATACCTTATAGTAAACTTATCATAAAACTCAGTACTCTGTCCTGTTGTTTCAATCTCCACATAAAATTTCATAAGAGAACTTAACAAAACAGTTTGCGCTAATTCGTGATTTAAAATCTAAAAAAAATAAGTTTTTATTTTTTTGTTTTTAAATTTTAAACAATATATGAAAATTAATTTAATTTAAACTTTTGCTTACTAATGAGCTTATTTGGGGTATATTTACTGAGAATACAAATAGAACTTCAACTAATTTGGCAGTGACATATGGATTTTTAATACAATGCGGTGCACATACACATGTTAACAACCATGTTATTATTGAATGATCTATAGAAGTTCTAATCGATGAATCAGAACAATGTTGCATTGCAAACAATATAAATTCAGCAATATCGTCTACGTACCTTTGAAAAATATTATAAAAATTCAATTTAAAAATCTAATTTTAAAACCTTTTAATTTATACCATTCTGGCAGTGCTGAAAATATGTCAGTCGGATTTAATAATGTAGGATTTGTTTGTGTAATAAATGGACCTTCAATTGTACGGCCTTCCATTTGATATAACAGAAATTCACAAACAGTTGAATAAAAATTCATACAAGATACAAGAAGTTTTGGATCAAGTAAACATATCTCACTACAAATCTTAGATCTGAATAAAAAATAAAAATAATTAATTTAAAAATGTTTCAATTTCTACAAAAAATACCTTGTTAATTTTTTTAACTGTTTCATCCACCTTTCTCTGAATTGACGATTTCTGTGAGCGAAAGGTTTATTTTCCCATTGAGATTTTGTACGATCGATTTCATCAATTAGTCGTTGTAACTCTTTTATCGCTCTAACTTTTTGACGATAACGTTGTATAGCTGGCATAATTCCCAAGTGATGAGCTTGTAAAGTTAAGAACCAACATTGTGTTTGAAAATTTGGTGGAGTAGCTAAATTTATATTTAAAATTAAATTAAAATTGTTTTACGAATGAACATTTAACTTACTTTCTACTTTTTTTACAAATTCGCTATACTGGCTATCATCAAATCTTAATTTTGTATCTTTTTCAATTTCAACCATTGATTCCCAATGAAAAGGATACAACGGATCTACTCTAGGTAATTTGATTTTGATTGATAATAGTTGTAACACGCCCATTAAATTAAGCATAAATCCATCCCGTGCTAATGATTTTTCATCGACATGAAATTGAATGCGTCTTGCGTTGCTTTTTAATATAAGAGATATGTACATTAGCATACTGTTCCGACTTTCAATATTAACCAAAAATGAATGAAATACTTGATGCATTAACATACGCGTCGTATACAATTGCTAAAATAAATAACAATTACAAACAGTTTTTCTACTTTGAAATTTATACTTACATGTCTTAATCTACCCATCATTGGTGCTAATATAGCACTTCTTCCATTCGCTTCAGCAAATTTTGTATTTTCTTCAGCGAATATTGAAACCGATAAAAATGGACCCAAATAGCTGCATTTTACAATTTCACGTCCGGGCAAGGTAGTACATAATTTTGGATAAAAGTTATATTGTTTTGATATCAGATCACATATTGGTCTTGCATTTCCTACTTTATATGTTACTAATTGTGCTAAAAGTTGGATCTGTTCTAACTCAAGATTTGTTACAACTATATTACTTTGCATTCGTACAAATAAACCACGTAAAACAGAACCAAAAATATATTCGAAATCGTTTTTATTTTTAAATGAATGTAAAATTAATTCCTCAAGAAATTGATTTGGAACAAGCTTCTGATACATTAATTCCAACAAAGGAGATTGATCAATTTCACTTTTTAAATTTTCTACAATTTTATCACATAATAAAGATATTGTATAAGCAATAATTTGTTTTCTTGTTTCCGCAATAGATGAGTGAATTTTTTGGACATCACCAGTATCTTTTTCAATAGCGTATTTACATATTTCCATACCTGCTCTTTTGTGACTTTTAAGTAAATATATAAGTGCAGATTTTTTTGCATAATTGAGCGGTCCAAGTAATGGTTTAGAACCACAAGCATCCTCAGGACATGCGAATGCAGTTGTATTGTTCGATGTCGACGCGATCGGTTCATCCCTTTTTAAATTTTCACTCTCTTCTGTTATATTAGAAGATCCCATTGATTCTGTCGGTTCATCCCATTTTTTAATTTTTTTTTTAATTGCTGGAAATCCGAAATTATCTTCTTCCATACTTTCAGTTAATTCACCATCCATATACATAATTATAATTTCAAATATAGCATTAGATACGATATTATCAAAATTGTTTCCAAACATATTTTTTTCTATTAAATTTAAAGTTTCCGGACATTTTATTTCGCCCACACAATGTTCGTTCCAATTGGCATTTAATATACGTGATAAAATAATTTCAATGCGTTCTTCCAAAGGTATTTCTTGTTGGATATCAATGGGTGGTGTTAATATTTCATTTGTTTCCATATTTTCTATACCTGAATCACGATCTATTGATTGTTCCTTATTCTCTAATTTATTCAGTATTTTAATAGTTAAATTATTCTGTGATGTTGATAAAGATTCATCTGTATCCATTTTTTCATTCAATGATGTACCTGACGACGTGGTAGATAGTGATTCTGATGGACGCTTTGTTGGAGTTGATGTCAATGTTAAAGATGGAGAAGATGATAGCGCTGATGCAGCTGATAACAAATTTTTAACTAAACGGGATTCATTTGCTACATTTGATGGTAATGAACGACAAATTGATTTATCTAAAAAAAAATTATTAAAGACTTTTTTTTTACTTTTTTCAAAAAATAATAAATTTTAACAAATTATATGTTTAAAATAAAATTTTTTTTTTAGTTTCGTTCAGTTTTTGAAAAAAAAAAGAGTTTCCATTCTTTAATATTTATTTTACATCTACATAAATTAGAAATAATGATTAAACATTTTATCAATAGATTCATATCATGCCAAGCAACAAGAAATTTAACATAAACAATTTCCCTTCACGTAATGTTTAAAAGTAAAATGACTTTTACAAAAACTATTAAATCAATTATGTAAAGTATGACTTTTAATTTGTTTTTTTCAATATACAAAAACATTAACCAAACAAAAGCAAATAATTAAATTACAATAAATATATAATTATATTTTAGTTTGAAATAAATTTAATAGTACATTATTTCTTTAATATTATATATTAATTTTTAAAAGTGAGAATGTTCATTGTGAAAATGTATATGTACTTATTTAAACAATGAATGAAAAAAATGGCTTTACCTTCATTATCAATCATGGGCGTGGAGTTATCTGTTGAGGAACTACTACGAGCTAAATTAGACGTGGCATTGTCTGCAATAATACCTAAAGAACGAAGTCTTCTTGCACGTATCTAAATTAAAAATTTCCAAAATTAAATTATTTAAGAAAAAATTAAAAAGTTTTTCATTTACCTCTTCTGGTGTTAATTCACTCATTTTCCTATTTGTGTTATTATTTATGTTATATTATTATATATTAATTCTAATTTTTGCAACTAATTATTACTTATTGTCAAATTTTCTAATAAATAAAAAACAAAAGAGCAATGTTTCCTTTTTCTTCAAACACAATAAACTTCAATCAGTTAATTTTTATTTTTCAGTTTTAGGTTGATGACATTTAATAAAATTATCTTCAACGTATTTTAAACTTATATTTTTTTTTTTGTCTAGAAACAAAACAAATATTTCGTTTTTGTTTATTTATTTAATTTTCCTGATTTATGAAAAATTTTACAACGTAAAAAGCACTTTTCTTTAGGAAAAATTATGTAGGTAAATTTTTCTTTGTTCTTTTACTTAATGACAATATTTCACTTGATTTTTATTATTTTTCGTTTAAATATATATTTAAACACATATGCGTATGTTATATATTTATATATATATATATATATGTACGTAGGCCAAAAATATTAAGTATGTAGTATTTAACTATAAATTTTAAAAAATTGCGATTTATTTGAGACAAAATTAAATTTTTTTTTTTTTTTTCAATTTCAAAATTTTCTAAAAATCACTACGTATGACTTATTGTTCCTTACTATGTAAAAAAAAAAAATTAATTAGATTTAAGATAAAACGATATTTTGAATTTCACAGAAATCGTCACAATTTTCTTTTTTTTTTTTTTATTTGTTTTTGTGTAAAAGATGATTCAAATGATTTTTCTTACCTTTTGGTAACTTCACTTGTACTTTTTATTAGAAAACCACTGCCTAATTTGACACAGTTAAAAAAAAAATATTTTTAATCACTAAATTTTTACAACTAATAAAATATATAATTATAATTTTGTAAGAAATTTTATATTTTGGTATTTATTATTTTAAGATTTTAATGTTTTTCAGTCAACTTTTTTTTTTAATTCTTTTATAATTTCTAGACTAAACTGCTGTAGCCTGTAGGTTGAACAACTTGTTTCTTCTTCTTTGACGCTTCGAAAAGTATATGAGAATGAGAAATCAAAATTAAGCTTTAGAAATCAGAAAATATTAAAATGTTACCGTTCTCAAAGAAAAAAAAAACAAATGTCATCTATGATAATCAAACTATCAATCAATTAAAACTTTAAAAAACCATATAAACCAATTTTTTTCTTTCTCTTTTCTTTCTATAAAACAGCTGTTTAAAATAATTTCGAATTGTATTATTTATTTTTGTATACATGCGTTTGTGAATTGTCATATGCACACTTTTAGTAGGCAAGGCAGGCAGATACAAATTTTCTAATTGGTGAGATTTGTTAAAAATTTAAATTGGTGAATTTTAAAAATTATTTTGAATTAATAAAAAATAACTGATTATTTTATACATTTTAATTTTCTAATGGATTATAAGTTTTATTGAAATTCATATATTATTACAATTATATTTACATAAATAAAAATTAAAATTTCAGTTTAAATAAACATATTTTTAAAAACTATTTTATTTAGGCACAAATGTGAACTTAAAAAACACATTTATTTATAAAGTATTATTTTTAGATAAAAAAGTTTTTTTTTGAACTATAAACTATATTATACATTATATTTATTGACCAGACTAAAATACTGATTGAAATTTATATACGAAAAGAAAAATATAAATAATAATCCATACAAAAACAATTCAGATATTTCAAATAAAAATTTAGGTGAAAATACACTCCAAATAAACAAATGATCTTTTAATATTAACATTGTAAAAAGATATACATTCAAACGAATAACAATATATACAGAAATTATATAAATTAAATAGTATAAGTCTTTCTTATTATGATTGGTAAAACCTTCGTTAAGTAATAATGTAAAACATAAAATTTGTGAGCTATATGTTCTTATAAATACTATAATTCCTACAATTAATGGATGCGAATCAAATCCAAGATATCCAGTATCAATATCTATTGTCCCTAAAAAGTTTGAATTTCCTTGATAAAAATAAAACATTTTTCCAACAGCATAACTCAGTAGACTTTCAGAAATTAATAAATGCATTGATGAAGAACGTTTATATATTCTAGTTAAAGCCTTAAATCCCATATTAATTGTAAAAATACATCCTGATAATAGTGCAATGTTAGGCAATCTATGTGCTATGCATAAAAGTAAAACAAATATTGTAATAAATGTTGCTAATGGTTTTAATCCATTTGCAAATAAATATCCATATAATATTATTAAAAGTAATCCGAAATAAAATAAAAATAAACACCAATGGTGACCAAATTTTGCAAGTTCATCTAAGAAATTTCCTTGAAAAAATCTACAACAAAATATCATTAGTAATGTTAACATAACGAGAATTTTTAAAATTTTTGGATTATATTGCAAAACAGCAATAAGTACAAAAAACAGTGCTACACTCAAGTATAATAGTTGCCATATTTTCGATTCGCCATTCATTAAAAATTCAGAAATATTTGTAAAAGTATTAAAACCCCCTAAAATTAAAAAAAAGTTAATTGAAATAAAAAATTTATTAAAAAATACAAATGTAAGTTACCAGTATTAACTCTTGCATTGATTTTACTCATAAATATCAGTCCTAAAAATAAGGGAATCCATTTTTTACTATTATTAAATAAAATTTTTATCCAAACAAATAAATTTGGACTTTCTGTTATTAGCGAATTTAAAACTAATTGATATTCACGGAATGCTATCATTAATAATAATGTTGAAATGCAATAATACCATGTAAAATGTTCCTTTTCAATAAAGGATGAACTCATCAAAGATAAAATTGAAAAAATTATTACAAAGTTTGCATATTTGTTTAAAAATTTAAAACTTTTAAAAGCTCTTGTTAAATTTATGTTTAGAAGGGTCGATATACCATTTAAAACCAGGAATGTATTTATTGGAACCGTAAACCACAAAAAATTATTTTCAATACCAATTAAAATATTTTGACCAATCCAAAATCCAATGCATAAAAAAAAATAAAGAAGAACACGATATTTTGAGTCTTTTAAGCTGTATGCAAAATCAAATGAATTTCCTCCACATAAAATTATATTTATGGAACATAAAGTACTCATCAATATTCCAATAATAATACAATCCATATAAAAATAATTAACTGAGTCTTCCAAATATTTAGTTAAATCTTGAGCTAAATTTATATATTTTATTTTTGCTTTTTCGAACAAATTTTTGTTGTCATGCGACTTAAGAAATTCTTCATGATAATTTTTTGCAGCTCCGAACATATGTTCAGAAGTAGTTATAAGTTCTGCTGACATAATTTTCATTGCTTTTGGCATTATATTTAATATATTGTAATATAAAGCATGTAACTGATCCTTCATTGAAAGTCCTAGAATTAAGTTATTTAAGATTATTCCTATATTATTTTGTGGTATTGGTAAATTTAATATTGTTGATAGAGTAGATGTCATATCTATTTGATTAAACATTTCATAACTATTTGAACTGCATTTTTCTCCAAAAAATAGTAATGGTATTTCTTTTTCCTCTTTACTGCCACCACCATGACCCCCTTCATTTCTCATACCGTGATCCGATGTTACAATTAAAATTGTTTTTTCATTTTTCCTTTCTTTAAGTTTTTTTATTATTTGAGCAATAACAGTATCCATTTCGTGCAATTTTAAGGAAATTTTTGGACTTGCCGCACCTTCTACGTGACCAATATGATCCAGTCCCAAATAATGTACTATTAAAACATCCCAATCAAATTTATCTAATTCCAAATTTATATTCTTTGTTGAATTTTTATCACCTAAAATTAAAACAAAAAATAATTAAAATCATATCAATTAAATTTCTAATTATAAAATTTTACCTTCATAAAAATCATTTACAAAAAACGAATCATAATTTAGTTCCCTACGATGAAATAGTTTTTTTGGAAAAAGTTTTCCCCACGTATTATCTCCATAAAACACTATTTTCTTTTTTGCTAAATATAACTGATAAATTATAGAATCTGTTGAAAGCTTTTGATTACCCAAATTAAATATCACATCAAGAAAACTTGAAGTTCTGCCGGTTAATATACTTTTAATTTTGGGCATAGTTACAGTTGGTGCATCTGCCTCTAATTTAATTTTACACATTTCTCCATTATTTAATTCTTTGTTGACAAAATTCATTCTATCATCAACGAAATCATACCGAAGTGCATCTATTATTACCATAATTAATTTCGTGTTTGTAGATTTTGTTAAATTCAAATCAATTCCATTCAGAGCATTAGGAATATCTTTTGAACTGGATATACGTGTATCATATTCAGTAATTGGAAAAAAACCATAAGCAAATAATAGAACACCTAATATAAATAGAGTTTTATAAACTAAAAATGTGTATATTTTCATTTTAAAATCAATTGGTTTTTAAGAATTTTTTTTTTTTAAAAATTCTTATTTTTTATCGCTTTTTTTGAAAGCAAAATCAGAGTCGAACTGACTTTACAGGTGAGTTGATTAGTTTAGAGAAAGTTTAATAATTTGTTAGTAAACAAATGGGTCGCGTTTTTCTTATGCTCATGTAAAAATAATTAAATTAGTGACACAATTCTTTAAGGGAATGGAATTTCGTTTCGTTGTCATTTATAAATGTATGTTCATGAATCATATTAATGTTGAACAAATGAACAATGTATAATTTTTTTAAATATTTCTTTGATAATTTGATTAATTTATGAAATACATAGGTATTAAAGTGTTTTTTTCCTCTAATTAAAAATTAATCTCTTCAACAACATCTTAATTATTTATATAAGATAACCTTTCAATTGTTTAATTCTTTAAATTTTGACTTTACAATTTCATTTTATTATTTCTATGATCTTACACGATTTATTTTACTTACAAAATTTTATTTCTACATTTTTCTAAAAAACTCTAAAAAATTCTAAAAAAAGGAAAAGTGAGAAATTTCCCAATAAACTTTAAATTACAATAATTATTTTTTATTTCCATATGTTTTTGACATTAAAAAAAATAGACAAAATTGTAAAATTGTGACGAAAATAGTGAAAATAATAAAATTAAAAATAAAATTTGATTGGTAATTTATTTACCAAAGAGGTGGATTTAAATATTTTTAAATAAATTTCAATAATCATATTTGTTCTATATTTGTCAGGTAAATTTAACAAAAATGTCTTTGGTTCGTATCGGAGGACTAGCTAAATCTTTATTAGCTAGTCGTCAAGCTGTAAGTTTTCATTCAAATGCAACAAAGATTCTTCTGATACAGCAATACAAAAATCTGAATTTATTTAAAAATGATGAAATTAACAAAAGAGGCTACAAAAATTTTGGTCACAAAGAAATTCCAACACCGGGAATAACTAGAGCTTTTCATTTCTTAATGGGTGCAATGTTTGTGATAATTGTTGTTGACTGGAAAAAGTATATTGGTGTAAAAATGTGAAAACAAAAATTTGTTTATGCTAAACATATATTTTAGATTAAAACATATGGTTTTTACTAAAGTAGAAGCCGAAGCTGCAAAATCAAAAAAAGATCAACCAACTAAAGAAATGAACGCGAAAAATTCTAAAGTAGAAGATAATGATTCGGATCCAGAATCTGATGATGCCGGTATTGGGAAAAGAAGAAAGAAGGAAAAAATTGGATTTCGAGATAGAAAGGTAATAAAGTGGTTTTCGTTTCTGGTTTTCTCGATAAGTTTGAAAAACTTCGATTCACATCTCATTGTGAAAAATAATTGAAAAAATTTAACCACCTAAATTAGTTTTTTTATTTTTTGATTTATTTTATTTTTTTTTATTTTATATTTACATATTTTTATTTGTACATTAAATTATAATAGATTATTGAATATGAAAATCGTATGCGTTCATATTCCACTCCAGATAAAATCTTCCGATATTTTGCTACCGTTAAATTAATAACAAGTAATGGCATTGACACTTATATGACCCCGGATGATTTTTTGAGAGCCATTACTCCTGGAATGAAGCAACCAGACGGTAAACTTAATATTTTTTTTTTTCGCAAATAAGCTTAAAAAATAATATTTAAATTTTTTTTAAATTCAACTAATTTACTAACTCTGAAATTAAAGTAATACAAATATTTAAGAAGTTTTTAAATATAATATTTAATTGATTTTGCTTGAATCCCTAACTTTTAATTCTGTATACGATTTTAATCAAAAATAAACTGCAAGAAACTTCATAGGTGGGAAATAGAAATATACGGTGTCGGTGAAAGAAGATACTTGTATTTTATAAAGAGACGAAAAGGTGTTATTTTCCTATTATTTTTTTTTTTTTTTAATTTTTTGAAACAAACTGTATTTAATTTTCCTTTTTGATTTTATTTATTAAATTTATTCATTGCATATACTAAAAATTGTATAATATAACTTGTACAATAATTTTAAATTTTTCTTTTAAAAAAAAAAAAAAAAGATTATTGAATATGAAAATCGAATGCGTCAATTTTCAACTCCGGATAAAGTTTTTCGTTATTTTGCAACAATACAAGTTCCATTAACAGCTGATCATTATGAAATTTATATGACACCACAAGATTTTTTAACTAGTATGACACCAGGAATGAAGCAACCTGATGGTACTTTTACTTTATTTGCCCAATATCCTTTCAATATTTCTGTTTAAATTTATGTAATTATTTATATTAAAAAAATTAAAGTTTTAATTGTTTTTGTTCTATGATTTTAAAATTTTTTTGTTAGTAATTTATTATTTAGTATTTTATTTAGCTTAATATTTAATATCCAAGCAAAATTATAGGCATCTAACAATTACATCTAACAAAGTTTTTATTTTTTGTAATTTGTAATTTTTTTATAAAATAACTTTTGCTTATAAATGCATTCCGCAATATTTAAGTATATAATTTGAAGTAATTTTATCATTTTTTTTTTGTTAGTTTAACTTAGAAATTGGTTAAAAACTAATAACGTGAAACATCATCGTTTTATAAAGGTGATATCCAATTTTAAACGCAAATTGATTTAGAAAAATCTAAGAGCACAATATATTGCATTAAAAAAAAAACTGATTTCTAACATAATTTAATAAAAATTTTTTCTAACTTAATTTATTTTTATTGAAATTAATATAAAATTTAATATCTTTAGCACACTTTTCATGGTAAACTCAAATTGTACTAAATTGTACCATTTCTTAAAAACTTTTAATTTTTGTATTGTTTTTCTAATTTTTATGTAATTCACGTTATGCATTCCAAATTGTTTTAAATAAAATAAGTGTTTTTAAAGAATCAAATTTTTTTATTTTTATACCAAGTTAAAAAGTCAATTTTTTTTAATTATTGCACTTTTTATTATTTATGTTTTCAAAATTATTTTATTAAAAATTGTAAATAATTTTTTAAATGGGAAAAGTGTTACTAACTTAAAATGATAATGAAATTAATATTTTGATATATCAGATGTTTAATTTAACTTGTAATATGAAGAGTTTGGAATACATAATCAATAAATATATTTATTATTATTGTTATTTTATTTAGTATAAGTAGTCTTTTAATTTTCTTTATTGTAATATTAATTTTAAAAGTTGAATAATAAATTTATTGGGGAAGTGTATATATAAATTTTTTTTTTTAAATTTACGGCTAATATATTTTACTATTTTCAGTTTATTAATCTATTCTTTTTTTTTTATATTTTTTATTAGGTTTGGGACTGGACCAATATAGACGTTATGATCCTAAGGTAATAAATCTGAAAATAAAATAAATATAATATATTTTTGTATATATATAGAATTAACTTTTAATATATATATTTTTTCTTTTTTTTTATTCCTTTTCCTTTATTAAATCTAAATGTGGATATAAAATTTTACTGTTGAAAAAATAAAAACAATTACAAAAACAACAAAAACCTAACACGTTGAATTCCTTTTTACATAACATATAACAAAATTAAAAACTAAATTAAACCAAAACTTAATATTAAATATTGTTCATTACAAAACAATTATTAAAAAAAAAAAAATCGTGCAAATACATTTTACACTTATAATTAAAAATTTTTCTTTTTCATTGGGAAATACATATATTTTTTTTTTCAAATCATCAACTTACCATTTTTTCAGTTATTGGGAGAGGTATTTAAAAGCTTTTTGATTATGTTTTTTTCTTAAAAATTAAATAGTTCAAATAGAATAAAATACAATTTATTTTACTTTAAATAATATAAGATAATTAATTAAGTGTTCATTATTTTTTAAGCATATATGTATATATATAATATATACTTTTATTATTATTATTATATAAATATATCAAATATTCATATAATCATATAATTTGAATAATGTAAATATATATTTATATATAAATGTAGGTTACGCCTAAAACAACATAGTTACTCTCGAAAAATAATAATAAAATTCTTTAATATTTTCGGTTAAATTTTATTTATGACGAATACTATTCATATACACATTATATGAATAGTCTTCGTTTATGGCCATCAAGTTGTTATAAGTTAAAACTACTATTATTTTATACATATGATTATTGATTATAAATAAAATTTATATTAATTTATATATTTTATATATATATTGTAATATAATCATTAAATTCAAAAGTAAATTAGTCATTTTGATTTCATATATTTACTAAAAAAAAATTTTATTTCGAATTTAGTTAACCAACGATGCTTTTAATCGCATTTAGTTAATTAATTTTAATATTCAAATTGTGATAAAATTATAAGGATTAATTTAAACATTAAATGCTTTATAAAGAAGCGGCTTCTGTAGGCTAAAAATTAAAAAAAAAAAATTGTATATATAAAAACGTTTATTTTTTATTTTTTATTATATAAAAAGTTCTGCAAGTTAAGTATATATAATTTTATTAATATAAATACATACTCGTTTTATTTTAAACCTTTCAAAATTTAGTATTTTAATACAAAGTGAGTCAAATCTTTCTTGTTTTGTTTTAGCATTATTGATTTGCTTTAAAATTAATCACTAAAAAAAATTTTTTTATTAGTGTATTATTTTTATTTTATTATAAATATGCTAAAACACATGAACAAAACATTGCAAAGAAGAATCAATGCACCTCTTAAGTAATTGAGCAGTGAATATAGATTGCTTCCTTAATCATTAATGATAATACACTATCTCTATACATTTAAATTTTTCTATTAAGTGATCAGTGAACATTGATTAATATTGATTAATTGATAAAGAATAAATTGAAATTGGAAAGATTATAAATTAATATTTTATTTTTGACTCATCTTGTATAATAATATAACTTCTTTCTGTTAATTTTATTATTTTAAACATTTTTTACCAAAAGAATAGATAAATATGATGTCATGAAAATGTGAATATTAGGTACTTATAAATTTTAACTAATATATACATATACTTGATTCAAATCTAATTTAATAATTATCTTATTAAGTAAATAACGTAACGGCTACAAGTGTAGACTGAAATATCAGTAGTTTCATATTTATCTGATTCTTTTGTGGGAATACTTCAAATATTAATTCATATACTATATGTATTATATTTTTTTTCATTTTGTTGTAAATAAAATTAATTATTAAAATAATTTAAATATCTTTTACAACATTTTACATTTAAAGTCAAATTATTATTGTAATAATATGAGGTATAAATTTTATTTTTCTTAATTCCTCATGTTATTTTAATTTTTCAATGTCTTCAAAAAAACATTTTTGAAAATTAAACTTGCTTCATTATTATATTTTTTTGCGAAAATTAGAACAAGTTCAAAAATTATATAAATGTAAATACATAATATAAAAATTTTTTATTTTAGTTTTTGAAAGAAGTTATATTGAGAAAAAAAAATAATATTCAAAAAAATCAGCAATAAAATATCAATAAAATTTTTTTTTTTTATCTTCTTTCCCTTATAGATGTTAAAAAAGGGCCATAAAGAAGTAAATAATTTGTTTTTCTGTTAATTTTCTCATTTAAAAATTTCAATTTTATTTAAATTTGTTAAAAATGTTTATTTCCAATATATTCCTGCTTGTTAGCCATTTAAAGGCACTTTTATAATAATAATTTAAATTTTACATAGAAATTATATAAATATTTGAAATTTGAATTTTGTCTGTATATTTTGTATATATATATTTATATTGAATGTTAGTTGAGACAGTTAAAAAAAAAGATTTTAAAAAATAAACAATTAGTAAAGAATTAAATTTTACGTAACACAATGTGATATTGTTAATTTTTTTTAATTAGAAATTACATATTACATAATAAGTTTAGTTTAGTAAAAAAAATTTCATTAGGAAATTGATTTTTAATTTAATATTTAATTTGTCTGTTTTTTTTTTTATAAGAATGTTTGAAAAATTTTTTGATAGTTTGTTTATTTTTTAAATAAAGTAAAATCTATTAATTACACACATTTATTCACAAATTTTAGTTTTAAAACTTGAGTTAAATAGCACAATGCAGTTTTTCGAGTGAAATAATATAAAATTTAATTTCCATTGATATTTAAAGTAATTTAAATAATAAGTAGTTAGTCGATGTAAAAATGAAGAAGCTCATTTCATTTAACAAATTCCACAATGTCATATTTAATTATGTACATTATTACATATTTTATACATTTAACATAATATTACTACATTTAATTAATGAAGTTTGAAATGAATATCAGACTTTTGAAAAGCAATAGCAATTAAGAGCAATTTTTTAAAGCTAAGCTCCCCGTAAAAATTATATCTTTTATTATAAAATAGGTTTTCGAATAATATCAGCTGTATTGTTAAATATTGAAATAGATAATTATAACAGTTGAATACGGAATACAGATCTGATGGAGAGGATAAATGTAAATGTTTTAATATATTCTTACCTTTTCAACTAAACTTTAATTCTGATGTATATCGTTTATATAGTACATTAATAGAGATTTTAAGCTTTTTAAAAAAATTATTCATTTCAAATACCTAAATCAATTGGCTTTTAATCTGATATTAATACAGAGAACTTGATGATAGTTAAAAAGTAGTATTCCATTAATTTATTTATTTTATGGCATAGTATAAAAATATTTTATTATTCCGGTTAATCTGTATTATCCAATTAACTTGAACATAATATTTAGTATTTATGATGTAATATTCAAAAAGCTTAACTAAGTTTTGTAATTGTTTTCGTAAAAATTTTACTTAAGATAACAAACCATTTAAGAATTACCATAATAAAACTTTTTGAAATAACCAAATTAGAAAAAAAATACCATCTATTCTTAAAAATACCATCTTGCAAGACTTTTTTCTAATCCAATAATATCTATATTTAATAAAAAATACTTAAAAAATATATATAGGTGTCATTTAGATTCAAAGTTTCATTACATATTATATTATAATATTACCAATTAAAGTTTCTCTAAAATCTTATTTTTTTTTAAATCATGAAATTTGCATTCATGCTTTTAAAACTCACATATTTTAAAAACAAACATATATAATTATAACAAAACACATTATTTATTTATAATTTATACTCGAACAATTTTCCCTTTTTTAATTGTTAATTTAAAAGTTTCCCTTTTTTTTTTATTTTCATTACTGCTTTTTTATCTATTTAAACTAATTTTCTTTTAATTTAAATAATTAACTCTAAAATATAATATAAAATATAATTAAAATAAAAATTGTAAAAAATTTGCGTATTGTGTTAGGAATCATAATGGCTTTAATATTTAATTCTAAAAAAATGTGTTTACTAAAGTAATTTATAATATTTTTGATTAGTCGAAAAAAAAGAATTTTAAAATTTAAAAAATTTTAAATGTGGATTTTATTAAAATTAGATACATTAATGCATAATATATAAAGTTGAATTTGTGTGGCTAAGAA
The DNA here is from genome assembly GCA_963082915.1 of Dolichopus griseipennis. Classification (NCBI taxonomy): domain Eukaryota; kingdom Metazoa; phylum Arthropoda; class Insecta; order Diptera; family Dolichopodidae; genus Dolichopus; species Dolichopus griseipennis. The sequence continues at coordinate 77,160,134 of OY720444.1, read as the reverse complement.
ATATCTGTTTAAATGGTTTCTTCAAAATTTTTAAAATTTTCATAAATGCTCTTTAATAAACATATGATTTTGTTTTAACTTTTAACATTATTATAATTAAAGTAAAACCATAAAAAAAACTTTATTAAGGTAACCCTTAATAAGTTTTTTAAGTTTAGAAATTAATGTTCGTTATCGAATCTAATTTACTTGGTAAATGTTTCTGTTTAAATTTTGCGGACACTATTTAATGTATAAAACATTTAGTTGTACAAAAACATCAACTAATTGAAGTGTTGGAGGTTTTGTAATTAATAAATATATACCATTATTGGACAAATTAAAATAATCGCTTAAATTGTTTCCTAGTCACAAATTTAACTATATTTTAACTTTATCTAAAAACCGTACTTATAACTTTAAAATTAAATTTATAAAAAATAAAACCAATCCTTTTTGTTTTACAAAAATCTTTAATTATTCTCTAAAATATTCCAGTAATTATAGTAAATTAATATACAAAAATAAGATTTAATATGATGTGTTTGAAAAATTGTGTTTTGATTGATTAAAACAAAAAAAAATTAATATTATAATGGATTACATATATATATTATAAATGTTAGCTTAGCTTAAAAAATTTGCCAATATAGCTTTAGTTAGACGTTTTTTTTTCTTATATTAATTAAAAATTTTATTATTTTTACTAATAAGTAAATTTGATTTATTTTTATTGAAAAAAAAAAAAAATTAAACAAAAACAACAAACACAATTATGATTTGGATTATAGTCAGTAACCGACAGATTAGATTTACATTTGGATAAAGACAGCATTTTCTACACATTGGGATCCTACGGTTTAATAACATTTTCGGATTATATATTCCTTTTGACTGTTTTATCAAGTAAGTGTTTATTATATATTTAAAAATACCTAATAATTTTTTTTAATTGAAATTTTAAATAATATTGTGCATATATTTAACCCATATTGTATTAGTTAAAGTTAGTTTATACTCATTAAGATTTTTGCAACCATAATTAAAAGCCTTAAAAATGCAGCAAATAACATATTTTAAATATTCATATATGACCCATTTCATATTATCATTATTTTTATGAGATGACGACTTTTGATAAAAATCGGAATGATAAAACTTCCTTCCTTGAAATATTTTATTTTTAATAATTTAATGGAATTTTAAGTAATTATCAAAATAATTATAGAATTATATAATTTGTGGAATTGTTGGATCTAGTAACAGTTATAAAAAATCAAAAACTTTTATATAAATTAGTTCTTTATAATATTATTTTTGATTAAATTCTAATCATCTTTATTAAAATTATTTTAGTTTAATTTGCATCATTTTCAATTTTTCTTGTTTGTATTTTAATAACTCCATTTTCCAATTTTCTTTTTTTATCCTCATTTCTTCTTTTTTTTTTAAAGATTTATGATAAAGAGACAATTTCTTTTTTTCAATTTTGTAAGTTTTTTTTATATATTTTGCAGTTTTATCTTTCTTAATAGTTTGTTCTTTTATGCTCTTTTGAATTTTTTCTAAACTTAACAGTTGTTGTTTTATCAAATTAAGCTGTTCATCAATTGACTTGTTCCTTTCGGATGCTCTTTTAGAAAAATCTTCAAATCAAAAATCAAAAATTAAAAATGAATTTAAATTTGTAAAGTTTTTTACCACTATTTCCTGATTTGCTATTAAGCTGAATAAAATCCGACACACTGTCTTCCATGTTTTCTATTGATTGATCGCACACTTCCTCCAGTAAGATTTCCTGTTCATATTCCATTGTGTTATATTCTGGTTTAGTATAACTAATTGTTAAATTTTCGTCGTTAGATTCCCATAAATTAATTATACGTAATACCTTTTCTTCTATTGGGGAAAGGTTATTTGTCACATCAATACCTTTTCTTCTATTTTTATTAATTTTTAGCCTGACTTTATTTTTTAAGTCATACCAAACCTACAGAATTTACAAATTACTAAAGTTAAATAACAATACATATATAAATCAAGTAATCAAATCACCTTTTCCCAACCTCTGGTATCACGCTCTGGTGGTCCAATAAAATTTAATTGATTTGTAAAATTAGCCCATTTTAATTTATATTCATCTTTGTCCGGAAAACTGGTATAACCTTTGGCTATACTTTTATGTTCCTCCATTATTTTTATTAGCAATTCAAATTGTTGTCTTGTGGTCATTAAAAATCTGTTCATATTTTCATTTTATAAAACACAATATAAATTTTGAATATAATCTTTTTTAACAATTATATACTTACATTTTTTTCTTTTTTGAATTCATTTTTGTTTTTAAATACTTTGATAATTGAAACAAATTACTTTTCAGCCGATAAAACCAATTTTAAATGACAATATCCGACATTTTAAGTCATTTGCTCATTTCATAAAACAAAAGTAAATATAGAGAATTTGCTGTCATTTATGAATGCTTTCATATGGCAACTAAAGTCATATATTTTTATAGACAATCGATATTCGAAATAAAAAAAAATGACAAATTGTGTGAGAATCGAATCGAACAATATTTTATTTATCATTTTGCCGAGTTTCCAATAGTTGTTTTGTACATGAGTACATCACAGCACGACATGGCAACACTTTTGTGGGTTTCCGAATTGAAATTTTTGTATGTATTAAAATTTGATTATTTATCTGACCTGGTATAATAAAGATTGAAGTGGGTATTGCGGGGAGATTTAATTATTTATTAAAAATTGAAAACAAAAATTATGCATTTTTTGAAAACTAATAAAATTATCAGTTTAGAAATGAATGAAACAAATGAAATAAAATAAACTTATAATTTGGAAAATACTAATAGAAACCTAACCAATGTCACAAGAAATGACAAAATTATTGTATTCGTTATTTTAATTTTAATAAAACTTAAATTTGTTCGGTGACTCTAAAATAATATACGTATTTCATACCAGCGATTCTTAAACTATGGGACGCTAGAGCTAGTCAAGATAATATGGTCAAAGATGTGTTATTTGGGACACTTTTAACTAATTGAATTTAAAAAAGAAAAAAAGTTTTATAGATGAAAATGAACTGACTAAACTTTTTCGTTAGAAGATGTAATATTGGCTAATTTTCACCACTTTTCACCATTTCCAGCAATATTTTTCATCTTCTGTAAATTACGGAAAAAGTAAATTTTGCGGAAATGTTTATAATATTCAATTTTACCAATTAAAACGGGATAACCTTTGGTGTCTTACAAGGCAATTCATGTTATTTTATACATTTTAATAACGCATAAATGTACATATACTCAATGGGCATATCTTAAAACAAAACAAAAAGACTCCTTTTTAACGAAAGGAAGTTAAACAATTTATTGAAAAATTCAAAAACATAAAAATAAATATTTTTTGATAGTTAAAAAATATTCAATGTAATATAAAAACCATATTATATAAAATGTTTGCAATATATTATCTATTAAAAATCTAGGACTTTTCTTTATGTTGTAAGTCCTAGTAAAATATCATTTTTAAATTGTATGTGGAATTCATTAAGATCAACTCCAATAACACGAATATAATATGACACGGCCTGTTCCAAAATGTACCTATTGTATAGACTGGCTTATTAATCTAAAGCAAACCATACATGATGGACCGGGTCTTCAACTTTGTACGCGTACTTGCGAAGTTGAATCGTGTATGGGCAAGTTGAATGACCATTTTGAAGGTTGAAAAGTTGGTTGTAAGAAAATCAAAAAATTTTGATTTTTTGTGGTCGGAGTCCTAGGTTTGCATATTTTAGTTTTATCGTGTATGGGCAAGTTGAACAACTTTAATGTCATTTTGTTTTCTTTTTTTTCGTTTTTTTCATTTTTTGACACGAATGATCGTTGAGATATCCCGATTTGAAAAAAAAAGAAATTTATAATGTATAAAATAACAAATAATTAAGTAAAGAATTGAAATTGAAATAATTATAAAATTAAGTTAGAAAAATGTTTTAAAATATAAAAAAAATATTAAATATCATAATTTTAGAAGAAAAAAATTAAATAGGAAGAACTACATATTTAAATAAAAATTGTTAAAAATTCAAATTTTAAATTATCATCTTTTGACATTTAATATATTTTTCAAAACAAAAAAAAAACAATTATACGATGGTTCGCTGGTAGGTTGAATAGTGTATGGTAAGGTTTGTAAACATGCCCGCGTACCAAGTTGAAAACCTAGTCTTCCATGTATGGGCTACATAACATTTAAAAAATAAAAAAAAAAAAAGGATATATAAAATAAATTTTGTGTGTCTGTATTAAATCCTTTAAAAAATTTTTGTTGTAAATTATTGACACAATAACGTTGGGTGACATCGTAAATGTCGTAAAAAAAACTTCAACCTGATACAATGTGAAAATAACACAATGTAAAATTTCTTAACATATTGTGTCGAAATACAATGCGTCAAAATGAAATGTCAAAAGTTTAAATTTGCGTCATTGACGATTGCGTCAAAATGAAATGTCAAAAGTTTAAATTTTTTCTAAAGAAACAATCTTTGAAAGATATAAATTAATATTTATTTACTCTTCTTTCATGGTTTCTGCTTTTTTTGGTGAGACTTCACCACCACAAAAAAAAAAATTCAACCGGATTCGCACTTGGACTTCGCAAAATTCAAATTAAAACTTCAAAGTTCAAATAACTTCTAATTTTTTTATTTGTGTATCCAAAAAAATTTCGATACTCAATTTTACAACACGCGTCGTGAAAATGGGTCTCGAACACAATGTAAAATGAATTTACGATCATGCGACATTGTATTCACGACGTCGCAAACACATTTACGATGTCAGAGGTTTTTTTATCTTAAATAAATAAATAGTTAAGATAAAGTTATGTATGATAAAAAAAAAATTTATAATTATTAAACGTTAATTGCTTTGATAAAAATTATTATATGTATGCAATAGTAAACATTCTTTCAAAGATGTTTCACACGATGATTTTTCGGTAAAAGCGTTTGCTTCTGTGTTGGACACAGCTTATTTTTATACCCGTGCATACATATATGAACATCGGGTATATTAAAATTACTCCTCCGTTTGTAACGCATCGAAATATACGAGCTAGATTTAGTGTCAAGGGTACGTATCGAATCAGCATCGAAAAGTGAATCGATCTAGCTATGTGTGTCCATCCGTCCGTCCGTCCGTCAGCACGATAACTCAAAAACTATAAGAGCTAGAGTTCTGAAACTTTCACAAAGTAATTTTTAGACAATTTTTAGGTTCCCTATTGTTTTTGGTTAAAATCGGACAAAGGCTTCGGGTAGCTGCCATACAAATTTTTCGAAATTATATGAATATTTTCAAAATTAATAACTAAATAGAAACCAAATATAAAAACAAACAAATTGTAGTTGAATTATTAATCGGTTCATGGTGTAGTGGTTAGGACATGTTACTTGTAGGAAAAATGTCTCGGTTCGAATTCAGGCTAAGGAAAATTTTTTTTTTTTTTAAATTAATTTTTTGTTATCTATTTTGTTTTTAATAAAATATATGTACATATTTTATGCATGAAAAATTTTATTTTATAGAAAATTTGACAGAAAACTCTCATTTATATTAAAAATTATTAATTTTTTTTTATATTTCTATAAAAAAATTCAAAACTGTTATTTAAAACAAACAATAGATACCATGGCAACTACAATTATTTAAAAAAAAAAAAATTGAGATGAACAAAAAATCGATGGCTTAGTGGTTACTGGTTAGGACGTCGACATTTTAATTGAAAAGTGTGGGTTCGAATTTCGTTCAGAGCATATTTTTTTTTAATTCATCTTTTTTTTTTAATTAATTTTTTTTTTTATTCATTTTTTTTGTAATTAAATATAAAAAAACAAATATTTTGAATTTTCTGTCAAACAGTTCAATTGCAATATATGAAATTCTTATTTATTTAATACACGCACGGGTATCTAAAAGTTGACAAGGGCAACTATAATCTTCCTCGTTTTTATTAAAAAATAAAAACCTTTGTTGTTTTTGTTTATTTATTTTAAATAATTATTTTTGTTTTATATAAATACAATTTATATACATTATATTATTATAGATTTAACATTTAAAATAAATTCTTTAAAATTTTAAACAATAAAATAAAATTATTTTTAGAGTAACTCTTTTAAATCTTATTTTTAAACGGAAATTAAATATTTAATAAAATCAAAAAGAAAAGTTTAATTTGTTTTACTTTTACTTTTGTTTTTTTTTTTTTTTTTTTTTGGAATTGAATTTAATTAATAAATTTTATAATTATTTACTAAGATTGTCCTTAAAAAATATACATATACATGCATACAATATGTGCTCTTTTTATTAATATATATATATATATATATAAATATTTAATTATCATTTTAAAGAGTTTACTTATTTAAACAACTACAGTAAAACTTTATTCAAAATATAATTTGTTTTATTTTTAGCTACAATTTCATTTTACTCATTATTATTTTGTGAATTACATGTAATATATATAAATTTTTTTTTTTTGTTTTGAATTTTAAATGCTCTTTATTCTTTTTGAATAAAATAATTATTTAATTAATTATAGTATTTAATTTAGTATAACAATAATATAATTTGATTAAAATATATTTAATATATAATTAATTTTAATTATAAAAGTTGAACGCGAAGAATAGAAGCGCAGAATTAAAAAAAAAAAAACATTTCTTAAAATTTTAGTGACCACTGGACTGGTCTTTACTTTTCATTCAAAAGTTGTTTTTGAATACTTATCGGATAAGAAAAGTTTTTCTATTTTTAATTTTAAAAATATTTATGGGGAGATTGTATGAAAATATGATAATTATGAAAATTTTAAATAATTTGATAAAACATTAATAAATTTTTGATAGGATTTGATAGTTGGAAGTATTTGCTAGAATTTAATTCAATAATGTAAATTTCAATTAAATTAGAAAAATTATTTTTAAAACCCCAAAATAAATTTATATTATATGAAAGAGCATTTAAAAAAATATTTTTTCATTAAAATATTTAATATTTTTAAATATATTATAAATATTAAATAATAATATTAGTTAAAATTTTTACAAAGTTAAAGTTTTTAATTACATAAATTCATCAAAAAAGTTTTTTTTTTTTTAAATTATTTAATAGATATATTTTTTTTTTTAAATAATTTTTTAATTTTTTAATTAATTTTATATTAATATTTTTTTATATTTTTTTTATATTTATTTAATTGCCACAAATAATGTCATTTATATTTTTAAAAAAAAATAATTCATTTTATATTTTATATATTTTAATTAATTTAATTTGTTTTATATTATTATAATATATTATGTATATATAGCATATTAATTCTTTATTGATTCTTCGATTGGCTTAATTTTTGCTATACAAAAAAAATATATTTCAAAATAAATTTTAAATGTAAAAAATTTATAATTTTAAAAAGATATACCAAGGTTTTATCTCGAATTGCAATAATTTTCACTTTCAGACAAGTATTTCGTAAAATACATTTAATTATCAATGAAAATCAAGAGATTATAGAATTTAATTATATACACCCCTATTTTAAATTCCCTCGTACAGCTACGTCGGAGATAATCTACGAAAAAGTAATTCTCAATTCCGACTTAACGCTACGAAAAGTGCAAAAATCTACGAAAGAAATATTCATTCGTAGCATATTTGTATTTCATATATTAAAATTTTTATAACTTGTATTTCATACTTAAACAAATGAATTCAAACATCAAAGTTGCCATTGCAAATTTAATTTTCTACGAGGGAATTTAGAATTACTAAAACTTTTTTTTCGTAGCGTAGCCAAATTTTCGTAGAAAGTCTTTAGAATAGGTGTGATATTTTTAAATAAATTTAATATTAAATAAATAGAACTTTTTTAACTAATAAATTATTAAAATAAAATTCAATCAATCAATTAAAAAAAAAAATTTGTTGCAATTTGTTGCAATTTATTTATTTGTTAAGCTGATTTTTCGTTGAAATTTGGAATCAATTGTGAATATTTATAAATTATTATTATTTCTTTCATTATTAAAAAAATTTTAAAATATACATAGTATTTTTTAAATTAGTACAGATTTTTTTTTATTTTAACAGATATATTTTTTTTAATATATATTTATTTAAATTAATAAATTTATTTGTTTTTATTTTTATATATAGAAAATACATAACAAATTCGGTGCATTGAAAATATTTTTATATAAATTTAATATTTAATTTAATTATTTTTTTTTTTTTTTTTGTAAATTTTTTTTTTTTTTGTAAAAGTGCAAAGACACAACGAGAATATTTTAATATTTAATTAAATTTATATATTTATTTAAACATATATTTTAAACTATAATATTTAGATTTTGTTTTTTCATATTTATGTAAAAAAAAAAAAAACAATTTTATAAATTTTATTTATTTTATAAAATAATATTCAGAATATATATTTCAGACTTTTAAATTATAAACAGACAAAAAAAATTTATTTTTTTTTGTTGTTTTTTTTTTTTTTTTTAATTTTTAAATAAATGCATTTAAATTTAATTTAAAAATTAATACATAATAGCATAAATTTAATATATTGTTAAAATAAAATATATTCAAATATAGGTAGATACAAAATTAGTTATTTTATTTAATATTAATACAATGCTGTGTTTGACAAACAGGAAAAAATTAAAAGAATTAATTTTGTGTATATGTACTATTAAGAAAATTTTTAATAATTAAAATAAATTTTGCATATTTAATTTTTTTTTTCATTTTTAATATATATATATTAAAATTGGAAGCGTATAATGATAAATTCTCACTAAATATATATATAAATTTTTTTTTATAAATTCTTGGCAACTTAGGCCCTTACCTAAATCACGACGTACGGCGTACATTTTCTGTCAAAATAATTTTAAATACATATAATTAAATGAGAGCTCCCGAAATACGCGACGTGCTATGCGTCGGGTTTTTAAAATTTAAAAATTGACAGAGCGTATTAAATTTTGTTATGTTGTTATGGTGATTATTTGTTGACATTGAATAAATAAAACGTTTTTATATTACGTACGCGCGTATCGATTTCGGGATACGTCGACGTATCGACGTACGGCGTATTATACGTCATACGTCGTACGCTTTTGATTAGGTAAGGCCCTTAAAATATATTTCATTTATATAATATATAAATATTTTTTACTTTTAAATAATTTTGACGTATCCTGTATTTGAAATAATTTTTTTTTTTATATACATATTTTATATTAAAAAAAAAAAAACCTTTAGTTCTGTTGTTTATCATTTATATTATTTTTAAATAAAATTTCAAAAATAAATTTTTAAATATTTCACTTTTTAAGTAAGATAATAAAGGTATGACTTAATGAAGTCAATGACACATGAGTTATCGAATTTGAAAGTCGTATCGTATCTTATTTAAACGTTATATCGTGGTAAAGTTTTAAATCTAAAAACAAATTTAAAATAGTTTAGCTTTAGAAAGAAAAATTAAATGAACTGTCATCTAAAATTATAATTATATATGTAGTGCCGTTTGAATTATATGGCGACAATATTATATAAGAATCAGTATTAAAATTGTCGCAAACTGATTTGGAAGTGAAAATTTATTGATTTTATCTTTTTTTCATGATAAATCATTCACTTGTCAATTTATCACTTTTTGTTTCCAGCTGGATAAGACTTGTAACATCAAAAAAAAGTTTCAAATGAGTTGTGACAGTATAACTGACTGTCATAATATAGGCTCATTTAATTAAAAAGTTTTAAATTTAAAATTTCTTACATTAATTAAAAATGTTTTCTTATTTAGTATTTGGCATTAAGTTTTCATTTTCAAATTCTTTGTAAAATTATAGTTTTAAAAATTCAAAATTGTTTAAACAGTTAATTTTTTAATAACAACCTTATTCCTTCATCAACATGATATTTTTATTTTGTATTATATTTTTTCTGATCTGTATATATTAAAAGTGATGTTGTTGGGGTCGTATTAAGTCAGAGATCATGAGGCATAATTTTTCGACTAAAGTCAAATTGTTACATTATGTGTGTCAATATTGAAAAAAATTACAATTATGGTGTCAATTGACATTATGGTGTTTTTTTCTAAAGTGCTTAATAGCCTATGTACAATGACGCTGTCGTTTCGCTCTAATTACGTGGACAACAAAGGAGTGTCCACAATGAAATGTATATGACAGCGTTTTTTGACATTGTTTTGTTTACAAATTTCATGAATTAAAAAATATTTAATATAGTTTAAAGTTTATAATTTAATATTTTTAAATAAAAAATATTTTTCAAAGTTCAATTATTTGACATTTGAATACGTAGAGAAAGCGAAAAAGTTAAACAACTTTTTTAATGACTGCGTAATGACTGCGACATGTCTGAGTCTACTCTAGACACTTTCATATAATTCAATACATTTAACTTAGTTTGAAAGATAGCTACGTGTAGAGAGCGAAACGAGAGCGTTCATTGTAGATAGACTATAATGTCAATTAACTTTATTCGCGTTGACAATTCAATTTGGTTGTGTTTAAAAATTATTTAAATAACTTTGCGTTAAAAGAAAATTATTTAGATTTAAAAATTTTTTTGTTTTTGTAAATTTCGATTTTAAATAATTTAACATGCAGTCATCAATATGCATATATTACTTAGGTGTAACTATTTTCGTTTTTTGTTTTGTTCTTTTTTTTAATCTAATTTTAATTTTGTATTTAAAAGTTGAATTACTCGTTGTGAAACTTATCTTTATATTGTTCGAAATGGTGTCGTTGATGATGATTTATTAGATGATATGATAAAAATTTGCAATATATATTATAATTTTTCCCTAATTTGTTTAATGATCGGCGGTGTAATTGTTGTAATGGAATTAATGTAAATTTCGGTGGTGGATGGTGTTGTTTCAGGTTGTTCTATCATATCATAATATTTTTTATAATTATATCCAAATAATTCAAAATCAAAACGATAAATTTTTATTAATTCATTTAATGTATGACGATCAATTTTAGAAAAATACCTTTAAAAAAAATATATATATTTATTTATTTATTTATTACTTATTAATATATAATATTATTATATAACTTATATATACTTACTTTTTAATAAGGCTACTAGTATTATGTGATGATTGATTTGTTATTGTTTTAATACGTTTTTTAGGTAATTTACCTAATAATAATGGTTCTAAACCAGCTTGTCGTATTATATATTCGCTATCACGTTGAAATGTTTCAGATTTTGCAATTATTGTATAATTAATACTGCATGGTGTACAAAAACTGTAAATTGGTGTCCAATGTTCATCAAATGTTAAATGATTTTTTGAATTATGTATTAAATATAATAAAAATTCTTTAAATGTTGGTCCACTATTATGACATTTTTTTTGTTGTTGTTTTTGTTCTTGATGTTGTTGTTGTTGTTGTATATGTTGTATTGAATTTAATTTAATATTATTATTATTTATATTATTTATATTATGATTATATTTATTATAATTTTTATTACGAATTAATCTTATTATATGTTTTCCTAATGGTTTATAATAATGATTACGACATCCTTCTAATTTATCACGATATGCTGATAATAATCTTTCAAATGGTTCACGTACCATTAAAAATGATATTAATGATCCAACGGCATCATTTAATTCATTTAAATTGGGTCGTGGAAAACGTTGACGTGCTAATTCTAATGGTGAACGTCTTGTATGTTGTAAATATTGTATATTATAACCACCTTAAAATTTTTAATAAATTATTTAAAAAAAAATTATTTTATTTTATTAAGGCTGTGCACGAAACTATCGCACTTCGTACTAATAATAACTAGTTTTTCACACTAATATTATTCCGAAAAAAACTCCGAATTGTTTCAGGTTTTGTACGAAATTAATCGCACTAATACTGAATTAGCTGTCATATATCTGTCAAATATTGAGTGTTTCCATAACCACACTACATGATCGTAAATTGCACTATAAATTGACAGCTTAATATTATTGAATCAATTGAATGTGAAAGAAAATTAAGTTTGTTTATAAATAAAATAAAAAAAGTAATTTTTAAACTAAACGTTTTTTTAAACTTCAAATGAAACGCATCCAATATTGCCATAATTGTCATAAATGTTATAGCTGAATAATGCTGTATATGATGAAGAATGGCATTGTCAGAATAAATTTGACACAAAATGCTATAAATGTATTCATTAAGGTAATTACTTCTTCTACTCCCTAAAAAATTATTAACTGTCTTACATTTTAGTTCGGAAAATACTAAATACTTATTTTAAGTGCTAGTGCGATAATTTCGGAAATGGTCTAAAAATAAACAAATTAAAAAAAAATTAATTAATTTTTTCTATAAATTAACCTAATATATTAAAATAATACATCCATGTTGAACTAGCTGCTTTAAAAACATTACACCAAATTATATTATGACCAGGTGAAACAAAAAATTCCTGAGGTTTCGGTGGGTATATTCCTGTTAAATTTTCACGAATACAAACATCTTGTAAATTTAATTTACGATTTTGTAAATCATTTTCAGTTGCAGTATGCAATTCCTCTGAGTATTCATAAACTGGATTTATTGTTGTAGATTGTATTGATTGTTTTAATAATAACATATTATCATTATTATTTGATATTATTTTATTATTATTTGATGATAAATTAGATGATGAATATTTATTAATTTTATTATGATGTTTACCAATTAAAATATTTTTATTATCTTTAAGCTAAAATGAAATAATAAAATGTTTTAAAAAATCTCATTTTAATTAATTATAAATTTCAATTTATTTTAAAAAATCTCATTTCAATTTGAAAAAAGATTAAAAATTTATAATAACATAATAAAATTACCTCTTCTTTAATTAAATTTAATTTATTTTTGGTAGCCTCATAAGCGTGTAATGATCCTCGAAATAAAAATGCAAAATAAAATATTGCTAATGATAATATTGCAATATATTTTAAATAAATATTAATTGATCGTCGTTTTAAACGTAATATTTTATTTAACATAATGTTTTGTGTATTATAAATATATGTTAATATATATATTTTGTGTATATCCAATAAAATATATATATATTTATTGATTATTTTTTACATTTAATTTTTTTTATTTTAATTAATTTGTGTAATTTTCTTTTTTAAAAAAATTGTTTTAATATAAAATAATTAATTAATTTAAAAAAAAATTTTTTTTCTATACTCAAATGAATTTTAAAATTTCAATATTGGCTTCTTTTTTATTTTTTATGGGTTATTTAGATTGATTTTTTATATTATTTAAATTTTTTAATTTGTGACTAAATCGCATATTAAATTAATAATTTAAATTAAAACATAAAACTATAATATGAAATGATAATAAAATGACTATAAAATCACAATAAAACTGAATTTGAAATTTTGTTTTTATCACGTAAATTGTTTATATTTTTTATATTTATTAATATTGAATATATAAAATAGCCAACTATAGGATACAGTATAATAAACGGTAGCAAATTTTTATATTTAATTTTTTTTAACCATTTCAGTCGAAGCATTTTTCAAATCTCAAGTGTTTCTTATATTTTAAAAGATGAATTTATTTTAAATTTCAAAATTTCAAAATAAACGCGATTTTCTGATGCGATTTTTAAATAGAAATATGTTGTTTGAAATAAATTGCTATACATAATTCTATATAGGGTTTGAAAGTCAATTATTTCATTTATTTTTATTTCAGTATACCAGACGTTCTTTTTCATAATTGACCCAATATTTTAATATTAAAATGTTTTATGTTAAATTCATTGTTTGTTTTATAGTTTTCTTCATTTTTAAGGTTGTTTTTTAATTCATCTTGTTTTGCTGGCTTTTTTTCTTCATTAAATTCTTTGTTACTATTTTTTTTCCTCTATGCAGTCTTTTTTAATTCTTGTAAAATATGTCTGAAAAATAAGAATTACGAAATTATTTGATTTATAAAAAAATTTAAATTGTAAATGATATAAAAAAAATTTAAAAGTATTGTTATTAAAATTTAATTATGAATTTTAGTTAGTAAATAATTTCAGGGGCATTTCTATTAAGTCCCATTAAAATAAATTTCAATTTTATGAACTGTTATTTTTAGTAAGCCCATTCTATACCTTAAAGCTGTTCAATACAATTGAAGAGTTAAGTATAAAAAGGTGTTATGATACATTTTGATATAATCGAGTTTTATTACGTAAATAAACATGTTATAAACCGATCTTTCACATGTGAAAATCCGAATTTGCTTAAATTGAATAGTTTTCGAAATATAGAAACTTTAAAGGTGTTATGTTACATTACCGTTCTCTTTTTTTTTGTAGAAGAAGGTGTTTTGGTAGTTTACAGACTCTTAACACTTTTTCACAAAATTTTATATTAGTTTCAAAATTTTATATGATGAATAAAAGTGTTAAGTGAAGAACATAGCTCCTTTATTTACAATGACAACTTAAAATTTTTCTCCCTAAAGTGTAATTTAATAAATAAAGGTGTTATGTACGAAACATAGCTCCTTTATTTACATTGACTGAATTTTTCTAAAAAATATTTTTATTTATAAAAGTGATATGTGCAGAATTTAGTTATATTTTGTTATTTAAATAAATAGAAATTGTTATATAACATTCTCAACGATTTTGATATGATGTCACTATTTCATCGGTGCATAAAAGTACTATGTACATTTTTTAGTTAATAACTTGAAAAATACAATGATTTACTTCATCAGTCCTTGATGAATAAAATTGTATGCCTTTCATTACCATTTTCACATTATAAGAAGTAAAACAAGTTAAACAGAAAAAAAAATCAGGTAAAAAAACTTTAACCTCAATTTATTCAAAACTCAGATTTTGTATCTTAACACCTTTATTTATTAGACTCTTCAATTATGAAACCAAAAATACTCTATATATACTATTTTCACATGTACTTGGTGCATTTTCAAATGAATTCAAATTAAATTAAATTTGTGGTTTTTAATCAGGGATACAATAGTCGGATCAAAATATTTGAAAAAAGCTATCAAGCGATTCTATAGGAAAACATAAATACCAGAAAAAAAAACTAAAAATGTTCGAAACTAACCCTATCTAAAAATTAGCCCCCAAAAATGAAGGTGCCAGTTTTTTGCGACTTATTTTATTATGGGATTGGGGACCAGCTTATTTAAATTATGTCAATTCGACTTCTGAATTTCATGAGTCTCATAAAAAAAGGTACCAAATCAATTTGAAAAAAGACCAAATTCATTTAAAAATAGACAAATTTCATGTGTAAAAGAACCAACCAAGCTGAAGTGAATATTTATTATCTTATACTCGTATATTCTTTTTTTTTAAATTCGTTATCTTAAGAATCAATCATTTTTTTCAATTCAATTCAAATCATAAAAATCTAATTTTAAAAAATGGAATTTTAAAAAATAAGATTAAATTATGGAATTTAGGTCCACTCCAATGGAATGTGCAGAGATGTTTGTTTTTTCTTTTAATTTTTTAAATTATTAAAATATTTCCTCGAGTTAAATTTAATATAGTTTCGTTTTTGTCGACTCTTATTTCATTTGAACATTGTTAGATGAGATAATACTTCAATGCTTTTGTATCTATTTTCGCTAACTGGCCTTTTTTTTTCTCCTTTTGTATTTAGTCATCATAAGTAATTAGTCATATAACACAAGATACACACTGACTAGATCAACACTAACACAATTAAAATGTTGATAGAATTTAACAATTCGATGTCATTTCTATACTATATATATGTTTATATTAAAATAAAGTATTTTGTATAGTACATATATAAAATGAGTAATAGAAAAAAGCCAAGGGTTTTAAAAAAATACCATTTCCAAAAATAAATAAATGTTCGAGAATAAGTAGTATAAGTAGACTATTGTTAAATTTTCTATAGAAGCAGTCATTTTTAATTGAAAAAATTTGTTAACAAACTTTAAAATATAATGTTGGGATTTAATTTTTATTAATTACTACAAAAAAAGAAAAATTAGACCCTGGCCCTCCATCTCCTCCTCCCACAACTACTTATCAACTAGGTAATCAAATAATCATTTTTGGATAAATAAGGATTTTTTTACGAATCAAACTTCGTTTGTTGTCAACAATGCAACGAGTGATAAGATAAGTAGTTTTGTGCAATAGAGTCCTGATATGGAAGTTACAGCTTTTAAAAAATTAAAATTACAAAATACTGATCCATTACAGCTTCTATAAACGGATTGATTGAAGATATTTGGCTGGGTGGCACAGTGGTTAGAGTGCCGACCTTTCATGCGAGAGGCCCCGGGCTCGAATCCCAGTGAAAATGAAAAAACTTTTATCTGATTTTCAACTTGACTCAGCTACTACCATTCGCCTTTGGGTTCAAATTAATGGCTTAATTAATAATTAATAATTATATATCTTTAATAAATATAATACATAAATATAACAATATAGCCAAATACAAAATGTAAACAAATAATTCAATTAAATAATATAACTCACTGATATAGAATATCATATAACTCAACTACAAAATAGAACTGTATTTATTGAAAATCTAAGACATTTCTATACATGTTATAAGGCGTAGTACTATCTCATGTTTAAATTGTATGTGGAATTTATTGGATCAGTTCTAAAATATATATGAATATCTCCCCTGTTCCGACATTCACATATATATTCAGGCTGTTAGCCTATCACAGTGAACAGTTAGCACGTAGAGGTGCCGGCAAAAAAAAAATATACCATTTCCAGATTCAAGATAAATCTTATGGAACTGATGTCAAAATAATTAAAATAGAAATTTTTAGAACTTTGGAGGACCATAGATCAATAACGGGTAGGGATTCCAGAAAAAAGTTATTCTAAACGGTGTTTTAAATTTTCTGAAGACCATGACCAACAATTTGACAGAGTGAAAGAATATATAGGCATAATATTTTTTGAAGAAGTCTTAAAAATGATATTAAAATAATCTTCACAAGTTATGATGCTATGATGATTTAAAATATTAAAAATATTTTCATAGTTAACATCTTGTATTTTTTTTTGCTTTTAACATTTCCCCATTAATGAATCCTTAAGGGTTATCATAAAAGTTCATCATTTCAATTCATAAAACAAAAGTAAAATAAAAAATAAGTGAAAGCAAACTAAAAAAAAAACATTTTTTTTTTTTAATTTATTTATAAAATAATATTTGCACTACTTTATTTAACATTCATCTACAAGTACATAATATACCTATATATATAAATATACAAACAATGTATATGTGCAACAAGAATAAAAAAAAAAAAAGAAAATATCCTTTTGAATAAATAAACTATTACTAATGTAAAAAATAACTAAAAATGGAAACAGTTATTCTAAAAATAGAATAACGTTATTTTTATTTATTAATTTGACAGTAATGTATTATATATATGTACATTGTATATATATATATTTACATGTTGTAAATAATAACATTGCATATAATATACAAGTAAAATAATGATGATGATGATGTCAATATATAAGTTCATAGTTTTGCATAGTTCATCAGAAGCCTATATATATATGTGTGTTTTTGTGTGTAGATATAAATATCCTTTATCCCTTCTTTGGAGAGGGTTTCATTTAAATGACTTTAATATTATTTTATATAAATACAAATAACCCTCTCGCGATTAAATTTTTTTTTTTTTTTTAACAAAAGATTTATTTGAAACAATCATAATTTTGTTAACGACTGCTGCATTCTATTTTATACAAGACTTTAATTTGTTTGTCTGAATTTGTCAACATACAATTAGTTTCACTATTGTCTTATCAATTTGTTTCTACTTCGGAAAAAATTTTCAGAAATCCTGATAGCAATCAAATAATCAATTCAAAATTGATGGTAGAGAAAATTTTAAAATTTTTCCATCAGTAATGGCAATACTGTCATCTGTCAGTTTAACTGACAGTCATATTGAATTTAGACACATTATTCGATCGTGGTGGGAATTTTAATGCAAATTATTTTTTTAAGTAATTTTTTCTTAATAGCTAATAACCATTTCCGATATTCAGATCTTGAAACATATTACAAAATCAAGAAAATTAGGTGTTGCAAAAAGTATCGAAATTTATAAACATTCACATAAAAACAATTGACAAAAACAATAAATTGAGATCAGGGAAATAGTTATTCTGATTTATATAACTTAATGTTAACTTTTATTTTAAATGTTACTAGACTATTTATACCTTTATTTTCTTATTTTGTTAGTTACTCTTTCTTATAAATATCTGTTCTTAAATTTTGATTCAAATTAATTAAAAAATTATTATGCAATTATGCCCTTGATTCTGTTAATTAAGTACAAGTACTAAAAAATCTGCATTTAGTATACAAAATACTTGTATTTAGAAAAATAAAACATTTTTAGTGAAATTAAAAGGAAACTACTTGGTTTTTTATTTACTTCATAAACATTTCACTCAAACGATTAACAACAGATTAAATATTCAGTATTTATTTTTATATTTATTTAATTATACTATTATTATATTTGATTCGCAAGGGTGGGGGAATTGTTACTAAAATTACTTTTCTCAGTAATTTTCCTGGAAGAAATCTTACGACCTTTGCGGAAATTATCATGGTTTATTGAAATGCTTGTAATTGCATATTCCTAGGCTTATTTACAAAGTTTTTTTTATTAATATTTATATATGTTTAGAAATATATCTACATAAAATATTTGTATCTAAATAATATATATTCACTTAAAAAACCATAATATTTAAAGTACTAAATAAATTTAATTTAATATTCCTTTAAGGCTGTCAATAATAGTAGTCGTTACCCTACATAATATATAGAATGACTTTATGTTGGTTTTTAATTAAAAAAAAAAACATTTAAAACATTTTTGAATATTAAAAAATAAATAATATTATTTTTTTTGTTTAACCTTAAAATAGAATTCACGTTATCATCCTAATGGATTTGAATTTTTTTAATTATTATTTATATATATATATGTACTTTTATATATATTTGTACCTATATATGTTTTTTTTTTGATATGCACTTTAACATTATTAAAAAACCATAGTTTAACAATATCATAAGTGCATTTTTTTATATATATATATATATATATATTTATTTATATATATATGCATATTATATAGAAGAAAAACAGGTATGGGAAATGTTAATATCTTTCAAAGAAAATTAATTATATATATATATATCCGGAAAAATTCAAATAATAATTATGCAAGAGGAAGTTATATATACATAATATATAATGTACATATTAAAATGATATGATAATTAATTATTTATTGATGTTAATGGAAGTGATTCATGACGTTTTATTCTTTGTTTTTGCAAAAATATAAAGAAATTATTATATATGTATAAATTAATAAGTTTGTATATATTTTTGATTCAAGGTCTAATAAAATATGTCATTGATAGACATATATCCTATAATGTATAAACAGAATATTGATATGCTTAAGCACATATTTTATTTTATAAACAAATTCTTTATATTAATTTTTATATTTTGAAAATAAAATATAATAGAAACACAAAAAACTTATTTAAAATATATTATAGAAATTTTTTAAAGCATTGTTAAATACTTAAAATTCAAGATGGAAAATGTGTCTTATACAAAAATAAACCTATCATATATAGTAATACTTTGATTGCTTCTGATCATTAACTTAGTTAATTATGTTAATCACGTAAACAATTCAATTAAATAGTAGACAAATTGTCTGAAATAATTGAAATAAATTTCAATCGTTTATAGAATTAATTTTAAATTTATTATAACGATTATAATAATTTTTAAATTAAAATAGTTATTGTTGCGCCTTTAAATATGCCATTTCTTAAAATTTAGATTTTTACGTTCACACAACGGTAGAATAACGTTGTTTGATATTGTTATTATCAAATATAGTTAATATAAACTATTTCTCGTACGTGTAGTGGCCATTACAACCGAAGGTAATCCAAACATTACTTAAATTTTTTTATATAATATTAGAATTGTAAATAAATGAATATTCTATCGTAAATTTAATTTCTTCATGTATTACAATTTTTAAGTATCGTTATTCATAAATGAATATAAATCTTTTTTAAAGAATTTTTTTAAGTTTTATATGAATTTTAAAAAGGTTTATGCCACCAATTTTGTAATTTTAAAAAATATTCTAATGTATATATACAAATAGCTTTTGAATATATTTATTAAGGAACTCATTATGTTTTATTAATTTATATCGTCTTTCAATTACTTTCAAAATAATTAAAAATGTATATTTTCATTCAACTTTCCCTTTTTTAATGAATTACTATTTATTTAAAATCTTAAGAATCATTTTTAAACTAAAGTACAATGTAATATTATAAATTACATTTTATAAGATAAGAATTAAAGGTAAAAAAAACAAATAAAAATATACATATACACATTTCATATGTGTTTTAAAACAAATTTATATACAAAATCTGAATCATATAGTTAAGAATGTGAATTATATATAGTGATATATTTAGCATTAAATAAAATAATATAAAAATTTATACCTATACAATATATATACCTATAATATATTGTAATTTATTCACGCAGGATAGCATTTTAAACTATAAAGGAATAAAAAATCATAAAATAAATAAAATTGCAAAAAGAAAAAAAAAAATCAACACCTTGTTGAATGTGTTATTAAATAATATGTAAAAACATTATATTATATATATATTAACATATATATGTAATATTTCTTTTGTTTTTTTTTTTGTAAAAAGAGAGAAATTTTTATACCGAATATAGGAGAGTAAATATATATATACACATTTTGAAAAAAAAAAAAAAAAAAAATAGCAAAATATAATTATTAAAGAAAAATTTTATTTAAAATATTAAACGAAATATATCTTAAGAATTCATTATCACTTTAAAGATAGTTTTTCTTTGTTTGTTTTTCTGTTTTTTTTTTTTTATATATATTGTAATTTAAAAATGTAAAATTCATTATAATTATTTTCTTAATGTTTTAATTAAATTTAAAACAAATAAATTATCACTAAAATAATAAAGTTTAATTTCATAAAATTTATATTCGCCGCAAAATATGCAATTTTTAGTATACGCATATTTTAGTATTCAGAAAAGTGTTCTTTTAAAATATATTTTACCTTTATAAATATATAATATGTATACAAATAAAATGTAAACATAAATCAAAAAGATTTTTTTTAATTCTTTATGTATATTTATATACAATATACATATATGTATATATACAAAAATAAAATATTTGTTATAAATTTCGTACCACTGTCAACTTTTTTTTTTTTATCAAAAAAATGTACATACATTTTGAATTTTTAATTAATATACATTTTAATTTAATAATTATATATTTAATTTACTTTTCATTATTTTTTCGGTTTATCCATTAATTTGGCACTCCTTAATTCTTTTTATTTCCATTTTTATATATTTTTTATTTAATTTTTTTTTAAATTAAAAATTAAAGCAATTTTAAAGAAAAAAAAAAAAAAAAAAAACAAATAAACTTTTTTTTTTTTTGACTCTGCTACTAAAACTATTTTTGCGTTTTAAAATGTTGCTTTTAATTTGAAATAATTAAAAAATAAAACAAAAGAACATAAATTTATTATAAATTTTTTTTAAAATTTCATTTTTTTATTTTTTATTTTGTTTTTTTCTTAATAAATTTTTTTCAAAAAAAAAAAATATTTCTTTTTGCTAAAAATGATGTAAAGCTGAGTGAAAATGAAAATTTACTGACTGTGTATAACTTAACTTTAAATATTGAATAGAAAAATATAGAAGTAAATTTTTTTTTTTATATATCATCTTAGTATATATATATTATTATACTACTATATACTGTTTTTATAGTTATAGTATGTGCTATGTATATTATATACATAACTTTAGAAAAGCTATAAAATACCCTTTTTTTTTCTGTCTATATATCATTGATAACTTGTATATAGTACATAATATGTATATATATACTAGATAAGATTACTGAAATATGTATATGTATATGTTAAGAATTTTATATGGTATTTTTTTATTATTAAAGTTGTCATTTTAATTGATTTTTTAATGCGGAACATATTTTTCTCTAAATTGCATATGTTTTTAATATATGGAATTATGATAGAACTTCTATACAGATAGTGTTATATAGTTATTTTTCAATTTATTTTTAATTTCATATAATTTTATTATTAAAACATTTTCCAGACAAGTCTATCTTAGACAGCGATATTATATATATTATATAAATATTGCTATAAATATTGAAATATAACATTGCATCATCTATATAACAACAAGCGTACTAGATATGATGCCCTAAATGATATTGCTATAAAATTAAAAAAAAAAAAAATATGCCTATAAGATTTAAAAATGATGTTGGTGGTGACACTCTAGAAAAGTTTTGAATACTTTCGATCAGGGTTTGAAATGCTATAGTTAAAGCAGCAAAAGTTATGAAATAAGTGCTTTTGCTGAACAGTCACAGAGTCACAGTATTTCAATTTAATAAATAAAACTGTGATATGCTGTGCTGCTAAAATACTATAGAAGCAAATGAAAGCGATAGCTATTTTTTAAAAAAAACAGAAGGTTTTGGTTTTTCAGCGCATGATAAAAATCAAACGGCTAAACAATAAAAAGTACTTTTTATTTGTTACTATTTATAAGCAAAATAAGAAAATGCTTTTACTGAGAACTTAATTGCTGTAATGGTTATACATACATAGTGCACATAGTGCATAAAAAATAAAATGTCAAAACAAAAATTAACGAAAACGAATGGTGAATTATAAGATGAAAAACATTTTCAAATGCAACGATAGCCTAAGCAGTCAAAGCAACTTAATATCATTTTTTATCTGTTATTCAGCAATAGCTTTTCGTTTGACAATTGCTTTTTAAAAAAATATATGAAAAACTTTTTAATTCCTTTTGCTTTTTGAAATGGTCGCAGCATAACATAGCAGAAGCAATTTCTTTACAAAAAAAAGCTTTGACTGTGCTTATACTGTGACGATGTTTCACATATTTATTTAAAATATGTATTTAATTTTTAAGAATATGTGATAAAATTTTTTATTGAAATAAAATGTTAAATAATAAACAATTAAGAAAAGATCAGTATATTCAAAAAATCCAGTATCAGAAACACCAATATAAGGTGGTGTCGGGAGAATCAATTCAACTTGGTTGATTTTGACATTTTTCAATTCCACTCAAAAATTTCCCGGTGTCGGCTAAGTCAATTGAATTAGTTTCAATTAATTGAATCAAGTTGTTTCAATTCAGAAAAATTTTTTTTAGTTTTTAGACGGTTTATTTTGTGCTGCATTATATTTACTACTAATAATTTTTGCAAGGAGTTTTTTGTGGTTGCTTCCATTAGATTGATTAATTTTTTCCTGAAAATAATAAATAAAAATTTTCATATTTATATAAATTATTTATCTTTATTTACCTTTCTAAATTACTCATTTTAATTTTTCTTTAAATTTTTAAACACAAACAACGCCAATAACAGAATAAATTTAACAGAATAGATTTAAACATAAACAACGCCAATGCCATAATGTAATTTCAAACACAAAAATGTATTTGAATTTCAAAGTCGACTCAGACGACTTTAAACAACACAAATTGATTTCCCCGACATCGATAGTTGACTCAAATCGATTTAAGTTGAAAGTCAAAAAAAAATTGATTCTCGCGACACCACCTATATTATATATAAAATATTCAGTAAAAAAAATCAGTACAAAAATTCAAATATAAGTTAATAATATGGATTCTGAAGTTTAATTTACTGGAATAATTATAATTTTTACTGGTCAATTTTTGACTGGAATTTTTTTTTTGCTTGTACAGATTTTCATTTGTGTAATGAATGCATCAATAGGTTTTCGACTTTCTTTCATTTTTGATTTTTTTTTATATTATTAATATTACTAATCTTATCTCTGTAATATCAAATATTCCTAAAAATTAAACATAAGAATGATTTTATTTCAGTTTTTTAAAAAAATTGATAAACTTTTGTTAAAATGGTCACTCTAATGTTTACATAAAGATATCAAAATATTTTGATAAATATATGAGTACCGCCGACTGTAATGTACCGCCTTTAATAAGTCCTTTATTATTGTTTTGGGAATTTTTCGTTCTTTATATCCTTGTTGAATAATAATCATATCGACACATATATATGTGTATATATATATATATACATATTTAAAATACCAAGAGGAAAGTAATGAGAAAATTGGAAAATGTGAGAGAAGTTTTTTCTTAAAAAAAAAAAAGGAAATTATATTTTATTTGTTTGTCATGCGCTTTATATTTGCGAATTTATATGTTCCTACATGAGTTTAAAAATGCAAAAACTCTTTATTTGTTTTTAAAATTTTTTTTAAGGGCTATATGAAAGATTGTTTTCACTTTCTAAAGATTTGTTTTTTTGTTTTTTTTTTTGGAAACAATTTCCAATTTATTAGTAACGGTAGAACATCTGTTGATTCAAAATAACAAAAAAAAAAAAAAAATTAGCAAAGCTTTATAACATATATTTACATTTTTACAAGTGTTTCCTATTTTAAATGTACAGAGTGATTGTTTTTTGGATGTTGAATGATGTATGTGAATATTCGAATGATGGTCGGTTTCTCTTCAGTTCTTTAGTAAATAAGCACCCAAGTTCTGAAATTTTCTATTTAATTTGCTTATTTCTCAAAAACTACGCAATCAATTAATTATTCAATTAGGGTATTTAAACTGCAGGCCTTTTTCCACTACTTATTATATTTTAAATGAAAAGGCAAGGAAATGAAGTACAGGTCCTTTTACAACCAATTCAATAGGTACTAAAAAAAATATACCCTATACAACTTTCCTAACTTTTATTGTTAGGAAAGACCAAATCAGGTGGACAACTTTTATTTTAATTTTGGACCCAAAAATACTAAATGAGTCACCCTGTAAAAATATATAACTCATTTAACTATAACATTTGCATATTTTTTTAAATAATTATTTATTATATATTTATGTATTTATATAAATTTATAGCATCACGAAGACATTTTGAAATCGCTTTTCAAATGTTCGATTTGAATGGAGATGGTGAAGTCGATTGTGAAGAATTTGAAATGGTGGCAAATTTAATTCGACAACAAACTAGTATCGGTAATCGTCATCGTGATCATGCAAATACTGGTAATACATTTAAAGTAAGTTTTCTATATTATTTAAAAAAAAACATTTGCCTAAGTTTTATTTATTAATATAATCTGTATTTTGTTTTTTTCGAATACAGGGTGTTAATTCAGCTCTAACACATTTTTTCTTTGGTCCTAATTTAAATAAAAAATTAACAATTGAAAAATTTCTTGAATTTCAATATCAATTACAACGTGAAATATTGTCATTGGAATTTTCAAGAAAAAATCCTGATGAAAAAGGTAATATAAGTGAAGTTGAATTTGCTGAATTATTATTGGCATATGCTGGATATCCACAAAAGAAAAAAACGAAAAAATTGAAACGTGTTAAAAAAACTTTTAAAGAACATTCAAAAGGAATTTCAAAAAAAGATTATTTAGATTTTTTCCATTTTTTGAATAATATTAATGATGTTGATACGGCTTTAACATTTTATCATATTGCCGGTGCATCAATTGATCCAGCAACTTTAAAACATGTTGCTAAAACTGTTGCAATGGTTGATTTATCTGATCATGTAATTGAAGTTGTATTCACTATATTTGATGAAGATTGTAAGTTTTTAAAAATTCAATTCATTCATTTTAAAATAATGAAATTAATAACAATTTTTTTTTTTTTTGTGTTTTTCTTTTTAGTGGATGGTCAACTTAGTAATCGAGAATTTGTAGCTGTAATGAAAAATCGTGTTTTACGTGGTCTTGAAAAGCCCAAAGATACTGGATTCGTTAAATTAATGCAATCAATGATTAAATGTGCCAAAGAGGCCAAACCGGTTTTACTTGATATATAAATTTTTAAAAAATATATTAATGCATTACTTATTTTGGCTCAAATTTTTTCTAATCTCTTTGTAATTTTTAAATAATATTAAAAATTAATACGATACATTTATATATACATTTAATATTTATACAATAATCTCTTTGGTACACTATAAAAATTTCAATAATTTTTGAAATAAAAAAAAAAAAACAAAATATTAATTGATAATTTTCGATATTCGGTATCTTGTTTTATCAAGACAAAAATGTATAAATTTTTTTCATCACAATTTTTTTGGTATTAAATTTGTATTTGTTTTGTCAAATTAAAATTTTTTTATATGTATAATTATTATATTTTCTTATAAATTTTTTGAAAAATGTTTGTATATTTTCTGTTTAATTTTTCAAATATTTTTGTGCTTGTAATATTTAGTAATTTGAAAATTACAAGTGCATAAATTGAAACTTTATTTTTTAAGTCATAATATTTATCAGTCAGCAGAATATATTTTAAAAAAAAATTCATTTTAATTTTAAGTTAAATTGTGAATAAATGATTTATTATTGAATTAATTATATAAATTAATTATTTTATTTATTCTTGATTATAATAAATATATTTGATATGAAATATGAATTTTGTTGCATGAATATTGTTCCTATCCTTTATTAGTTATTTTTTAGCCCCATGATCATTAACGCCCATCTTTTAAGGTTTTGTATTCAGTGCAAAAGTAATAGTTAATAATTCAAAAACAAAATAAATATTTTCAAATTATATATATGAAATATAAATCATTTAAAGTGAGACATTGAATCAAATGCATAAAATTAATCCTTAACCTCAAACTCTTCTTTTCAATTTTAATCTATGCTTGAATTCGTAGTTTAATTTTAAAAATTTAAATTCGATCAAGCTAAGTTGTATCATTGCATATATTTTATATTTATTTTTTTTTTTATTAATATTTAATATTTTAAAATTTTTATTCTAAACATATTGAAATCATTCTCAAAATTTATCAAATTTTCACAAGTCTGGTAACATTTTTTTAAGAAATAATAAAATTTCGACTCTCGAATAACGCCTCTAGTATCTGAAAAGAAAAACTTTTTGACACTAATGACGTCACTCATTGTTTTGATTTTTCGCACCGTCACTATAATTCTATTCTTTTATATAAATTCAAGTAAAATTTTTCACATTCGTCATTAATATTTTGTGCTTTTCATGATAGAAGTTAAAATAAAAAAAAAACCGTGTTTATAAGTTGCTTTAAAATTATAATTTAAAAAAAAAAATATTAAATAATAATAAAATTGTCAAATATTTAGTGAAAATATTTCTAGTAGTTTCTGGATTTCCAAGTACGGAATAACAAAGTGCAATATCATTTTTTATAAACTCAAGTATCTTATTAATCATCAACATTTCGATATAAATTCAACAACATTTTTAATTTCAAATAATATTATACAATTAGTACAAAAATAAAATGGAATTCCCCCACCTAGGAAAACATTGTTCTGAAAAATCCTGTCATAAATTAGGTAAGTAAAAATTAAAAATTCTTATTAACAACTAAAATTTTACCACCTACATTTCTCATTATACATATTTGATATTATAATCTATACTTAGTGGGTAAAAACATATGTCCCAATTGGATATATTTTTAGGAAACTTAACTATATTATAGACTTGGGGGTTTATATAAAAGACTATCTATAAAATATATCCTTATACAAATACATATTCCCTTCAGTGGGATGTAATTTCAAAAAAGAAATACAAAAAATAATTATTTATCCTTGAAAAGCTGGCAGGGTTTTTTTCCTAATACATGTGCTTTATTGTTTCTGTTTTTTTTTTTCATTTTCTCTTTAATTCTTTGTTGCTTTTTACATTTCCAATGATGTTATTACAATTTTAAATATATATGAAAAAAAAATCTAAATTTATACCTACCAATGTACTTACGTGTATTAACAGAATTTTTAGCTTATGCAATTTTAACAAAAAGGTGCGCCTTTTCATAGAACTGATTATCATAAATTTTCATGTACAGTGTACATAAAAGTAATGTCAGGCACCCAACTTAATTTTAGATTTTTATCAGTTTATTAAGAGGCAAAAGGATAACGAAATATGTATATAAAATTCTAAGTAAAAGTAAACACCATTGTTTTCCTTTTTTGTAAATTAAAAATTTATAATTTATGTACATACGTATTTTTATATGCAATAATTTATATGAATATACCTACATACATTGCAAAATACTGTAGATATACGATTCCATTGTGAGTTGTGATATTTAGAATTATATAGTATATTCATAGTATATTTAATAGTTTAATGTCTATTTTCTATTTTTAAATATGATAAACAAAAACGCGTGTGTTATTATGACTATTTTATATTTTCAATGTCCTTTAGCACGTTTTATATTTATTTTTACTTATTTTGTTTTCAAATATAATTCAAATTAAATGTCCTTTCCTACATATACATGTATGAAAAATTACCTTTCTGCTACTCAGCCAACCTTATTGCACAGTTTATAATTAAAAATGAAAGGAAAAGTTATAGTCCACTTAAAGAATCAATAAAAATAATTGTTATTAAGTTAACCGAGATTCTAAACAAAGAATCAATTAAATATTAATTAAAAATTAATTTTTTTTTTTTTTAGATTTCTTACCTATGAAATGCGATGCATGCAATTCAATATTCTGTTCAGGTAATTTATTGAAATTAATTTTATATAATTTTAAACATATTTTAATTGAATTTTTTTTTGTTTTCTATTTTTAGATCATTTTAATTACTCAAAACATTCCTGTCCTTCAGCTCATCAAAAAAGTGTTCAAGTCCCCATTTGTCCCTTATGTAATGAACCAGTTCCAACTCCAAGAGATGTCCCACCAGATAATAGTGTAAGCGAACATATTGATAGGTATTGTAAATCAGAAAAAAAACCAATATTCACAAATCGCTGTAATTATAAAAATTGTAAAAAAAAGGAACTTGTTCCATTTAATTGTTCAGATTGTCATATCAATTATTGTTTGAGACATCGTCATACAACAGATCATGAATGTCAAGGACCACAAACAGCTCAAAGAAATGCGGCAGCGTAAGTATTTGTTTTTTTAATTAAAAGAAATAGATAGAATAAATAGCTAATAGTATAATTTGTTTTTATATAATTTCAGTCATGCAGCTGAACAAAGAAAAATTAGACCAAGTGGATTTAATGGAGTTTTTAAAACAACAACTAACACAAATATGACTCCTAATGCAAAACAAGTTAATTCATCGAATAATAATACACCATCAAATTTAACTAGTTTGGCGCAAAATATTCAAGGGACAATGGTGAATTATGTCTTTATATATTTTAATTCATTTTATTTATTTATTTAATTGATTTTAGAGTGAAGATGAGGCTTTAGCGCATGCAATGGCTTTATCAATTATGGAACTTGACGAACAATCAAACAGAGAAAGAATTGCACGTCAAACTGATACTGCTCCCGTTACTGAACCAAGCAAAAGCAAATGTTCCTTATCTTAGCGTTTACTTTCTAAGTTTAGAAAAAAAAAAAAATAAGAGCAAAACTTTAACATATTACAAAAAAAAAATAGTTGTTGATACTTTATATTATAAATTTTTTTTCCTTTAATAATTACTAAAAAATAATATTTTAACAATTTTAAGTAGAAAGCCAATCACATTTTACTGAGAGAATAAGAAATTAAACAAAGAAAAAATTAGTCACAAATTTTATTAATTAAATTTAAGTAGCAATGCTTTTTCAAATTATATTAACCAAAAGAATATTAGAAAAAAAAATACATAGAAATAAAATTAAATTATTAAAATAATTAGCATAAATAGATACGGTTTTCATTTCAAAATGCCTTTAGAAAAATAAAGCAAAACTATTTTATTTATTCACGCGCTGTATTTAAAAAAAAAAATCTTTTTTAGCAATATAAATACGAATTATAATAATTAAAAATTTAATTAATCATTTACAATATCAATCACAGTCAATACAAATTTTAAATTAAAAATTCTTTAAGGTGCTTTAAATAAAAATTTACTGAAATATTTCTATAGAATATTTTTGAGTAGTTTTAATTATTGATATAAACAATTTAAAAAAAATAATCTTAACGTAACGTAATAAATTTAACAATAAACTAAATTATAATTAATTAAAAAAAAAGCAAAAGCCTCGCTTATAAAAATACATTTTGTTCTTTATATTTAAGCGTTGAAAATTTTATTTTCCAAAACAAATATAAAATATGTGATATTACTATTTAGTGGTAAATATCGTGTTTAAAAACAAAAAAAAAATTATAATAATTAGAAAAATAAAGAAAAACTGTAGCGGGATCAAATGCTGAAGGAAAATATGAAATATATTATAGAAATTAAATTATTTAGATATTTGAATTTAGAATTAGAAGATATATACTTAGTTTCTATTAAAAATGTTTATTGAAATTTTTGGACGAAAATTGGTTTCTTTCTTTTTCTTTTAATAAAATTTTATAATATTTCATATATAAATTATTTTCGAAAAACAGAACATATATTAAATAAACTATCTATAATATTAGTTGTAACTTCTAAGACATATTAATATAATACTGAAATATGAAAAATGTATACTAAAATTATGGTTTATCTAATGATAAATTCATTAAAATTATTATAGAAATTTATATCTTATCTGTATTTGACAAATGTTCTTCAGTGTTTCATAACTTATATATTCATATTTCATATGCCGTAAATGTTCTATACATGTTGGAAATAAGCTATAAACGTTCTTTACAACTTAAAATTAACTCTATTTATACTTTTTATATTATGATATGTACTATGTAAGTATTTTAATGAGAGCATTAAAGCTAGCAGTTATTTGATGGATGAAAATGAATACTGAAATTTATATTTAAGTATATTTTAGATTTTATTATATTTAAGCTTTTAATTGGTTTTCCTTTTAATATTATATATAGATTTTATTTTTTTGACTTTAATTTTTTAATATTGGGACCAACTATGTTCATTTATTTTAAATATTAAGTTTTTACAATAAAAAGTTTTTTTTTTAAAAATTTTTAAAAATAAGGTATTTTTTTTTATATGTATATTTGTAACCCCTGAAATGATAATTTTAAAAATTTTTCATTTACCTTAGACTACATTTTACATAATTTATTTTTTATATAAAAATATTTTAATTAAACTGTATAATATTGTCACAGTAAAACTGGTTTAAACTTTTTATTTTTATGAAAGAAAATGGTAAAAATGGATTATGCATGAAATATTATTAAAAAAGATATTCAACAATTATATTTCAATTTCTTTTTTAATAATGTAGTAATTTGTGAAAAGAAAAACGTAAAAAAATAAAAAAAAATAACAAATGTGATACTTTACTTGGATAATAAAATTTTTTTAAATAAAATAATCTTTGATAAATCGGATTGAAAATTCTTACTTCTAAGGGTGCTGTTCTATTAACTACTCTTCTTCCAATGAAACGTTAACATATGTAATTTTCTACATCAAACGAAAAACATAAACAAATAAGAACTTTTTTAAAATAATTTTAGCGTCCAAAAATTTAATATAGAGTAGAGTTTAGATTCGATTCAAATTCGATTAATTCATGAAATAAGACAATGCATTTTTAAAATTTATTTTATTCATGAAAAACGAATAAAAAAATATTTTAAACTAAAATTAGTTACATATAAATAAATATCTATATAAAATATATATATATATATAGAATATATACTAAAGACAAGTAAATATTCATATAATATTGTAATAAAAATTATACAAAAATAAAAACGATTAAATTTATATTAAAAAGTTAAAATTGTATAATTCTTAAACATAAAATAAAAAGAAAATTAAAAATTAATTAAAAGTTTTAATCAGAATAATAAATAAATTGTTGAGTAAATATATTCTATCGCTTTTTCTAATATTTAATTAGATAAATAGCTGGAAAAAAAAAATGAAAATGTGTTTTCTTTATAAAAAACAAAAACTACTATTTTTTTTTTTAGAGATAAATTGCATATATCCAGGCTGAACTATTTTGTCGTAAGAGTTTTATTGATGGAGAAATTTTCATTAGTCAGTGTTGCCATCCTTTTGTTTTTTTAAAACTTTAATTAGCAAAATCAAAACAACTTCCAATACTACAGCCTAAATTGATTCTGGATTTCTGAGCTGAACTGTTGTAATTAAATAGTAACGGTTTTTCTAATAGTAATTGGATATAAATTTGACACAATTGACAATTTACCGTTACCATGGAAATAATGTTATGCAAAACAAATTAAACTTCATTAGAATTTAATTTATAATATTAAAATTAAATTCTTTAAAATTTTTTACTAAGTTTACAAAAAAAAAATTATTTAATTTTTATTAAAAATGGATTATAAAGAGGCTCAAGATTTTCTTGCCGAAGCTGATGATATTTATAATGGTAAAATACTGTTAATTCCTAACAGAACTTACTAAAAATAAAAATTTTAGGTTTTCTTAATCCGAAAATGAATACATTATTTATTGATATGGAAAGTAATGAAGAACAAGGGAATTTTGCTGCAGCTCCATTAACTGCTTCAAAACTTCAATCAGTAATCAAAATAATTATAAAATAAATTTAAGGTAGGTCGAAAATTAAAAATATCATTTTAGCGTGGTAATTTGGGAACAGCTCATCCACAAACACCTGGTACTGGACAAATGCTTGCAAGACCTTCAACAGCAGTTAGGCCAGTCGGATATACATCAGAAGCTGGAAAAGTTTTTGATCCAATGCTTAGTCATAAAATGGCTAGATTGAAATCAAGTATGGGTGAAAGAAAAAATTTAGAGTAAGCCTGAGAGGAATCAATAAAGATTTGAAAATTCACATAATTTTTTTGAAATATTTATTTAGACCTCAAGAAAAATATAAAAATATTGAACAGAAAATTCAAACTTTATTAGAAGATTCTATACTGGCTAATTCGGCTGGTTCTAATAATACAGATGCATTAAATAAAGCAAAAGAATCTTGGTCTTTAGATCGTACTCTAATTAGATTACGTGATCAAAATAGTGGGACTGCATTTCATAATTATGATTTAACTTGCTCGGTAAATTATTTTATACATATTTATACAAACATATCAGATATATATTTATTTCTTTTAAAGGTATTCTTTAACTTAGCTCACCAATATACAAAAAATGAAATGTATGTTGAGGCATTGAATACATTTCAAGCTATGACAAAAGATAAAACATTTCAAAATGCAAACCGTTTAAAAATGAACATGGGAAATATATATTTTAAAATGGGAATTTATCAAAAAGCAATTAAAATGTATAGAATGGCTTTAGATCAAGTTTCAAATCAGCATAAACCATTGCGTTTAAAAATTACTCATAATATTGGCATTCTATTTATAAAGATGGGGCAATATTCAGATGCAGCAGCAAGTTTTGAATATATAATGTCAGAACGTGCTGATGTTAAAAGTGGAGTACACTTAGTATTGTGTTATTATGCCATTGGAGATATTGAAAAAATTAAGAGTGCTTTTAAAGCGTTAGTTGATGTTCATTTAGAAAATGAAGATGATCTACCGTTACATGCAGAAATTGAAGAAACTCAACATAGTCGTTATGTATTTGATGCAATAAAATCTGATGAATTGGCTGAATATTATAGAAAGAAAAAGAAAGAAGCACAAAAGTCCATAATAATGATTGTTGATTTAATTTCACCAATAATTGAAGAAAATTTTAATGATGGTAAACTAAATTTTTTAAATCATTATGTGAAGTTTTACTATATGCAGTTTAAAATGTTTTAAAGGTTATACATGGTGTATTGAAATGATTAAGGCATCCAGTTTTGCATGGTTGGCAAATGAATTGGAATTAAATAAAGCATTGGTGTACTTAAAACAAAATGAAACCAATCAAGCTATTGAAACATTGAAATTTTATGAGAAGAAAGAACCATCAATGGCTGCCAGTGCTGTGACAAATTTAACATTTATTTACCTTTATGTAAATATATTTCCTGGGTTTCTCAATAAAATAATTACTTTTTTTCTTTTATTAGATGGGAGACATTCAAAATGCTGAACTATATGCTGAGAAAAGTCGAAAAATGGATAGTTACAATCCGGCAGCTTTTATAAATAGTGCTGTTTGTGATATTATGCAAGGAAATTATGAACAAGCCAAATTATATTTAGAAACAGCATTAACTATTGATATGACATCATTTGAAGCTAATTATAATTTAGGTTTGGTAATGAAATTAACTGGAAATTTGTATGAAGCTGAAGATATATTTAATAAAATTAAACAAAGTATGTCACATGCAAAACATCCACATGTTTATTATCAATTGGCAAAAATTCAAGAAGCTATAGATTCAAGCAGTTCAAATGCTTTAGATTCATATTTACAATTATTGGGTATAACAAATGAAATGGATTCGAAATTATATCAAAAAGTTGGTGAAATTTATGAAAGTTTTAATGATCGCCAAGAAGCAAATCAATATTATAATGAAGCATATCGTATTAATCCAAGTGATATTAATATTGCATCATCAATTGGATCATATTATATTAAATTACAAGCTGTCGAACGTGCTATTTATTATTATGAAAGAGCTGTTTTAGCTAATCCAAATGATGCTAATTTAATGCTAAGAGTTGCAAGTTGTTTTAAACATATGCATTCACCAAAAAGTTATTTGGCTTTATTTGAAAAAATTTATGCAAGATTTCCTGAAAATCTTTCATGTTTAAGAGCATTAATGCATGTTACTAAATCACAAGGAATGATGGAATTACATGAAAAATATTCAGCTGATTATGCTAGAATTGAAAAAAAATTACAAAAGAAACAAAGTACAGAACGGATACGTAGTGGAAGAAGACTTGAAAGTAGAAGTGGAATAGGAAGTAAGAATTATATTTTTTTATTTTATTTATGAATATTTAAAAACAAATAAATTTCTTTTAGCTCCACGTTTAGATACTGCTAAATCTATTAGAAATTCAGGAAGTGGGAGCAATGAATACGGTTCTCTGAAATCAAATGATAGTTTTGGTAATAGAATTAAATATTTTTTTTTTTAGCTTTTCAAGTTTAAATTAAATTTTCAAAACTTAAAAATTTTATTTAAGGTAATTTGGCTAGAGCATATCCAGATCCATTAGGACCACCAGCTGAACGACCTCGTACTGGTCAAGTTCAAAGATCATTAAGTAGAGATTCAGACGATGAAACATTAAATGCTGAAGATTTATTACCAATGTAGATAAATTTTCAATTGAAAAAGTTGTCAATTTTCTAAAAATCTATTTATAAATTAATTTAATGTGTATTTAAATATATTTGTAATTGGTGCGGAAGGAAACAGTATTAAATGATCAGATATGATACAATCAAATTTATGTTCTCAATTGTATATTAAGTTTTTACTTCTGAACCCCAAGTTCATATAGAAATTTAATATATTTAAGCTTTTTTTATGTTACAAATTTTTTTATTCAATATTAGTTTGTTTTTTTTTTTTGTTCTATGGCATAAAATTATATTTGTAGTCTCTTTTGTATTTTTTTTAATAGAAATGTATTTTCAACAAATTTTTGATAAATGTGCTTAGTAATTTTACTTTGTCTCACTATCGCATGAACAAGGAATAAATGGAAAGTAGAATTTATGAAGAACTTATATAATGTGATCCATTGTGAAACACTCTTAATTGTCATTTTGCTTTTTGTAATTTTGTTTTTTATTTTAATACATATTTATCAATCAGTTTCACTTAAAATAAAAATTTCTTCACTTAAACTAAAAAATAACAGATAAAGTGAAACTGTCTTCAGTTAAAGTTAAAACAAGTATATCTGCCATAATATAATTACAAAAGTTCAGTTAATTTAAACGATGAGCGCATGACAAACGGATTTCCATAAGTTGTGTTGCGCCACTTTGAAAATTCGACTGTGTCAGTAAAGGCATTAATTGTTGAACTTCTTTAGAACAGGTGTTAGTCCCTAAAAGTTATCTATAAAACGAGGACAGCGATCAAACTAGTCGTTCGTCGATGGCTAAGTTGACTTAGCGTTGTATTTTTGGATAATTTAAAAGACAAATCGCTATGTTTCGTACTTTATCAAGATATTCTAGTGCCGTAGTAGGGGTTCCATTCCAAATGTTTGCATTATACTCCATTTTTGGCCGAGTATACGTTTATAAGTCAGATTTACAGCGATAGAAGAAGCTCAAACATTTAGCAACATCATTAGCTACACCAAAAAATATTGTTTGAACAACTCAAATTTTTGGTTTCAACCTAATCCCCAGAATGTTCAAATCTGCCGTATACTGCATAGCCTCTCCTTAAAATGAAAGGTTCAAGACAGAAGTTGCCATTTTTCGCGAAATTAGACTGAATTGATTTTTTTTGGTGTTGCAATCAACTCTATTGAGATAAAGCTAAAGCGCACAGAAGTAAAAATAAAATATAATTCCACACAATTAGATTTACGTTATAAAACTTAAGGTTTTTCTAAATAGATTTTCTTTATTTTTTTTTTAATTGAATACAAACTAAAGTCACATATTATATGAATGTGATACAACATTTTGTTTGCAATACAATATTTTAATGTTTATATAGAAAAAATTTTAAATTATTTTCTATTTAAATTATTTTTTTTTTTTTTTAATTATGAAAAAAATATCTTCGCAATTTATTCAAATCATTTAGAATTTAATGCAGTCAATTTCAAATATAGGTTCATCAATATTTTATAATAAAATATAGGGTAAGGCTGTTATGGTTGGTCAAGTGTTTTTTGATAAAAGATTATTAGATTACTTTGAATTTCAATTATATAAAAATTTTGAATGATTACAATAAATAAAAGTATATCAAACCTTGGACGTTATTATGAAAATATACAAAGTACCATAAAACTATTGTTACTTCATTAAAAATATTTTTTATTTTAAAAAAAAACTAAGTACTAAAACTAAGTATTAGTAATAATATTTTAATATGCTAATAACCTTCTGATTAAATTTAAAAAAAAGAAGATGCATAGTTAGATTATTTATTAGTGAATTTAACGAATTTCATTGTCTAATTAGATTTATTCATCACTTGATTTGTTATTTTTATTTCTATTTTTAAAATCTCGTTCTAATTTTTACTCTTTTTAAGCATTGTTTAGTCATTGATTTTGATAAATTGAACAAGTAATTAACTTGGTTTCTAATTTTTTGTTTCTATAATTATTCTTTAATTAAAATACAAATGATTCCATAACTTAATTTTTTTTTTGAGGGACACTTTAATTACCTTTTTGGTTGAATTTGTGTATTTAAAGTATTGTTGAGCTCATGTTGAGTG
The DNA here is from genome assembly GCA_963082915.1 of Dolichopus griseipennis. Lineage (NCBI taxonomy): Eukaryota > Metazoa > Arthropoda > Insecta > Diptera > Dolichopodidae > Dolichopus > Dolichopus griseipennis. The sequence continues at coordinate 77,122,407 of OY720444.1, read as the reverse complement.
TGTAAAAAATATGTTAACAGTCTAAAGTTCGCTTAATATATAGATCCATACGGTACACCAAAGAGGAATACAATGTAACCATACTAAAAGACACATACTTCTTTTAATAGTTGCTTTGACGTCTTTTGTAAAAGACAGTGCTTTTGAAGAAAATGTCGATTCAGATGGAACTTCTAAACAACTTATACAATTGAATTACCGCTCTGTTCAACATACATCAACCTTTTTTTTTTGACTCAATAACCCTTTGCAGTTCTTCATCAAATTTGAAGAGATCTAATAGCTAAAGATATTCTTCTTGAAATAAATAAAAAAACGAGTACTTTCTTTATAATTTCACTAAAATTATTTATTTTTGTAAATACCAGTATTTCGTCCACGCCTGCAGACTTCTTCAGTACTAGTACTCTAATTAGCAAAACCTAAGATGAAATCAGGATGATCCCTTATTCCAGAATGTGCATATATTGTGTATATTCCATATTCTGAATTTGGAGGTACTTTTTAATGAATATTAATAATATTTAAATAGTATTGTATGCAAGGTTTTAAATTGAGAGGGATTATATAGTCGGTTACAAAATCAAGGTTATGTACATCTCCTGGGAAAAGTGCATAACTCTGATTTCGTAACCAACTTTAAAAATCCCTCCGAATTTAGAATGTGTTATAAAATAATATGTACCTGTCAAATAGTCCGCTCGTGGTTTATTACAGACTCGTTAAGACCTAATTATAAAATAATTACCTAGTTATAAAATAAAATAAATTTTACTAATATTTTGATTATATGTAAAAGCCTTTCTGAAAAACTTTGTAATATAATAAATAATATTGTCTAATTAATATATTTAAAATGTTTATCTAATAGAAAGCCTTACTTTTTGGTACTTGTTTTTTTCTTTTTGAAATGTTTTAAGAATTTTTTTAGGTAGGTCATAAAATTCTAAATTATGGCATTTTGTTCCATTTTGGTGGGTTATAAGATTTAAAAATTTGGGCAATATGTCTCATCCATAGTTGGCAAATGGCCCAGGCCTCATGACACGTCGTCAAATAACCATCCTGTATATCATATGGTTGAAAGTAATTATTTGTTGCTGACTGAGTTTTGATGAACTTTGGATGACTCTTTTTGTGTTTGTTGGTTTTCTTTAAATCTCGAAACCCAATCTCTTGTCAGCCAATCTTGTGGCTGATAAAAATGTCTAAAAAGGACAATTCTTGATTTTATTCCATCCCTAGGGTAAACATTTTTGTAATTAGCTTCTGCTATGTCTTAATAAAATTTTAAACCTAACTAAGTTTTTTTTATATAGAAATGTCTCTACAAACATGCCAGATGTAAATATAAAAATGATATATGATACTTTTAGTGCCATTTTTATGTTTTTTTCTCCTATAACAAATTGATTTAATTAAAACTATTATTAAATATTCAGTATTTAGCATATTCTTATTCAGATTGGATTCTTTTATTAGATTCGAGAATATTGTTTTAAATTTTATTATTTTGTGCAAATTAATCAAAGACAGTTCTATTCGAAAAAATAATCTTCAAAAATGATTTTATTAAAAAATTTAATTTATATTGTGTATTTTTGGTTAATAAATGAATCTAATATAACTGTTGGATATGAATTAGAAGATTTATCATGTATTGGCAGTGCAGTTGAAAGTTATCAAAATAGTAAATGTTTTCAAAAATCAAATCAATTGTACACATCATTAAATACATTTGATTGGAGATCACTATTTCCAAAGAAATATAGTAAAACAACATTGTACGCATTTGATGGTCAATTGAAAAATTTTGATAATGATTTAAAATTAAAAATTGGTGATTTAATTCAATGTGAAGTTATTGAACACGCTGGTGATAATGATGCAAATAAAGTTAGAAGTAAGTTAATAAATAGATTATGTAATAAATGAAACAAGTTTGTAGTAGAAAAGGCATCATTAGTTTAAGATAAAAGGTTTAAGTGATCTGAAATACAACTTAAGTAGTTCGATAGTGTAATATTACTGCAGGGATTTTTTGAAACTGGCTTTTTTATGATGGAATGAAAAGTTTTGAAAGCCATCCATTAAAACAGTTCAGTATTCCTTTGTATAGTGTGCGACTTTAACATCAATATCAAAACCACACCATTTTTAAATCTAACTTTAGGAAAGGACCTGTGATACAAATGTACGGTTTGGTTACGGAGATGGGGAAATGGAACAATTTTGGAATTTGGTTAAGGTTTTTTGGGATTGTTGGATTATGGATTGTTGGATATTAGATTATGGGATTGTTGAAATACAGTAGATCTATTAAAACAATATTCTCCTGAGTCCTTCTAAGGAAAGCTAGCAGTACACATATACAAAAAATAGTACACATATACTCCTCGAGTCTCTCTCAATAATTATTAGTTAAAATATTTTAAAATGCATATAATGCAATAATTAAGCATTTCTTTGTATTTCTTTTTTTTGTGGTTTTAGTAACAACAACTCATTCAAATGATCATACATATTTTGTTGCACCCGAAGAAAATTGTTTTGCATTTAAAGTTCGAGCTAAAACAGCTGTAATCGGTTTAAGTGGTAATCCAATACGTTCAAATATGATTATAGAATTAGTATTACAAGCACACGGCAATTCATTTGTACGAAAAGGAAGAAAATATGAAATTGTTACACAGGTAAATTTACCAAATATTATTGATGAAGGTGATTATCGTGGCTTTTGGATTAAATGGACTGAAAATGGTATTATTGAAGTTGGCAGAGAAAATGATATTTTACCATTTTTAACATATAAAGAAATAAATATGTTTCCAATTAATTATGTTGGTGTGCATACATGGGAAGTTTCTGGTGATTGGATTCTTAATTTTGATGGTATGTTAATATTAATTTTCTAAAAAAAAATTTATTAGATTAAATATTATTATATATATACATATACATATTGTATTATTACATTTATGTTTAGAGTGTGCTGGAAAAAATTCAAACCAAAATCAATTCACAGATACGAGATGTGTACGTTTACCAACAAAAGATCGTCCATCATTATTAATAACATCAGTTAAATTACAAAAAGAATTATTAGAACAAATGGATGAAGATCATGAAACATTTAAAAAATCTGATCGTCTTAAAACTAAAACATATTTAGATGGAACCATTAAAGAATTAAAAAGAAATTTTGAACATTCAGAAGATTTACATAATAAAATATTTTTTAGTGATGCTGAAGATGATGATGAAATATCAAGAGAAAAATATATAAAAGAGAAAATATATGAAAGAATAAAGAATATATATTATGATTTTATGGAAGATTTAGATGAAGAAGTTGAAAAAATTGAAAAAACAACTTAAATTTTGAAAATATTTAATTATAATTAAATTTATATTACAAGTATTACAATAATTATTATTATTTTTGAAAATTAATTAATTATATTAAAAATTAATTGTTCCAAAAAAAATGCAAAAATATTTTATAATTTATCTTTATGATTTTTTTTACAATAGAATTCATTTTAAAAATTCAAATAAAATTCAATAGTGAGTACTAGTGCATCAATCACTTATTATAACTAAGGCCTTTCCATCTGTTTCTATTTAGTGCTATGACTTTCATTTGAGACCATGTTTTATTTAGTTCTGTTATTTCTCGCTCTACTATCCTACGCCATGTATTTCTAGGTCTACCAACATTTCTCTTTCCTTGAGGGTTCCATTCCAGGACTTGCCTGGCTATGCAGTCTGGGGGTCTTCTAAGAATGTGGCCTATCCACCTATATTTTCGTTTCTTAATTTCTATTTCGATAGGTTCTTGATCGGTAGCTTCCCATAGATCTTCATTTCGTATTCTTCTTGGCCAGTATATTCTGCATATAATCCGGAGGCACTTGTTTACAAATACTTGTAGTTAATATGTTTCTTTCTTATTAACTAGCCAAGTTTCACTACCATATAAGAGGACAGATTTTATACATGCTTGGAATATTCCAAGTTTGGTTTTTCTTGCAATTTGGAATGACCTCCATATTTTCCACATTCTTCCAAATGTTGCTCTGGCTTTCGTTAGTTTATTATTATTTAGTAATAATACTGCCTAGGTAATTGAATTTATCTACATCTTCTACTAATGTATCATCAATTGTAATGTAACATACTAGGGAGAAAGCCTGTCGTACGACAGGTGTAAGTGTAAAAATCATTTTGTTCTTCTGAATCGATAAGAATAAATAAAAATATTAATCGAAAACAATAATGTTTACTGTATTTATTCACATTTACAAAAATAAAAAATGATCTGAATTAAACCTAAAAATTAATAGATTCCGTAATTCTCACTCTAACCATCCAACCACTTGGTAACATATACTTTACTTGCTAAATGTTAATTTTGACAAAAAGGGCACGCGAACTATCAGCAGTTTCTAGCCATTTATTATATACTAGTAAAAAAGCCTGTCGGACGACAGGTATAATTTTAATTTCTCTTTTTATATATATATATATTCTTTTTTTTCCTATTATTGCGCTACAGAATTAATAAAAGGAAATTCGTTATCTAAAGAACATTAAGTAAACATTATAATAGTTGGTTTTAGTTCTGTAAGTGATAATAAAATAGAAGTATACGTACTGAAATGTAAAAAATAGCTTTGTACGTTTTTATTATAATTTTAACAGATTTCTTATATGTTTTGATTTTTTTTTTCTTTCTGTTCTTGTCAAAACATTTTTAAGGGATTTTGCTTTCCCCTGTTTATATTTTAAAATGGTTTGTAGCTATGTTAAATCCGAACTTTTGATGTATATTTTACATTTTGTATTTTAAAAACAGGTATTCGTATCTATTAATTTTAGTTAGTCATTAAACTACTATAAAATAGTTAGTCAATAAACTATTATAAATTTAAATTAATTTAATAACTGTTAAAATATATATGTATAAATTTTTCTAGAAAAATCTAAGAATTTCCCAAAATAATAAAATTAATAAAAAATAATAAAAATTTCCATGAATAATAATTTGTTTTTTTATTCCTTTTCCACTCTTTCAAGTAGTGAAGGGCATTCATCAAGTCTATTTAGACTAGGCTTCGGTTCCTTTAATCGTTATATTCAGTAAGCCGTCGATTACCGACTGTAGCTATTGTATAAGCATGTATAAAATTATGAATACACAAATGTTAATTATGTTGCCCATCTATAAGCCTACACAATTATTTATATATTTATATTAAATCTTATCTTATATTACGATATTAATTATTACGATATAATTATACAATTTTACGATATTTTTTTATTTTATATGAGCTGGCCGGGGTTTGAACCCGAATGTTTTTCCACATGAAATACGGCGTCTTTACCACTACGTCATTAAATATTAAGAATTATATAATTTTATGATTGTAAATTATAAAATAAATGCAATATTAAAAGCAGAAAAAAATTTAATAAAATTTAATTTTTTTTAGGTTTTCTATTGAGAATGTCATCCTCTTAATTGATGCTAATTGTACATTTTAATTAGCTACTATTGAATAATAAATGATAAAAATGAATGATCTTTTACCTAAAATCCATTAAATATCTAAAAACAAAAAAAATTAATTAAAAAATAACTAATTATAAGTAGGTACTAAGTAAGTATTTACTTTTCATTATTAAATATTGTTATTATTTACTCAAATAATTAGCAAGGTTCATTTTAATTATTTTTATATTATATTAAAAACAACATATGACACTTTATATTTGCATATCACCTTTACAACAAGATAAAACAACAAAATGTTTGAAGAAGTTGTCAATGAGTCAACGCAAAAAAGGTTCCCCGCCTCTCTTCGTTTTTCAAAAAAAAAAAAAATCCAAAAAAAAAACAAAAGCATGTTTATTTTGTGCCAAAATTTAATAAAATAATTTTTTATTTTAATTATGATGTCTCTCTTAAAAAAAAAAACCCCAAAAAAAATTTTTAACAGAATCATTTTTAGGGGCCTCGGTGGTGCAGAGGGTAAGCATTTGGCTTATTAACCGAGGGGGTCTGGGTTCGATTCCCGGTCAGGTCATACAATATTTAATTAAAAAAAATTATTGAAAAATAATTTTTCTTTACGAATCCCCATGGTGACCAAATATAATATAAATATACAAATATATAATATAAACAAAATAAATAATATAGTAGTTATAAATAAATAGAAAGTATTTAATTTAAGAAGCCCAAATGCCAAATAGGCAAAGGACTATAAAAATATCAGGCAATATTTACTATTGTCCTGGTACTGATAAAAATAAAAAAAATAAAAATAAATAAAAATAAAAGAATCATTTTATTCAAAAAAAAAAAAAAAATAGTAAAAAAGAAAAATAAATCAACAATTTTTCTTTTTTTTGAAAAAATTGAAGTGTGGTCAAAATGTAAATCCATGAAGGTCATCATTTAAGAGCTGTATTTAATGTGTGTTGTACTTAATACCAAAAAAGATACTTTATAATAAAAAAAAGAAAAAAAGAAAAACAAAAAAAAAATTGTTAAAAATCAAGTTAAAAAAATTAAATTTTCTGTTTTACACACCTGTTTTACCTGTGATATGTGAATTCATAAGTGTATTAAAATATTATTTAATGTTGAGCTCTTTTTTCATTTTTTTTTGTACTTTTTTATAATCAAAATTTTTAAATATTTTGAATATGTTTGGGGTGGAAGGAGGGTTTCGAACAGTTTCTTTAACCTTATAATGTTAAATGGTACAATTTTGTAATTGTTTATGTACAATTGTAAAGTAGAGTTCAGGTACAAAAGCAGTTCTTTGTTTTGTGTTAAGAAAGCTTGTTAAGGTTGCGATACATCGGTTGGCATAGAGGAAGAAGTTTGGCTCTGGCTAGGGCCAAACATCTGCAAAGAAAGTGCTCACTTACAGTTTTTTCGCATACTATTCGGTTGCATAGGTGCCTACTGGTCAATGGCCTTAGATGGTCGCTATTAACCTGACGTTATCCACAAACCATTTACAAATCAATTCATTTGATCTCCTTTATTGTAGGTAGGCGTAGGACACAACGTTCTAGGTATGGTAAAATTGTTTAGATTACTCTATATTTGTTATAATTTGTTTACAAAAAAAAAACCTGCTCCTTTACGACACCAATTGGAATGAAAACTTTTAATGTACTTTATATCAATTATATATAATGGTTCCTCTTATAAGAAATATTCTTATTAGGTCGCAATTTAAATATGATATGTCAATTCCATTTAAGGACACGCAAATAGATAAAAACTATTGGTGGTTGGGTAATACTTTTTGATAAAATGTAATTATAGTGACATAGTCTAGATAAAGTTTATCGGTAAGTTTAGGTTAGTTTAAATTAGGCTAATTAGGATAGTGTAGGCTAAGTTTTATAGAATTAAATCCATAATAATTATTTGGTTTTATAATGTTTTCCAAACAAAATAAACAAAAGATGTTATATAATTGAAATATGTATTATAATTAATTCAAAAAACTTTATAACCTGTATATATATAGTCAAATTAACAAATTGAAATATTATTTTTTTAAAGTTAATTCAAAAATTAGTGAATAAGAACAATTATTTTATAAAACTTTTTCAATTGTAATTTAAATGAATGAAATATATAAAAAAAAGTTAAAAAAAAAAAAAAAAAAAAAAATCCTTTTATAAGGTAGATTTACATATATCGATAAGTATATGACATATGACATAATAAAATAATATAAGTATATAATATAATACAACATTTTTAACTTGTCTGAATACAACAATATTATTGACTAGTATTTGTCTCATAAAAATTTTTCAACAATTTGTTACAAAAGTTCCTTCTAAGTTAGTTCTTAAATAGAGTCTTAAATAAAATAATATTTTTTTAAACAATAAGCAGTCTCAAAAATTAAGACTTTTGTTTAATTGACTACTATACTACAGTTTTCAATATCTGATTCCAAAGTATATAAATTTGACGATTATATATAATTCAAAAATTCAAAAGAATATAAAAGTTTCATAAATTTCATAAATTCAATGATAAGTGTAACATAAACTAAAATTAAGAAAAAAAATTAAAATTAAAATAAAAAACAAAAAAATGTAAATATATTTATGAAATAATTGAATTTGATTGCAATCTGTACAATAATTTCGGAACTTTTGTTAATTCATTTTTTATAAAATTTTTTTATTAAATTGTTGTATTGTTTTTAAGGCATTTATAGAAGGTGGAATTGCTGAGTTCTTACATTCGATACATAAATTCCATATAAAATTTCAAAGGATTATAATTAAAGGTACTAAAAATCACACATGAATCATAAATTAAAAAGTTTTTTTTTTATTTTTAATTTTTAAAAAAAAAATCGATTGAATTTTTTAGTAATATTTCTTGCAGAAGAAGAATTTTTTATTTTATCTGTCTGTTTTTTCAAATAAATGTTTTATAACCCATACAGGAATTGACCCCGTACTCCCTCGGTTAATAAGATTATCCATTTCAACTTATGCTACAAATTTTTATCAATTAAAAACTCAAATTTGTGATTGCATATTTGTAGGAGTCATGTTTTTATTATTATTAAGCTAGCAATACTTTAAATAGAGTTACCGCTTTTAGTTATAGTAGTATAAAACTTCAATTGGTATAAAAATTGCTTCAATTTTTAAAATACATTGGTTGCCAATAAGCTAACGACAAACTTTAAACGTTAGGAAATAAACCTTTAACAAACTAGTTTACTGAAGATTGATCTATCTACAAAAGAAACATTGCTTATAAACGGGTCAGGAAAGAAAATTGCGGATTTACCATGTTTTCATGTATATCCGTACTTAGCTAATGATTTCCGGAACTTAGATAGAGACTAGGCCAAGAAACAACCTTGCGATTTAGGTTTTATTTCTCTTTTCAAAGAGAAATAAGGCCCATTTGGCTTTATTATTCCAGGCTTTATTCCCCCCTGCCCTGAGTTAAATTTGCTGTCAACATTAAGATTAAAAATTCAATTACTATATGAATTATGTATGTCAGATTTTATTTTGATCTACTGCAATTAAAAAACAGTCAAAAATTTTAACATTAAAATTTTAATATTCAAAAGTAATAATTTATTAAAAAATGAAAAATGATTTAATTTGAAAGATACAATTTGTACTGGACAGTTTAAAGATGCTATTTTTTTTTTTGTATATTTATTGTAATTTAAAACAGAAGTTATAAACGTGTCCAAAATATTCAATTTTTTATTTCATTTCGATTTTATTTTATTTTAATAAAATGATAAGTATGTTTCTTGTTTTCGAAAAAATAAACAATTAAAGATAACAAAAAATATAAATTATAAAATACAAGAATTAAATATAAATATACAAGAAATAAATATTTTAATAAAAAAGGTTGTTCAAAAATTGAAAGAGATCAATAAATAAAAATTTAAGAGCTGTAGGACAATAAAGAGTCAATATAAAAGAATAAGTTTTTTTTTAAAAATAATATAAATAAAATATTCAAAGATTTGGTAAAGATAATTTTAAAAAACCCTTTAAGCATTATTTTAAATAAACTGAATGTCAAAATTAAAATAGCTGTGACAACTAACATGACAACTAACATGTCATATGTAAATATGCCTTGAGCAAGTATGTAATTAGAATTTAAATTGTATGAAGTATTTTTACTAAGTAAAATAAATTGAGATAGATGGTAACACTAATGTTAAACATATTGCTTTAAATGTTTTTAAAAAAAAACTAACATGACAGGAGATTCAGTACCATTCTATTCTATGAAGATTTTGCATTTTTCTATAGAATGTATTAAAAATAATCTTCTAGCTCTGCTTTTTTATGAGTTCTGACATATGCTTCAACTCAAAACAGAGTGGCCACACCATTATATAAAATATATCAGTATGAAATAAACAATGAATCTTAAATTAAATGTCAACTGTCAAAATTGTTCTTAATTTGTTCAAAATTTTTAAATCATTTTTTTTTCTAGTAAAATTAAAAATAAAGTTGATCAAACCGATTAAATATTTCTTAAAACTATAAGTTAATATATATATATATAATATATGTATAATTTTACAACAAGATATTAATTTTAACGCTAAATTGCGTAAACTTTGCTGAATTACAAAATTTTTTTTTTTTATATTATGTATAATTAAAAATTAAAATAAAACTTTTTTTGAATGCTAAACTAAATTTTGGAATTTTTGATTTTTAAAAAAGTATTTTTAATTACTGACCCTTCATATATATATTTATATATGTATATACATTTTTTATTTTATGAATATTTATGAAAATAAGACAAATTAATTGATAATATTAAAGTTAAGCTTTTAAGCTAAAATTACAATTTACAATATAATATTTTGAAATTAAATGCAATTTAATTTATTATAATTATATATAAGATAAAAGATCTAAAACCATTTGGATTTTTATGAATATTTAAAAAAATAATAATAATAAATAATAAAATTAATAGTTAATGCTATTAATATATAGTTACATTTTTGATTGATGTATTTAAAGTAAAATAATAAATTTAAATGTTTTATTAAAAAACTATTTTAAATATTATCTTAATAATTTAGTTAATTTAAAATTTATTCATATTTTGCCCTAAAATGACTAATAAAAGCTTTGTAGAATTTTGTAATAGATTATTATTAATAATATGATAGATTAAAACTCCATTTATTAAATGAAAATTGTATTGATTTGTATTAATAAGACTATTGGTATATATTATAGGTTAATATGCCTAGGTCACATTAGTTTGGATTTGTTGAATGCATTAAACGACACGTAGGATTTTTTTTTATTAAAAAGTTTTATATATATATCAATTATAAATAATACATTAATGAGAATCGAAAATTAAGTTAATATCTTTCAAATTAATTTTCAATTATAAGGGTGCGTTTATATTGGAGCTACGATAAGCGTGGCATATCGTAGAAAATTATATATTGTTTATCGTTGATCAAAGCGATGCTCAAATATAAACCTCTATTAAAATCATGTATAAAATTTTCTGCGCTATGGTCTTCTCGATGCTCTTATCACTTATGGCAGCTCCAATATAATTTCATTCCTAATTTTCATTCCTTCATTAGAAATTTTTATAATCATTTGTCAGTTTTTGACAATTCTTTAAAAATAGGTGTGACAATTTTTTGAATAAAATAAATCTACATCCATTCACTCGTCATGGAAACCACTCATTTTTCAATTATTAAATAAAAATTATGGGTAATTGTAGAATATGAATTTTTAATTTTTATAAGACATGTTTTTAGTTACATGTTTCTACATGTTATAAGGCCTAGTACCATCTCATGTTTAAATTGTATGTGGAATTCAATAAGACCAATTCTAATAACACAAATATAATATGATCTCCTGTTCCAACATCTACCTATGGTATAGACAGGCTTATTAGATTTGTATGCATATTCTCCATAAGCTTTCTTGCCAAGCTAAGTCTTTTTGTTATATGAACTCGCATATATTTTCATTTTTTACTATTATTATGCTTCCCAGGTAATTGAAGTTTTCCACATATTACATTGGTGATTCTTCAATTGCAATGATATTTGTATTAGTTGTATTAATTCTCATCACTTTTGTTTTACTCATATTTATTTGGAACTCCACTTCTCTTGCACTTTTTTTCGGTCTATTGATTTTTTCTTCTAGTTTACGATGAGGGTATGCAAGTAGACATATATCATCTGCAGTTGCAGTTCAGTTTGTTAGTAAACTGCCAGTAAATACCTTTGTAAAATGGTTTCGTCTTTTGCATAACTTCATCCAGGACTATAATGGAGTTTAGGTGTGGATTTCCACGTTGGGGATTATCATCTCAATTATTTTTCAATTTTTACTTGATTAAAATTCAGTGTCTTATAATAAAATGCTTTAACAAATCCTGTTTAATAAATTATAAATGTCGGGGATGAAATATTATACTGTTCATCTTGGTCTTTCACTTCGTTAAGATTAAAGATATTGCGGAAGTTGTAAAATGGATTAACGCCACCGACTTTGTTAAATTTTAAATTCTGTGTTAACCAACATTTTTTTTTAATGAAATATTCATCTTTAGTTCTGCATCCTGTTTCCGACTTTTTGTCAATGGAAAACTAAGTGAAATATATAATAAAATGATAATATTTATGTTAATTATGTAAATAATTCTCTTTATTTAAAAATTACCTTTGTTATTTTAAAATATTCATGGTCATTTTGATTTTTTTTCATTAAAATATTATTTCTAAATAATAAAAGAGTTTTTTTTTTATTATAATTAATAATAATATTATTTTAGTTATTATACTTTATCTAATGAATGCTATTACTTTGCAATATTTTATTTACTTAAATCCAAAAATTAAATTGAAAATGAAAAAAATGTATTTAGAACCCAATATGCCACAATCAACTATTCGCTATTTAATTTTTATTGTTCAAGGGGAATGCATTAAAATTTTATTAGTTACTTTATTTTTTTTTTCCATTTTTACATTTTTATTTTTCTAATTTAATTTTTTTTTTTTTAATTGTACTATATTACAAAATTTTATTTTAAATTTTTAAATTAAAAAAAAAGAAATAAGTGCTAGCACATTAAATGACTTTGCTTAAATTTACTGTCATTTTGTTTTTTTTCCCTCTACAAAAACTTCTTGACATTGAATAACTTGTCCGTAATTGGAAAAAAATATATTAAAGACTTCCTAAATAACTTCTAGTGAATTAAAAAAATAAAAAAAATAAAAAAATCAAAAACTAAAATAATAAAACTTAAATTCTTTTCTTAAGTGATTTAATCGAAATTCTTGATTCACCTTGTTGTTTTTTTTTTTTAACTATATATGATCCAGGTGTATAAAACAGCACGTTAATAAATAACAAATTTTAATAAAAAATTAAAAAAAAATATATACTATAATTAGTTAAAAGTGTCCACAATTTTTGTTTTTTTTTTTTTTAACAGTTAAAATAATAGTTACCTTGATTATATGGTTAGTTTAAATTAGCTTAAAATTCATGTATATGTTTAAATCATATTTTAGCAACGCACGAGCATTTTCTATACACAGTGACTCTCAACTTAAAGTGGCAATATATTGATTGGTATACACCTCCCTTTTCTTTCCATGTGTTCTTTTAAATTGTATATAATTAAAATGAGTGGGTGTCATAATATTTCATGTTAATTTCATGAGTGTAGAGATTTGGGCTTTATTTTAAGAAACTGAACTGAGAAAAATTCGGACTAATCTGACCGTTTAACTTTAAGTTCCCCATTCAACGCTTAATTAAATATAGAGGGAAAGGGGAACATATACAAGGGAAAAGGAGATGTATCTTGATGCATTTAAAACTAGTAATTATTATTAAAATCCCTAATAAAATAGCCCTTTTTATTTCTTTCTCACTCTAACTAGTCAGTCATTATACTGCGTCAGAAGTTCGGATTGTTGTCTCACTATTTAATCTGAAAACTAATTTTTAGATTTCCCTTAGATAAAAATTTTTAGTATTTATTTATCAGATTAAGATTTAATGAGTACGTAAATGTTTTGAAGTAAAATTATGCAGAAATGGAAGGGGTCATAATAATTAAATGTAAAGATTCGCTTTAGAAACCTGGAGATAAATTTGAACTTCATAAAACAGCATTCAATAAATAAAAAATGCTTTATAGCCAAATACCAGGATCATGATAGTTAATTATTAGAGATTAATAAAATTTTTTAAAAACAAATGACATAACATCGAAGGGACAAAAGTCCCAGAGTCAAAAATAAATCCGACTTTGGTTGCTTTTCAATTTCAGTTTTATATCTTTCAAAATGCAGTTCAAAATCTGATCACAACTTTTAAAATATAATAGTGAGTTATGTCTCATATTTTAAGGCTCATAAGTCCCCTGTGACTTTTGATTCCGGAACTTTTGTCACCTCGCCTGTACATCCAGAGTTTCAACAAGTTAGTTAACAAAAGTATAAAAACTATTAATATGTAAAATTTACTACACATATGACTATCGATTTTAGTTGAGAGCCATTGTATCTATTTACATACTAGTATCGATAGCAATGATATGTTCTTTTCTAAGATTTCAAATATTATAGGTGAAAAATTTAAAAAAATTTGTGATTAACTTAAAAAAACAACCACAAAAACAAAATAACAATTTAATTTCCGTCTATAAAGAATCATATACATATGGTCAATATGTTTTTATTATTTTATGTAGATACATCTATATATGACCCTGTAACGTATTTGCTTAATTATAGAATTTGAAAAATTTATTTAATAGGCCATTAACAGGTACAAAAATTCTAGTCATCCCAAATTATTAGTAACTATAATTTTAATTTTTGTTTCTTTTATTTTTATTTTTTAATTTAGATGGTTATTAAGTTATTTGTCTGTAATAATAAATTAAATAAATTTGTTTTTTTTAAATATATTAGATATAAGTTTGATAGTTTTTGTTTAAAAGTATCTGTTCTCGATTATATGACCTCGATTAATGAAAAAAAAGTGTATTAGTAGGTAATTAAAAAAAAGAAACAAAAGCAGAAAAATTAAAATATTAAATAAAAAAATGTCTAGGTTATTTTTTTTTTGTAATTTACAGTTATATCAAGTTTTATATATTAATTAATTTATTAAATAAATCTTCAGATTAAATTAAGGGTATTTGAGTGGTGGGTAAATTTTTTTTTTTTTTGATTCTTAATTAATAAATATTAAAATTATATACTTTATTATATATTAATAAATTTTTCCTATATAATTAAATTGTGAACAGATACAGGAAATAAGGAATTAAATTGGTTAATATTAGGTTTGGATGCCTATACTTTCTTTGATATTACGGATATTATTATTATAGTGTTTCGGATTTATTATGAAAGTAAATGGCAATGCTTTAAAATTTTTATCAGAGAGGTATAGTATCATATGATTTATCTTATTTACAGCAGTTTAAATATATAAGGTTGCCATATGATACTTTAACTAACCGTTATGCGGAAATCAATTTATGCTAACTTTATGACCGCTTATATCTTCTAAACAACTTAAACCGTTAGAAACTTTAAATTTTGACAAAATTTAGATCCTTAGAAATGAATACGTGTCATTTTTGTGACGCCCATTGTTTAGGATCTGTAATGGGTAATTTTTGCCATTTTTAAAAACCAGCAACTTTCTAAAAATTATTTTAAAGTAGTATAAAAAAAAAAAACTCCAAATTTATATTTTACCACGTGTTAAAGATTTTTCTAAATTTAAAAGGGTTTCCTTAAAGTTGGAGAAGGGGTCTCTTAATTTTAACCATTTTTGTTAATATAATAAAATTCTAAGAAAAGACCAAAATTTGGGTAAAAGTTTAAGCGAGAAAAGGGGGATAGATTCTTGAAAATTAGATTAAACGTGTACATTGAAGCCCTTAAATTATATTTCGACAAATGTTAACAGGGTTTCTTGACTGTATTGGGATTATATTCTAAATATGAATTAGGACCTCGGTGGTGTAGGGGATTAGCATTTGGCTTATTAACCAAGGGGGTGCGGATTCGATTCAGATACAAGTTACAAATGTTTAATTGGAAACTATTTTTCTTTACAAATCCCCATGGTGACCAAATATATATAGTAAAGTATACAATATATGATATAAACAAAATAAATAATATTGTAATTATAAATAAATAGAAATTATTAAAAAAAAACCCCACATTCCACTTAGGGAGTAGGGTGTGTAAACAAATTCTAGTTAAATTTCTGTGAAATTATTTGTTTAATATTATACAGTGCAATTCACACACTACATGTAAAAGCATTCAACCCTCTTCAAATTAAAATAAATAAATATACAAAGATTGCAAAAAAGGAATATTGGAGCATTTCATGACAATGAAAATAATTATAATTTACCATAAAAATTTGTCTGTGCCAAAAAAATTTTTTTAATCTTAAACTTGCATACAATATTATTCATTTTAAATTATAAGAAATTTTTTTTTTATTATTAAAAAAAAAAACTGAATCTTCGCTAATAAAGATCATTATCTTGCAAATAAAATGAATTTAACACCATCAAAAATATATGATTTCAGTTTGGTGAATCGTCATATTTTGTTGTTGTTTTTTTTTTAAAGATTTGAACAAGAATGAGACATAGTTTTGTTGATTCTATATTCGATGGTTAGATCAATAGAGCAAATAATAAATTTTAACAATTTTTGTTAGCTATATAGTTAAAAAAATATATAAACTCATCATATAATAAACGCCACTAGTTTTCTTTCCTGCTTTATTCAAGGTGATTCGATTTATGCGGAAATTTATTACCACTGAAAATTTGGATTTTTTTTTTTATTTCATCTGTTTTCTTTAAAATTAAATTCGTTCTACGCTTCTTCTTTGTTTTGGTTTGGTTTTTTTTTTTGGGATAATTAAACTTTAAAGATTAAATTATCACAATATTTAAAGTATATGTGTTTTCTTTTACAATGATATTTTTATTGAAGCATGTGTCAAAGAATTTACATAATATGTATGCCTTTTATATAATGTAAAAATTTTAAGACAGAAAAAAATTTAAAACAGTACTATGTAAACTTTAGTCTGATTTTGAAACTAAACGGCAAAACATGTCAAAAACATTCAAAAACAATTGTATCGAAAGTTTTTTAGATGAATCGATTGTAAAAAAAAAAATATAAGAAAATAAAATTTTTATATGACATTTTATTAAAAATTAATTTATATTAAAAAATAATTTAAATATTCAGTTTTCAAAATTCAAAAAAAAAATATATATATAAAATATCACACACGCTTATCTAATTTGAACAATATTGATTTTGAAAAGTATATACGAGTTGAATATTAATTATTAAGTAAAAACAATTTAATGAGTATAATTTATAATTGAATATATATATAAATATGTTTGTATGTTGTTAATTTGAGGATAATTTAATCATAAGGGATTCGTCTAGTTCTAATAACAAAGGAATGTCGAATTAGTAATTTTTCCTTCCACCTAATATTTCTTTAATAAAACATTACGCTGCAGTGTTTACATTATACTTATGACGCGTTTTTACATGCAGCTAATTGAGTAGAGCTAATAAATAAGCCTAATGTCAACAAAACTTTAATTTAAAACTTTAATTGAACAATTCTTTTGAATTGAGTTGTTTATCAAAGTGAAGTAAGAAACTATTCGAGTAAATAAATTTTATTTGTAATTTTTTTTATATATCTAACTAAGTTAAAAAAATATATATATTGTTTAATTTCTATAGTGTTATATCATTTGGTTTTATTTCAGGGATGAAGAAAACTTTGAAATTGCTTTGATTACATTGCTTGGTTTATTTCTTTTTCAAAGCAAAGCAAGCAACGCAAAGTTATATCAGATTTTCACTGAAAATAATAAAGACTTACTACAGAACTGTTCCTGTGAAGCATAGTCTTAATTAATTTTTAATATCAAAATGTTTTACTATTTATATAACATTTCCAGAAAATATACTGTCAGTTTTAAAAACTGAAATGAACTAATTCTTAAACATTTAAAATTATTTATATACATAAAAAAAATTTTTTATTTATTTTTCTTTATTATTTTGTTTTTTATTAAAAATAAATAAAATATTTTTTGGACTGCTTATGATAATTTTCTAAAATAAAACACACCCAACAAAACATTAACATTTTATTTTTTTATAATTGAACACATCTTGCAAAACACATTTAATTGAATGCGTTTGTTACACGTTCATTTTCTAGAAAAATATATAAATAATAATATTGAGAACCTAATACAGTTTTCCTTCGATATATCCTTATTTTAATCTTTTGTATTCATATAAATTTTAAAATCACAAAGTCAAAATTTTAATTAAATAAAAAAACTTTAATTGCATCAAAGTTTAATTTTTGTGTTGTACAGCAGGTTATCTGTTATATAAGGACATTTTTTGTAAATGTGTTAGTATTTAATTTTATAATAATTAAATTCAATGATTGAGCTAACAACATCAAAGTTAACTGTCATAACGTATTAATATTTCACAATTTGATTTTGTGACAGTGTTAAATTTGATACATTATAAAACATCTCTAACTGTATATTCCTTTTTGGAGATTATTTTTGACAACTATTCTAGAAAACCGTTATTCTAATGACGCTCACATAACATTTGTATTATTATCTGAAAATAAAAAAAAATTAATAATTGAGTATAGATAAAATTTTTAATGACGTTTTACAATTTCAATTACAAATTTAACAGTTATTTTATATCCTTGCTGATTAAGTATATTCACTCTGGCTTCTTATGCTACTTAATTTAAATCTTCATCTGGTAGGTAGTCATCTTCTGTAATACAAAAAGAATACCTACATAGAAACTTTGAATTTTAATAATAATAAACATTACAAAAAGTATTTTATATTTTTAATTTTAATTAATTCACAAATAAAAATTCTAATTAGTAATAATTTTTAGTAATTATATATATTTGTATGATTTAATTATGATTTGAATGATAAAATTTAATTTAAAAAATAATAACAAATTTTAACTTGTTTTAATTATTATGACTTTGGAAGTTTATTAAACCCGGAAGGATATTTTTAAGAAAATAATTATTCATATTATAAGAAAATTCAAGCTTTTGGAATTCTAGACCTTGATAACAAAAAAAAAAACACAAAACTAAAACAAATCGAAAAACTTATCAATATGATATAATAATATTTAGCTGTGATAAATATTGCGAATTACGTCAAAATTTAATAATAGTATTTTTAAATAAACATATGTTTGTTTTATATTGATAAGTAAAATATAATAATTTTCGAAGATGAAAAAGAAGTTTTAATGCGTCTTATTAAAATTAAAGAACATGAGTAAATAAAAACAAATAAAATAAAAAAATCTATCTGTTAATATTATTTTTATTAAATAAAGAATTAATATGACAGGTTTTTTAGCATGCAAAATTTTTATTTTTTTTTAAACCATGCATAACTTTATATGAAAAAAAAAAAAAAACATTTTATTTATTTGAAAACGCGGAATTCCGGCATATTATTCTTATATAATTTTTGATTTTGTGTGTTTTTTTATTGTTTTTCTTAAAAATTTTTAAATGAATTTCATGCGATTTTTGTTTTTATTTTGTTTTAAAAAAATTTATAAAAAATAATTTTTTTCAAAAATTTAAATTCATATTTTTTTCATTCGAAAATCGTGTAAAAATAAACTAGTTTAAAAATGTGCTCAGAGCTATTTAATTCTTCTTTTAATTATACAAAATATTTAAACAGAATTCTATTAAAAAAAAGTAAATATAAGAATATAATATATATATATAAACATATAAAAAAATAATAAAAAATAATATGATAATAATAAACTTATACTTGTATGTGACGAAATACTATAAACTAATCTAAATATTGATAACAGGTATATATATATTTTGGTTATCAAAACTATATGTATACTATGAAATATAAGATAATAGTTCAAGTTAATAGTGATTAACACGTTTTCCCGCCAATTTGATTAAATTAAAACTGTTGAGAATAGCGAGTTTGAAATATGGGATATGTATAAAGGGATACCCTTAAGGTAAACAGTCAAATCTTGTTTTACAATAAATTGATTATCCTTTATCTCATAAAAATATACTTTTAGGAATAATTTCTGGAAAAAAAAATTATTTAACTTATTTATTTATATTTATTTATACAGGGTGGCGCAAAACATTCAAACCATATCGGTCGTTAAAAATTACGTACCCTGAATAACATGTAGAAATGTCTTAGATTTTTTATATTTTTCATAACTTTTCGTAATTTTTTATCGCTGTTCTATTGTGTACTGTTCCATTTCCAATTCCTCAAGTTTTCTTCACAAAATTCTGAAATTAAAATAAAAAATATAAATAAATTCAAAAAGTTATTAAACATTCAAACCATATCGGTCGTTTTGTGCTACCCCGTATTAGACTAAATTATTACGATTAGAGTAAATATGCCTGATATTATAATAAATCTTTGCCTATTTGGTATTTGGATTTCTTATGTATTAAATATTATGATATATCTCGGCAAAGGTTAAAATCCGAAACCCTTCTATTAAAATTATATGCCACCACTGCGTCATCTGTCAGATATTTAATATATATTAGATGCAAATATTATATTGAAGTTTACTTGAATGAATTGAGTTTTGACTGGTAAAATAATAATAAAAGTTAAAAAAAAAATATTTAAATTAATTCAATAAACTATATGATATAACATTACATATTTACATATTAGATTATTCGATATTTTACAAAACTTACATGTGATATTTAGACTATATAATATTTCAATACTCCTATAACACTAACAATTATTATGAATGATCTTGTTCAAATTTACAGAGTTCTTTAAATTGACTATAAATCAATAATAATTTCCAATCATTAGATATAAACATTAAAATCAATAATTAAAATTGGATTTAAATTTTAAATTAAAATAATCTGAAATTCCACCCCTAATTTCCATTACAAAATATGTAAATTTTAAGACACACTTCAGTATAATCTAAATTTAAAAAAAAAAATATTAATTAGTAATAAAATATATAAATATTTAATTAAAAAATTTATTCTATATATCAGATAAAATTAATTTAATAACATTTATGTAAATATTATATAATTAAATAATACTTAAAAAAAAATGTAAATTAGAAATATCAAAAATATATGAAATTATTCAAATATAGGCGCCAAAACTAAATTCAGAAGGAATTGAATATCTAAAAAAAAAACAACAAAAAAAATGTAAACAAAATTAAATAAAAATAAAAAAAAAAAAAATACAATAAATATTGAAAAAAATCTAACTAGATTTTGAATTTAACTTCTTTGTCACCTATTATAATAATCTAATTTGTCCAGTATTTTAATATATGTATATATTTGATATGATATCATATTGTTTAAAAGGTTAATAACATTAGGTTTTTTTTTTGTTTTTAAAATAATAATATTATTATATAATTTTTTTATAATAATTTTTGCAATTTAATTTCTCCTTGAAATTCCAAAATGAAATTAATTCTTATTGGAAAATGACTAAAATAAAAAAAAAAAAAGAAAATCATAAAACCTCTATTGGGGGTCATCTCATCACAATTGGAATTCCATATACAGGAAATTTTAATTTTTTTTTTTTTTTTCAATATACTGGAATCTAATACGTATCTGTATATTTTAAAACGAGGGTAATATGGGTAGCTTTAAGTATCTCAAAGATTATAAAAGTTATGAGATAATCATAATAAATTAAAAATTAGGTCATGAGTTCATTATGATAAATAATTTTTTAACCTTCAAAATTATTTGATATGTTATATTAATAAAACAAATAAATATTAAAAAATTCAAGTTTTATTATATAATATTAGAAATATTTTATATAATAATATAAATAATATAAAAAAAAAAAAAATAATAATAATAATAAGAAAAATTATTATAGAATATTTATACCTATGTTATAATATTTAACTAACCAAATAAATCAAATTAAATGATTTCTTAAGAATTAATATTTCAATAATTAAAAAAGAATTAATATATATTAAAAAAAAATTAATAATAAATAATATAATATATGTAATTAATTTACTGTGTGAAGGTTAAATGTTTTTTTAATTCTTCATTTTTCAATTTAAAAAAGCAATTTTTTTTTTTTTTTTGTTGGTTTATTTGTTTTTTACAATTTCTAGATATATGTAGGAAATAGTTTTTTTTAATGAAAAACAATAATTATTTTAATTCATTTTTTTTTTTTTTTTTCTTAATAAACTAGTATTTAATTTTTAACAATATATATATATACTGTTAGAAGGTTGTGTTCTTTTTTAGAAAGGTATACAATAAATTAAATTTAGAAAAACAAAAAATTGTTATTGGATTTTATTTTGAATGTTCTGTTATTAGAACCGTCATCCTTAATATGTTTAATGAGTATACATTAAACTTTCAAATGTTATTAATCTGGTTTGGCACCTTTGATTTATTGGATATGTTTTTATTTATCATTGATACTTTAAGTCAGTTTTTAAAAAAAAACTTGAATATAAAACATAGATTAAATATTTGGTATAATTTTTTTTTTAGAGTTGCTTGAAATTAAACTAAAACTAAATCAAGTATTAATTATGGAGTTCTAAGAACAAAGGCTTGGTAATGAATTCTTCTTGATATATATATATATATATCTATTTCTTGTTTCTTTATAATACCCCTAACTATAATAGTCATATGATGTCATATGAACTTTCGATAATTATTTGATATACAAAATCATAACCTTAACTATAATATAATGTGCATAAAATGTCAAACATAAACATTTAATTATTAAAAATTTATGTATTTTATGTTTGATTCTGAAAATTTTAAATTTTTTTTAATTTTAGAAAAATTGTGATGAGATTAGTTAGTTTTAATTTCTTTTCAATTTAGTATGCTTGTATGTACGGTATCATATGATATGTACGCTTCATGTCGTGTGAATATGACTTGACGAATGATTTCTTAATGATAACGAATGATAGTTATGACTATTATAGTTAGTTATATGAAATGTCATACAATCGTACAAATTCATATGATGTCATATGATATCATATGTCTTTTATAGTTAGGAGTAATATCATTTAGAATTTGATTTATATTTCAATATACATAGATATATACTTCTTATGTATTCCAATTAATATCAAAACTTTATTTAGAACTCTAATTAGAAAGTTATTTAAAAATATTCTTTAAAAAATTTTTAATAATTCAAAACAACAACCTTCCTTATAATGTCATTCCTTATAATCTTGCATGAGTAACGTCAAGGATACAAATATACAATGCAAATATATATTCCCACATATGTATTTAAATGTTCTTCCCATATATATATATATATATATATATCACTGAAATGTAAATATTTATTTTTAAGGGAGTTAAAAATATTATAAGTAAATAAAACGTGGTTTACTACAAATTACGCATGTCCTTTTTTTTTACTGTCAAAAAAATAATTCATTGACATTTCTAGTTCGTTCTATAAATTTGAACTGTCAAGTCATCGGTATAAAATGAAAATAAAATTTTTCTAAACAAGGTTAAATTATAAAAGTATGTAATTTGGTGAATACGTAATTAAAATTTTTTAAATAAATTTTCTGTTTAAATAATTAATACAAATAATAAGATTTACGTAAATATAAATTTATTTTAACAAAAAATTACATTTGAATAAATTGAACTATGTTCTTTAATTAAAATTTGTAAACTTCCTGTTTTTAAAGTAATTAAAGATTGTAAAGAATTTGAATGAAAGTTAATATTATTTTTATTAGAATTGTTGTTAATTATTTATAATTATAGAAATTAATTGTTATTTAGTATTTATTCTTTTTGTTCAATTAACATTAAATAGAAACTAATAGTATATGTATATGTAAATAATTTAAAAATACGCAAATTCATTACTAATGTAAATTCTATATATTACATTTTACATGTGTGGACTAAGAAATTTTCGACTTTAAAAAATATTCAAATATTAAATATTAATATATAAATTAAAATATTTTAGAATTAAATATAGACTTATTTTTAATAGAATAGAATTTTTTTAATTAGGTACAGTATGTTAAATTTAAAATGCTAGTGAAGTATATTACGCATTGCAGATATGTAAATAAGTTTATACATAGAATAAAAAAGGATTTTACATAGCAGTTTAAATTTAAGTGCAAAAATTTTTAGCTGCAAAATCTTAAAAGAATTTTTTAGTTTTTTGTTTTAAAATGACCAAGAAATCAATGAAAGTTTTTTTTATATCAAAGTTTTAAGAAATATTGCATACGACATTGCAACTTTTATATTTTATGTAATTTTTTTGTAACAATTAGGTCAATGTTCAATTGGGTTAATATTTGAATAATATGTATAATTTTATGTATAATATAATAATTTTAATATGTGCGACCATTTGTTAGGATTTAAATAAAATTTTTTAATAATAGCTATGAACAGTTACAAAATTTAGTTATTTAAATCACTGGTAAACAAATTGGGGCAATGTTCCTAAAATTGTAAGTACTTGATACATAGTAATTATTGAGTAAAAAGGAATGTTCTGTTGATTATTATATTGTTGATGATATAATATCTAATTGGAAACACTTACTTCTCAAGAATGATTGTATCTAAATTTTTTATGCATCCTGCATTCTTATATTTCTTCTGTTATTTAGACTCGGTCCGTTATTTGTTAAAGTTTATTTACTGCGGTTATATTAAGAAATATTGAAGAGGAACTTTAACTTCTTTAGTGGTCGATTTTTATTTCACATCATCTTCATTATTATCATATCCACATTCAGAATTGTGATAAGTAGAATAAAAGTCCTTTTTGGGCATCTCATCTATTACATTTGTATTTGACTTCTTTCAAACAACATGTCAAAAAACAAAAATTAAACCAAACTAAAAATAGCCCAAGTTACAAAATAAGTTTAAAATTATATTCAGAATGTTCAAAAAAACTAAAATACATCCCTTAAAACTCAACTCATTTCTAAAAACCTACATATCAAAACAATTATAGGTATATAAATTTAAATAAATCTATTTTATTCTTTTCCTTCTTCTTTTTTTATTTTAATTTCGAACATAAATCACTATAATATTTATATACATCTGTATATTAAAAAATTGATACCGTTATTGATATGCACAATATAACATAACATACCATTCCATTATCTATATTAACATATTCAAAATACACTTGAAAAATTCAACATAAATTTTAACAGACACATGCAGTAATTTTTTCCATAAAAGTTATATGAGAGAATATATCCTCTTACCTGTTAAATTGCTTATCATTCAATTCAATCCATCCATCCATCATCAAAACTGTTAAACTACAAAGCGACACAACACAGAACATAAAAAATTTGGTATGTTGGATTTATAACATAAACAGTTCTGAACATTGTTGTAATGTTAAATGTTAAATTTTATATTTATAAGAATTTAACAAAAGAAACCAAAAAAAAAAACAAAACAATAACAAAAAAACATAACAGCAGAATAAAAAAACTTTAAAAGTTTGAAACTGGTTAACATGTTTTTCTTTTTTTTTTTTAGTTTTTTTTTTGATACATGCTTATAATTTTCGGTTTTGTTTTTGTTGTTGTTGTTGTATTTTGTTTAACTGGCTGCAGTTGCTCGATTACTTTTTTTTTAACTGTTTGATTTCAAACATAATAAAGCTACAATCATAAAATCTTTGCATATAGTCGAGAGCAGTCGTGTTTATATCTTCGTTAATTAAAATATTCAATTAAATTTTAAAAATAATTAATTAAAGGTTTCTTTTTTAAATTTAATAATTTTTTTTTTAAAATAAAATAAAAAATTTAAAAAAGAATTTAAAATATTATATTCGAATTGTATTCTTTTAGAATTAATAGAAAAAGTAATTATTATAGAATTAAATATTTTTAAACATTCAAGAATTTTTGCAGAAAATAACGGTTAAAATTTAAAATAGTGTTAAATTGATTAGTAAAATATAAAGATTTAAATTAAAAAAAAATTGTGATTCTAAGTGAAGAAATATAATTTTGGAGAATTTAAATTTAAAGTTCGAAAATTAAAAAAATTACTGAGTAAAGCAAAAGTGTTTAGTTAAATTTTATTTTAATTAGTTATTTTCTTTTAAAATTTGTTTATATGTATTAGTGTTAATATGTAAAAATATTTATTAATAATTAAAAAAAAAATTAGGATAAATATAATTTGAGAGTGAATTTTTGAATATCGAAATTGTGCAATCTCCTTTATTAAAATATTAATATATATATATATATATAAATTATAATATAATAACTTTATTTATATATATATATATACATTAATAGGTTTTTATATAGGTTTTTGTATATATATATTAAGTGATGACGAAAATGATAAAGATAATGATAGTTTAATTTTACAAAAAAAAAAAAATAAAATCAAATATATAATAAATAAATTTAATAATTATTAAAAGAAATCTTTCCTCTTTTTTTTTTGTTTAAAGGTCATTCGAAAAAAATTTTTTACAAAGAGAAATTTCGAAAGGGAAAAAATAAAAAAACTTAGACAAAAAATTTTAAAACTGAAAAAATAAACGAGTGCTTTTTACATGTGAACTTTTTTTGGTTGAATAGTTTTGGTGCACATCAAAATCAATTTTACAAAATACATATACTAAAAAAAAAAAAAACAAAAAAACTATAAAAATTTGTAAATTATTAATTTTGATATGTTTTAATTTTTTTTTTATTTTTTTGTTATTGTAAATATTTAGTAAATTTTGATTAATTAACTGTTGTACAAAAACTGTTTTTTGATAGTTTTACAAAAAAAAAAGTGTTGTTTTTGTTATTATTTTAAAATTTTTTTTTTCGAAATAATATTGCGTTAAATATATATTTAAAAATAATAAAAGTAAAAATTTTAACAAATTAGAAAATATGGCACCAAATACACAAAAACAACAATTAAATGATAGTAACAATAGTAGTGATATTAATAATGGTGGTACATTTACTCAACATATATTAGAAGAAGATGAAAAAATAACAAATAATAATCATAATCAACAACAGAATCAATCAAATATGGTTGAGGAACAAAGTTGGTATATTACAACAATGTATGCTATTATTGATGTTATATGGTTTTTAATGGTATCAGTTGGATATATAATACAGGTGAGTTTCAATATTAATTTTTTTGTATACTACAAAATTAATATACAGGGTGTTAACTAATTAAGTGCACTGCTATATAGCACTACATAGGTACTTATAAGTATATAAAT
The DNA here is from genome assembly GCA_963082915.1 of Dolichopus griseipennis. Classification (NCBI taxonomy): domain Eukaryota; kingdom Metazoa; phylum Arthropoda; class Insecta; order Diptera; family Dolichopodidae; genus Dolichopus; species Dolichopus griseipennis. The sequence goes on along the minus strand of OY720444.1, from coordinate 77,095,340 downwards.
TTTGAAACTTTTCATGTAACATCATACCGTACAAATTTCAACATTTTTAAATTTAGAAGCTCGCAGTTTTGCAACTCTTAAAGATAGAAAATTGAGTAGATGCTTGCTTAAAAGATATTTTTAAATTTCATAAGCATTTGAAAACATTATACAGAATTTTCATAAGTAGTCTGGAAAAAGAGTTCCCATAAGTAATCTAGAAAAAGAGTTAAGTCATTTAAGCCCCCATACCTTGGAAACTAGGAGAGTCCCAACGTATCTCACATACAAAAAATGTGGGTAGGCAAGTGATATATACCAGAACACTTATTTAGGAAACACCCTGTACGTATATATATATAGATATAAATATAATGAGTATGATGATCTATTAACTAATTGGTTAGGTATAATTTCAATTTATAACATTAAAGGTTAACTATATTTAGATTTACAGAATTATTGTATTTATGAGATAATTATATTTAAATAAAGAAATCGATATATGAATTATATTGTATACAAATTATGAATTGTATTGAATATATAGAGAGATATAAGTAACATACGTATATCAAGTTTTTTGTTTTGCGTTTTTTTTAATCTTATTTTAAAAAATTGGAATTAAAGGGCATACTTTTAAACAGAGTGATATATTCGATTAAGAAATTTATAATTTGTTATTAGGCACATGATTTTTGTAATTGATATTATTAGTATTAAAAGAAGCAGCTTGAAATGAATATTGCATAATATAAATTAGTGTAAATTTACAAAAGATTTGTTACCAATATATAAATTATGGTATATATAGGTTAACCAATGTAAGACCTTCAATTTTTTATCTAATAAATGTAATCTTAAAAATGCTATTAAACTATATAGATAAATCATTTATTATTTTGAATATTACATTATATACTCCTATGTTTAATAAATAATAATTGGTTTTAATTTCGGTTTTGAACAAAATTCCTATATTAATTAATGAATTTGTAAATGTTATTTATTTATAATGAAATGTTGATATCATTTGCTTTAGTATATAAGTACATATATAATGAAGTTAATAATTCTTATTAATACTTTTAATATAATATGATGAACTTTTTTTTATTAAATGAATTTTCTAAGATTATTAATCAAACATGTGACATACTCATATAATTTTAAAATATAATTACATTACAAGGTACAAGTAACTTGTGTATACGGAAAAGGGAAATTATTAATTTTTAAAATATCAATGAATCGGAAAAATATAATTAAATATTTTTTTTACATTGTAAGTTACAATAATACATTAGTTTTTAAATTTATTGCTTTGTTAAATAACCAATGAAAATATTAGTATTATTATTTTATTACGGATATAAATTTGAAAAAAAAAACATTGTGTATAATAATTTTTATATGACTATAGAGTATAACTACTTAATATAGAAAATATTAATTTTAATATATAATTAATAATTTAATTAAAGCATTGAACATAATATACTTATAAAGTATAATAAATTTTTAATTAGAATAATTTAATTAGTTTATATCTTTTAGTACTTAAAGTAATATTATTAAATCAGTTTCTTTGTAGAGATTTGTTAGAGTTGTTAAGTTCTTAATTAAACATGACATTAAGGCTAAATTTCAAATCAAAATATTGCACTATTGATAAATGAAAAGGAAATAAATACATCTTAACTTAATATTTGGTTAATATAATAAAATTCAGATTATAGTTTTTTAACAAAAAGTATTATTTATTTATAGAATTTTTTAGTCATTTCTTTATTCATAAATATTCAGGTATTTTTCTATTTTATCAGGTTTTTAAAATTTTTTGAATTTTAAAAGATTTAGAATTTTTCAGGTTTCAGATACATGTTTTTATGTTATTCAGAATTTATTTAATCAATTCAAGAAAATTTTAATAAATCAAAATAATAATAAAATAATAATAATAGAAATTGTCTAATCCAATAACTGGAATCATTAGCAAATGTAGTATTTGCAATAATTATAGTCATCATTTATCCTATTTAGCATTTGATAATTAAATCTTTAAGTTAATTACCAATTAGAGTTTTACGATGATAGTTGCCTGTATATTTTTTAGTTATTAACATTAATAGCATTTTAATTCATGATGTTGTGGTAAAAGTTACAAATTTTTTGAGTTAAAGTAAAATTAAATTGACCTCAAGATATTACACATTAATTAAAATAAATTTAACACAACCACCTTAAGATATATATACATATATTAATGTGTAATATCTTAAGGTGGTTGTGTTAAATTTCAATTTTTTTTTTCAATTTAGTTAGATCATTTTTTTTTTTGGCAATTTTGCCAACAAAATTCGAAAAAAATTTAAAAAAAAGTATAAATATAGAAATAAAAACTTATTAAAAAATTTATATTGCAATAACTAAAACTTAAATAAATTTGCAAACAAATTTTTTTAAAAAGAAAAATATTAAAAAACAAAATTTTAATAAAATTTTTTTTTACAATTTTTACCGGTTGATTTAGCGTATCTTTTGAATTTTTAGATTTTTTGTCTCTATTATTATTATAACACATTTAATATTTACATAAATAACGATTCATATATATTTAAATTTGTTGCAAAAATAAAAAACCATTAAATTATACATGTATGTCAATCGCTTATTATGAAGATGATATAAAAAAAACAAAAAAAAATTTTAATATCTAATTTAAAATTTTATTATTTTTTTTTTCTTTTATTTTGCACCACTTTAATTTAGGTTTCGAATCGGTAGACTGTACCAAGTTATAATAATATTAAAATAAGCAATAGTTAAAGTTCTAAAAAGAAAGTTTAAAAAAGTTTTAAAAACAATATTTTTTTTTTTTATAAGAGAAATTAATATATTCTAAGAATTTTAAAATATAAGCCAACTTTAATCTGGTTTTCGAAATCAAATCAGCTTCTATTCACCATTGGGTTTCAAATTAATAGCATAACTAATAATCTTAAATAAAAAATACATTAATGTGTAACCATGTAAGCAAATTATTTAATATACTAATATAACTCACAGATATAGAAATACCTTAAAATGTTATATAAAATTACTACTTTTTATACTTATCAAACTTAAGAATAAGAATTTTAGTCAACTTAAGCAAATTTATAAATTAATAAATTTGATTCATATTATACTTATATAAAATACAATAAAGGCTGAGATCCAATTTAAAAATTTTTTTTGAATATATGAGAATATTAAAGAAGTTTTAAGAACGTATAGAATAACATATGTAATTATTTTGGAATTTAATTTAAAATTAAAGAATTCAAAAGAATTAAAAAAAAAACTTCGAAATTAATTCAAAATTGTTAAAAACTTCTTATCTTTAATTCACTAAACCATAAAATCATGATAAAAATTTTAAGTTTACTTTCAACGACAAAATATGTCTGACATCTATATCTTCATTTGATCTTTACGTTATACACAATATACAATTAAATCCATAGAATAATATAAAGCACTTGTTGACATTAACATATGTATGTATATAACATTAAAAAATTAATTATACTATATTTTTCCTTGTATAAACTTTCTTAGCAATAATAATTTTTAATTCAAATATAAATTTTATTCAAATATTTCAATGTCCTGTTTTATATGTCAAGTGCCAAATAAAAAATAAAAAAACACAAACGTGATACATTGAATTCCAACTAATATATTAAAAATAATCACTAATTAAATATTAATCTGTAGATTGTTGACATCTTAACAATCTTTACTAATAATTTTCAATAACAATATAGAATATATCAATAATTTAATTAATTTATTCTAAATTTCAACATTTATTAAGAAAATAAAAAACATATTTTCCAAGTTCAAGCTTTGAACTTGAATTCCTATACTTATAGAATATAATATAAAATATTATATATAAATATATATTTGCTAACGTACATGTTAAACTAAAGTTGATTATCATTTAAGAATTGTTTTATTTTTAGAATTTTTTTTTATTTATAATTTTGTCTATGGTAATTATTCAAAGCTAAACTTAAGCGTTTAAAACTTTAATAGTTTGAAACAGACTGTTGTTATTTATAGTAATTAACATTTGTTTTTCATATGTGTATAATTAAAATGCAATGCTTTTCTTTAAATTTATATTGTTTTGATGACGTAATGTCAAGTACAGTAGATTTTTAAATGGAAATAAATTAAAACATTGAACTGAAATGCGTTTTGTGTATTGTAATTAATTAAATAATAAAAATTCAAAAGGTTATTTATAAGTTCAAATTACTTTTTTTAATTTCTTTTTCTATAATTTACCGCTATTAGAATAATTATATCATGACCTTTTTGATTAGCAAAAGTGAATATAAATATATTATAGATAAGTCTTTCGATAAATTTTTAAATTTTACATAAAAATTCTATACAGCATAAGAGACAATTATACAAAACTTTTTGTGACCAATTGAAGAATTTCTACCAAATTCAACGAAAATTTTTACATCTCTAAGAACGATTAGTAAAAATCTATAAGAACTCTTAAAATATGTGTTAACACAATAAATATCTGTTGCTTCACTACATATGCAGTTAATATCATGCAATGTAAATTTCAAAAGTTAATTCAATTTGATATACAATTTAAAAATTATTGTTAATCTAAAGTTTCTCACTTGAGTCTTTCATTTTTTTTGTATAGAAATTCTTCTGATAATTTTTGCGTGCTTAAAATTACACCTTATTACGACTTCTTATAATATACATAATAAGAAAATATAATAAAAAATTCAAATCGTTTACATTTGAACTATATAGTAAAACATTACAACAAATTGAACGCATCCAAGATTAATTAATAAATAAAAAAAAATCATTAATATGTTTACTCTTGTAACATTTACATTTAAAAATTTCCATTTAATATCATGTCAAATATTTATATACTAATTTATAAATTAATTACTATATATAGACTTTCTACTTAATTATATGCATTTCTATGTTAATTCAACACTTTTTTTCCGAAATAAATATTTAAATATGTGTCTATAAATATTTTTTTTTATTTATAGGTCAAGATAAAAATTGAAAATAACGTCAGAAAAACAAAAACAATATAAATGTAATTTGCATCATTTAGAAATATACAACATACATATGAATAAATCAATTTTTTTTATACTGTTGCCTCTTCTTCTAACATTACATTGTTTTCATTTCTTAATAATTTTAATTTAAAGCAAAAATTTAATTTTGATTTTTTTTTTAATTAACAATTGAAAGTAAGAGTTAAAAACTTAATAACATTTATTACATGTTATATTTAAATATACACCATTAATTTACTTTTATATGCATATATAATAATATACTTAGTATATTTAATATGGCTATTTGAACATACTTATACAAAAAGGTAATTAAAAAATAAATCGTTTTTTATTCTAAAATATAAATAAAAATATAAATTAATTAATTTTATTAAATAAATCAAGTAGGCAGAACAGCTTTTGAAATATTTTAAATTTACGAATAGTAAAGCAATAATATTTAGTATAATGACTAGTACGGTGTTAAATATACTAGCACAATTCAAAATTTTAAAAAGAATTTCGTAAAAAGTATATATAAAATTGTTTTCAAGTAGTTTTAGGATAAGCTTTTCCAGCACGTATCATACTAATGCAACCAAAAAATAAAAAAAAAAAAACAAACTGGTTCAATTCTTGTAATATTATATTCATATAAGTATTTAATGAATGTCCAAAAAAAAACTAACATTATAAATAAATTCTTTACTAGTAATTTATAATATTATGGGAAGTAGGTTACAGCTGTTAATCAAATACTAAAAATAAATGTTATTAATATATCAATAGATATTTTCTTTTCGAAAAGTATATTAATGTTTTTTTAATCAAATATAAAGTTTAAAAGAATTATGGTATTAAAATCATATTAATAAAATAAAAATCAGATTAAAAAGTATCAAAATTGAAAATATATATAAAATATTTGCCAAAGTAATAATAATATTCTATACTTTTAGTGTTCCTTTACATTATCTAAATATAAAATGAAAACAACTTTATTTAAATTAAATTAAAAGATTGGTAAAATATAATATATATATATATATATATATATATATATATATATATATATACTTAGTAATTAAACTACTAAATTTTAAAATATTTATTGTATATCATTGAAATCAAATGTTTATTTAAAAATTATTTTATTTAGTCTTTATTGTATATAGTCTAAAGTTTCTCTCTTGAGTCTTTCATTTGTTTTTTTGTATGGAAACCCTTCTGTTAACTAAATTTCATTACAAAAGTATAAATTTAGAATTATTCTGAAATTTATTCTCTTTTTAGAAAAATTATCAAATATGTAATGGCGTTTCACGAGGCAATTTTTTTTACCGTTATTTTTCTTTTATTAATATTGGCCTTTTATTAATATCAGCCTGAGTTTGAAGTATTTTCTAGATAATATTGTTGATTCAAAAGACAAAACCTCAAAGTATAATTATAAAACGTACCTTTATTTTATCTTAAAATTCTCTCATATATTACTCATTCAAAAGTAATAGTTATACTTCCATTTAGGAATACTATTTTTGTATTAGAAATTCTTTAAAATGTTGCACAAGATTAGCTAATTAAAATTTTGTAGTAAATAAAAAAAATTCCTAAGTTCAAGAATGAAAGTGAAGGTACTAATGCTTATATACATATATATTATATGTATTAATAAAATTAATTCTTTTTTATTTATAATTTATCTACCATAACTGTTATTCTTTCTAAATATACATATTTAATATTTAATTACATAAAAATCAGATTTACTTTCAAAAAAAATTACAACTAATAAATATGGATTGAACAAAACTTGTTTCTATATATGCATTTATTATATATATAAAAACATACAACCAAATACAAACGTACTCGACATAAATTTAATATTATTAGAAGTGAATTGAGAACGTTTACTATTACGAAATAAATTTCCGAAGCTTTTAAATTTTTTTTTCCTATTGCATTTTTTATAATTTTTTTCTGCTTTATTTTTTCTTTTTTTTTAACTAAAAACTTTGTGCACAGCAAATATAATATTCACTTTAACATAAAATTTCATTTTTTATTCAATACAAAATGAATGAATTAAAAAACAACAAAATCAAAAATATAAAACAAAAATAAAAATTCTCAGCTTATGACGACAGTAAAGTTAAAAGTCATCAATGTGTAACTGCAAAATTTATATTATTTGCAATACAAAATACAACAGACAATATTTGAGGTGCAGTACAGTGCAATAACATCAACATTTTTTTGCTACTGTTAACACTTTTCCTTATTTACAAAATTATTAGTTGCATACAGTGAGTACTTAGTATATTCAAGTATCATTGTATTAGTGATGTAACAGTTATATTATATAAAAGAAAAAAATGTTCAAATAGTATCATCAACTAATAGTATCAAAATAGTAATAACAACACAACTGTCATGACAGCTAATTCTATATGTATACATTACATTTTGAATGTAAACATTAAGGTGCGCGCTCATATTTAAAGTTTACAATATCTCTTGGTATTTGTTATTCTTAACTCAGGTAGCACATAATATATATACATATATATATATTGATTAAATAAAAGCCGGCTTCTTATTGATTATTTTAGTTTTATATACACATGCTACAGCATTTTAATTATCAAAAAAACCATATAGAAACTTTTTTTTTTAAAATACTTATTAGATTTCTTGTATTACTTTGATAATTACTGCAAAAAAAGTACCCATAGAAGCTAAGTTAGTTTATAAATGGAAATATATTTTTTTGTGTTTTTTTTTTTAATATTTATATACGTTGATAAAACTTATAAAAGTTGGTTAACGCACAAGTGCATTCAAAATGCCATAAAGTTTTGAAGATAAAAAAAAAAAACATAAAAACCATATCAAAAAGAAGGTCAATCTAAGCGGTTTGTTAAAATTACAAAAACAACATACAAGATTCAGTCGGTAAAGCAAAAATTATAATAAATAATATAAGTATATATATACGAAAAAAAAAAAAATAAAAAACTTGTTTATGTCAAGCGTTTGCAAGCGTTTTGTTTAGTATATATATATACTAATAATTATATATATATAGTTACTTGTTAATAATTTTATTTTTTAACTATTCGAGTAGATCGGAACAATTTTGGTTTTGATATTTTGTTATTTAATTTTTTTTACTTTAATGATATGTTCATTTAATTGCATCATAATGAAATATTCAAGCACAATTATTATCACATACTACTTGATTTTTGTATACATATACTGCACTTGTGCTAGGTTAATAATTATAAAAAAAAAAAATACAAAATAAAACAGAACCAAACAGAGAAGTATAAAATTAAAAAAAAAATCAAATTAATTTTGGTTTTTTTTTTTTTACTATTAAATAACGATTTATTTTGAATGTGATTGTGCTAACTGTTAACCTAAAGACTAAAAGAATTTTGTTAATATTGCAAATTATTGTTTTCTTGTTCATTGTTTAATTATTAAACATGTTTACCAATGGTTTCGATAAGATATATTTACTAAAGTAGTATTTTGAGAATATGATTTGAACTTCCATGTTCTGTATGCAAGAATTCGTTGTAATTTTGATTTAAATGAAAATATTTACTGTTTTTAAGTTGGGTATGGTTTTGATTTTATAATTATTTGCTACTTTGTAATTAAATTATCAAATAATGGAATGGACTTAGAGATAATATAGGCACTCCTTAATTTAGCAGTTATTTTAGATCTCGTGGCTTGCTATCAGAATTAGAAACAAATTTTGTTTGTTTGTGTTGAATTACAAATATAATTAAATTTTTTTAGTTTCTATATATAAAAATTGATTTTCATTGGTCAAAATCGGATGATTACTAATTTATTAATAATGATGATTGATGATCATGATCAAAATAGAATTTAAGAAGAAAATCCAGCTGCAAAACAAATGTGCATGAATTTTTTTTTGAAACGTAATCATATTTGATTTAAACATAAAACAGCCCCTTCTGAATAATAATTTCAATACATATTCTGGAGTCATTGATGGTTCTAGATGTTAGAAAAACAATGTTTTTAATAGTATTTAGTTTTAAAATACGTTTAATATCCCAACGCTGTTTATAAAAGTTGCTTTATATCATTACACTAAGGCCTTGCAACCCGTGGGCAATGCTTTCATTCAATTACAATTAATATAATGTATTTTGTTAAAATCATATTATATATTTTATGTTAACACTTTATTTTGAGTCACAAAAGGGTTAAAATGTCTTTTTTCCCAGTAATTTTATATTCGAATGAAAATTAGAAATAATTATCAACTTCGCATTGCCTAAATTAATAAGCAATGTACAAGCCTCGTACTTATCTATTACAACACCATTCATTTAATAAATATAAATAAAATATGTATATATATATGAAACTGTTCTACATTCTCATTCCAATTAAAAAAAAAAAAAAAACAAAAAAAAAATCGATAAAAGATCGGATACATGATTTATAGAGGTAAAAAATTGATTATGTGGGCAATGTGGTAGTTAAAAGGTAAATTTAATTTTAATGGTTTGTAGATTTTATGCTAAAAATTGTATTATAATGGTTGTTTATTTTATATGTGGAAATAATTGAAAAATGCAGTCATATTTTAGAATGTATCTTGTGTTTTTCTTTTTCTTATTTTTTTTTTTTAATTGAAAAAAAGGGCAAAATAAATTATTAAAAGTTGGTTTTATGAATTAATACTTCATGGTTCATTAGCTATTTTTTTTTTTATTTTTATTTTTAGTTTGTTAAATGCTTCCTCAAGTTTTGCGAATGAATTATGTAAATGGATTGTATATGATTTGATGAAGAAAATTAATTATTTATAGTTATCTAATAAATGAATAATTAATAGAATAAAAATTGATTTTTGATTTATATTATACAACTGTTAAGTTGAATTAATTTTAAAAATTGATTTGGCAAAAAACTCAATTTATGGAATATCCAAACGTGTGGTTAGGATTACAAAATCATATTTTAAGTTTATCTAAAATAGTCTTTTTAACAAATTCTTTGATTCTAAAGAACTCTTATACTTTAGCTTCAAGTTGTTTGAGACTCAAAATGATTAAATCAAATCTCTTACAAATTTCTGAATTCTCCACATTCTATACTGTTCCATTTAAAATTAATTAAAAACAATAAAAAGAGTAAAAGCGTAGACTGTTAAAACTCCGGAATAATTACATAATATCATCCGGTAATAATTATTAAAATAAATAGATCTAGTAGTACACTTGTTATAACTTCGAATTAATTTTATAAAATATTGTACACAATTAATTTAAATTAATACAACTATTAATATTGATTATGAAAATATTGCGAATTTATTTAATAACTATTGAAAAATAATACCGAAGGGAAGTCTATTTTAAGATAATAAAATTTTGTAATATTTTAATAAAAAAATTATATTAGATTTGCAGCTATAGTTTTATGTTTTTGAATGTATATTGATTAAAGTGCCATTAGCATTCAATTAATATAAAATTTTTAATATTGCAACATTAGTATTTAAAAATTGAAATATAAAGCAAAATTCAAATAAAGTTGAATAAATTCCAATAAGAGTACTAAAGTTTATAATAAAAATGTTAAGTATTTCATATATAGTACCTTATAAATAAAGTAATTGTTATTAAAAGATATTAATTTGTAGTTAAGTACTTAAATTAGAAATTAAAAGTTAGCAATTTGTTAATAAAATTAAAAATAAAGTACACCTATTCGCTTCAATAATTAATTTGGATTTAAACATGTTTTTTTCCTAAATCTTAGAAAAACTTAAATTAAGAATACAAAAAAATTAAATATTGAAATTAAATTTTGTTTTTTTTTTCTGATTACGATATATCCGAAAAATGTTTTAGTGATTGCTTAATTAAGTATTTTTTTTTTTTTTTGTTAACTATATTATGCGTAATTTTTAATTTATTCAACCAATTTTTTATATTTTTTTGTATTAAAATTATTATTAAAATTTTTCTTGAATACATTGAAAATTAATTTTGACCTTCAACTACTATACTCTATAGCGTTAAATATTAAAAGCAACTAGAGCATATAATATTAAAGTTTTATACTATGATTTATTTTTTAATTTAAGCAATTTAACTATATAAACTATGGTTTAGTCACTATGTTTTCACTTTGAGAGATTCCATGTTAAAATGGAAAACATTTTTAAATTTAAGTGTTAAAATGTTGATGGAAGATAAATGTTTAAAGATGGTCCAACTTTAAAAAACAGATAATTAAAATAGAATAATTTGTTAAATTGTTTAAAACCTATGCTAGAGGTATCTGAGGAAGAATTACGTGTATTTAGATTTATGTATTAATATTTATTTATATTTTCATCATAGAATGTGAATATAAATCTTTTCTAGAATTATTAGATACAAAAGTATTTCAAATATTTTTGAAAAATTAAAATACACTTTCAATTACACTATCTTTATTTGTTTTATAGTGAATACAACCATTTATTTCAAGAATATTTTTGAATGAGTTAAATGAGTTTTACTATTTAAATTTAACTTCAAAATGCCATTGTTTTTAAAAAATTTATATCTTTTACTGATATATTTATTTGCTTTTTTGATTATTTTCTTTGCTGACACGTGATTTAAAAGTTTCTTTCAAACTATACTTTGAATTCATCAATGAAATCATTTCTCATATGATAAAAGATTGCGTCATAAGCGGTGACGTTGATTAATCTCTGATATTTTTTTTTGATTAATCAAAATATAGTTGTTTTCTTATAAATGATTCAATAATTTTGCTTATATTTTTTACCTCTTATCTTGCTTTACCTACGGTTTAATGTAATAACTTTGAAATTTTAAAAGTATCTATTTAAGATATTTCTGTATTAAAATTGCAAACTTACTTATGTTTCTACAATTCTAAACTACATTCCCATAACCATTGTATTATTATTTTATTATGAATTAGAATACTTAAAAATTATTATTTATTACCTGTGTAGTAAATTAATAATTCAAACAGATTAAAAGTATCTATCATCCATCATCTTTAATTTTTCAATACATATTAATCTTTCAATTAGTGAAATTTTCAAATTTACTTTCTATTTCTTTATGACTCCACTCCATGTAATCAAAGACAAAATTTGAAAAATTTTAAAAGAAAAAATAAAATTAAATAAATCAAAATTTTTTCCCTTTATTCTTTTCCAGGTAATCTTAGATACCAAAAATAAATCATGATAACTAGTTATTAATAAAAAAAAAAAATTTTTAAGTTAGATGAGATGTTTAAAATCAAAAAATTTTTAGTTAAAACACACAATTTTATTTTTAGTTTGAATTCTTCTTAGTTAAAGATAGAAACTTTTATTATTTCATCTTTTTATTTTTGGTTTTTTACCATTTCACTCTAATACCAATAGAAATATTATTGAATCAAATACAGCCGCATGGTTTATTATAATTAACAGAAATCTTTTCATTAAAATTTCACTTTGAATCACTAGTCTAAATATTGTGCAGTTTTTTATTTATTTATATATTTATTAATTTTTAGTTATGCTTGGAATCCGATTTTAAATTAAAATTATAAGTAAAAAAAAATAATATACTTAATGAAAAAAAAAAATTAAATTATTATTGCAAAGATTTTAAGGTATATAAGTTATGTAATTAAAAAAATCAAAATATTTAAAGAAAAGAAAAAACAGTAGCCATGAGAATTCAGTTTTTCAATTAAGTAAATTATGATTTAAAACGCTTTATATAATATTTATTTAATAAAAACTATGTTTTTTGAATTGATCATCATGATTTTTTTTAAAAATTTATAACCTAAAGTGAACATAATTAAATAATTAATTTATAATAGAAATAATTTAATTATCATAGTAAATATAGTAAATGATTAGTATTTTTTTTAAGCCAAAAACAAATAAAAAAAATTCCATTCGTAATGGAATATAAATAATTCTACAAGATAATATACTAAATGTTAATCTAGAATTTCAACCAGAACCATTTTTTTTTTAATGTAATTTATAATATTAATTTTTTTTTTCCTGTATTTAAACTTGTTTTCATTTTTGATCCGGAATAATAACAAAAATTTTAGAATATAACAAGTATTTGATAAAAATGTTGTAGGTAACTTTTTTTTTATATTTTAATATCCGCTTACTGTAACTCAATTCAAGGAAAACTTGGCTTGACTTCTTTTAAAAATAAAATAAAAATAATTATTTTTTTATAATTTAATTTTTAATTTACATTTGTTTTACCAGTTTATTTACTTTAAAAATCAACTATTCTTTTATATATGTATATTCTATCAGTACACCTTGAAGTAAAAAATAAATAAAATTCCTTTACTACATTATTATCCCACATAAATAAAATCTTAAATAATTATTAATTAAACTAATTAAAAAAATAAATTTTAAAATTATTATTATATGTTTAAAACCTGATACTAAATACATATACTATGTATTTAATTAATTTTTTTTTTCATTATTTTTAGTTTATATTTAATTCAGAATTTTATTATTTAAATTAAAGAAAGAGAAAAAAAAAACCATCATCTCAGATTCATTTTATATATTAATTACTTTATTATCAGTTTCCCTATAGAAATTGAAAAAAAAAAATATTTTTGCAAAATAAAAAGAACATAACAACAATATTGATTGTCGACTGCCTGACTACCATATGGCTAATTATAGGATTATTGAAATGAAAACTTGTTACTAACTTATTACAGTATAAATTTAAAGGGCAATTTATATGATTATTTTTTTTTCCTTTTTTCACTTAAATATTTTCACTTTTTTTTTTTTTAATAAATTATCTCACCTCATGATTACATTTTATGTCATTTCTTGTTTTTTTTTTGTTTCTTTTTTTTTCCTTTTTTTTTTTTACTTAAATTTTTTTTTATTTATTGACCAACACTTGAAGGTCAACATTTATGCATCACCATCCACCAATTGATAAAAAATAAAAAAAAAATTGATTTTCTTCAAAAAAAATTTTTTTTTTGTTGTTAGTTTGATTCGATGGATAAAATTTATTCAAAAAAAAAAATGAGTATTAAAAAAATATAAAATGAATATATTGAAAATATATGCAATTTTTTGATATTTTAAATTTAAATGGACTTTGAATTTAAAATAAGAACAAATTAAAAATGCAAAATTAAATTTTTAAACAATTAGTTAAAATTAGAAATTCATTTTTTTTTGTGTTAGAAAAAAAAAGTTTCTCGTCTAAGTCTTTTGATTTAATTAAAATTTTTTTTATATTGCAACTTAAAATTAAAAGTAAAATCTTAAATCAAAATATAAACAAATATTATATAATTTTAATTTTTAATAAGTACAGATTGTGCCCAAATTATTATTATTTTTAAATAAAAATTATGTAAGCGTATCTAGAACAAACAAGTTTATTTCATAATATTCTAAATAAAGGACTTACTTGTAATTCCTAACATGAAATCTTTGTACATGGCTTTTGGCTCTTGTCTTTTATAAGTCCTTGTTTACGATGAACCACGTGATATGTACTTTTCAATAAATTTGTGAGATATTTTTCAAATTCAAATATTCAAATATGGATTTATAGACAAATTTATCTTTCAATTATTCAGTAATTGTTCAAAATAAAACATGTTTTAATAATTTTAAATTCATTTTATAATAAAAAATTATAAATTGAATTTTATTACATCATATTATTTCAAAATACTTATATTTTTGCGTTAATTATATTTTAATGAATTCTAAGATAACATAAAGTATATAATTCAATAACAATTAATATTTTGTTTACAGTTCGCACTTGATTAGTTATTTACTGAATTAGGTATAAGTACTTAAAAAAACTAAAATTCCTTTTTTATTAATTTAAATAAAAAGTATATTAAAACTTTAATTTAAATTCAATGTCACTATAATTTTTTTTTAATTATTTTTAATTTTTTTTTTTTTGAGTTTTTTATTTTAATTACAGTATTTTGTATGTAAAATTAAATTAAATTAATTTCTTTATTCAAATTCATTTATTTTATATATATGTATATGTGTGTTGGTACTTAAGAAAAGTGATAAAACTTCACAATACATATAAAAAATATTAAAAAAAAAATTGAATGCACATAATGCAATAATAAAATATATACTTTATTTGAATAAAAGAAAAAAATAAAATACATATTTATAATAAATGTCAAATAACCTTGTCAAAAATTTCATTCATGTCACTTCATTTATATGTATATATGAATTTAGTTGAAAAAACAATATTTTATTAACTGTTTGTATATGTATTTAAATACAAAACAAAAAAAAAATTTAATCATAAATTAATCATAAAAATTACTTAATATCTCATTTTATATCTTTTAAATTGTATTTTGATTTTTTGTTTAATACTTATTTTCATTTTTTTTTTGTGGTTTTATTTTTGTGTTTTTTTAATTTTTATTCGAATTTAAATGAAACTATAATAGTATATAAATTATAAATGAGTAACGAATACCGTTAGACTCGACTAACGAGCAGCGAAGTTCTTAATAAAAATAAAAAATAACTGTTTTAACTGTTCTAATATTAAGTATTTTTCTGATGGTAGATTTGTTTTTTTTAAGTCGATAGTTAGTTCTTTTAATAGTTAGTTCTCCTTTTCGTGGTAAAATGAAAGTTATATTTGGTTCTATACAAATTTTATTTAATTTTTTTTAATTTTTACTTCCTACGCGTCTTTGATTGCATAAACCGTTAATATATAATTTCAAATACCTTTGATTTCAATCTTTTCTAATTTTTTTAACACATTAATCACAAACTTGGAAAATTATCTTTTTATACTATAAGAACTCGTGATTATATAGGATCGGATAGAGCTGGGTTAAATTCAAATAATTTGATGAGTTTGATTGAAAGTCATTGATGAGGTTGTCCACTTTTAAGATGGTAGAAAGCTTACCATTCTTGTAATTCTAACAATAAATGAATTACTGTAACAAATACAGTGCCAATTATTCACATAGTTGGAATATGCAGCTGCTTTTTATCTGGTGGCTACTTTTTAGATATTATTTGTGACAATAATGAATTAATATTAATATTAATTAATGAATAATATTAAATGAGAGTTGCCGTGTTTTATTAACTCCAATATTACACAACAGGCGCGACAAAGGGTGATAGAGAACCTCTTTACATTAATGTGAAATCTCAATAAATTTATTGTTTAATTTAGGCTTCAATTTATTACATTTAGTTAAAATTTTTTAATATTTAGTACTCATAAACAACTTTTAGTTACCTTATAGACATTTTCATGAAACATCAGTCTGACCTCAATGACATAAAAATATGACATTCATATTAATGACATAACATCAATTCAATATTTATAAAGATTTCAGTATAAATCTTAGTGCGAGATCGACATAATTTTTACTAATTGAATTCTTTTCAATTTCAATGTAAACATTTATTAATAAAAAAAGGTTTTCTTCTCTTTAAAAAAAATATTAACCCATGTACACATGCATGTACATAATTCGTACATGAACGTGCCAACTATTAAATTAAATAAAAAAAAAATTTTTATAATTATACCAAATTTTGTTTTTAGATTTTTTTTCTACATTTAAAATTTTATTTAATTGAAAGCGGCAGTTTCATTTTCATTTAATAAATGATAATAATAAAAAAAAAAAAAAAAAACCGTTATCTTAACAACTAACCTACCATAATTTTTTTTTTTATTATTATTATAAATAGCGTGCAATGCTATTATTAATAATAATAACGGCGCTAATAAATAATTGTTGTATATATATGTATATACATTTAAACAATTTTCGTTTGAAATTTCTTCATAATTCTATGTACACGTGTGTGTAAGTATGTAAGATGACATTCATTAAAAATGTTAAGATTAAAAAAAAAACAACAATAATAAAAGAAAAAGGTTTAATAAACAAAAAGTAAAAACAAATTCAGTTTTTATAAAATTTTAGATGAGTTTGTTTTTTTTCAAATTATGATCGAACATCCGTCTGTCAATCGGATGTCAGATTTTGTTTTTGTAATTTCTCAATCAATTATTACGGTATTTTCTTTTTTTCTGTATATCAATTGAATTTTTTCTAACATTATTCCATGATTACTTTAAAATTTTAGGAAAATACCGTAATCATTAAACATGTATTATTGTGTAACTTATAAGTGTCAATTTTAATGACATCATATAAACTTAATATGATTTTACAAATCAAGTTATGTGTATTATAAAAATCGGAAAAATTACCAAAGTAGTGTGTTTTCGATCTAATCTAATTTTTAGAAATTAATTGTTGTGAGGGATTTAGTTTTTTAAAATGGAAATCAAAATATTTTTATTTTTACCAATAACTGTATCCTAATAGTAAAACACGGCAACTCTCATTCAATATTTCTTAAGTTGTAAGATTATTCATAAGGTAATTAATCGTTTCAATTCTTTAAATATACTGTCCACTATCCTTTTCAACTTTAGTAATTCTAACTAATGCATCCCCTGTTCTTAAGTTCCGTTATTAATTTTTTTTTTAACAAAAAACGGCAAGTCCAACATTGGTAATTTTCATTCATTTACAAATTTTTAACATTAAATACCTACTCTTTAAAGTTAAATTAATAGTTAAAAAAAAAAATTTAATTATTTAAATTGACCTTAACACGACTGTATTTTGATAACTGATTTCATAATTTTAATGTTTTCTTAAACTTTTGTTGATTTTTTAAATTTTTTTTTCTAATTTTATATTTTATTTTTCGGCTTAATTAAGACATTTTGGGTAATGATGCATTGAAATTGGAAAAAAAAAACGATTACAAAAATGATTAGAAAAAATATATATATATTTTTAATCGTTTCAATTGATAAATAAAAGACTTTATAAAATATACACATCAATGAAGTATTTTTGAAAAAAATGTCATATTTTGACAGGTAAACATACAAAAATGATAAATATCCAAAAAAAAACAACAAAAACAACTAAATAAACTTAAGGTGTTAAAAGAAGAATTAATAAAAAAATGTGGCACAGAATTAAACGATGATAAAGTATTTTTCGAAATAATTTAAAATTAAATTACTTATACGAAAACTTCTTTGAACTTCTGATTGGTTTTGTGCGTCTGTTAAATGGTTTTTGCAATAAAAAAAGCAAAAAATTAATCAAGTTCATAAAATTTAATTTAAAAAAAAAAACAGTTGAAGGAGGATAATTTTTTTCAAAATAAAGAAGGCGTTTTGGCGGTCTCAGTTGCCCTATTCTAAATTTATAAATTTTGTATTTTGAGATATTAATTCGTTTTTAATTTAAAAAAAAACAAATAGTGGTTAAATTAAGTGTTTGTTTTTGATTAAAACCACATCAATATTTTGTATTGAATTTCAAAAGATTTTAAAAAAAAATTATGCGGTTTTTTTTTAATAAAATATAATTTATAATTCGATTTTTAATGAAATTTTAATTGATTTTTCAAGGAAATTTATCTTACAAAATATTTTATTAATTTTTTTTTGATGGGCTACTTTATATAAATAGTATTATATAATTAAATTTGTCATATTATGTATATTTAAATCATCAGTTTTCTGTGAGTCATTTATTAATCAATTTGGCATTAGATTTTAGACACTTGACTATCTTGAAAATAATTAAGTGGGTGGAATCTATACATTAAAATAATTAAATGTTTAAAATCTAATTGAAGAGATATTGAAAGCGATCTTATAATGGTGCAGCATATTAGAACAAATCTTTTATCTGATAATAGAAGAGGAGTCTAGTTTGTTTAAAAAAAAATCAATCATGCAATTTTAGTAAGCAACAGTTAATAGCAGTATACATCTGAATAATGGCGTAGTGGTATAGACGTCACAGTTTATGTGGAAGGTCTCGGGTTATAACCCCCGTCAGATCATATCTATCAGTTAATAGCACCATACATCTGACTATAATGGCGTAGTGGTAGAGACGTCGCGTTTCATGTGGAAGGTCTCGGGTTCAAATCCCGTTCAGATCATATCTAATAAAAAAAATATCGTAAAATTGTATAATTATATCGTAATAGTTTATATCTTAATATAAAAATAAGATTTAATTAAAAATGTATAAATAAATCTTGTGTAAAATAATAGATGACGCCAAAATTAACATTTGTGTATTCATAATCTTATACAATAGCTATATATCCGAGTAATCAACGGCTTAGTGAATATAACGTGTAAATAAACTGAAGCCAAGTCTAAATAGAATATAAAAAAAGCAGTCAACAATATTTGTCAATCATAAAGAAAGAAACAGAATGCATTCACCAGAAATAATATGTAAAACTACAAGTAAAAGAATTTTTTATTAAAATTGATCTTTTTGAGACTCTATTCCGCATTTAAAAATAATCCTGCAGACCTCATAATTTTTTTTGCTTTACTACTCCTTTTATAAGTACAGTGCTTTCAAAAGGAGTAGTTTTACTATTTCTGCTCCTAGTAGTATTACTTACTATTTCTCTCCATAAATGTTTTGTCTCTAACATTTTATTTCCTTTGACGGTTCTATTCAAGTGCCTTGTTGTTGTTATGCAGTTTGGAAATCTTCAGAAAATGTCACTTACCCATCTGTACTTTCTTTTCTTGATAGTTATTTCTATTGGATCTTGATCAGTGACTTTCCAAGTATCGATCTTCATTAATTTTTCTTCTTGGCCAGTGTACATAAAATTCGAAAACAATTGTTTACAAATAGTTTTAGTTTCTGTGTTTCCTTCTTGTTTACCAGCTATATTTCGCCACCATATAAGAGGACGGATATTTTACATGCTTAGATTATTCTTAGCTTTGTTTTTCTTGCTATTTGCGATTATCTTCATATCTTCGATATTACATCTTCAATTGATATATTTTCAATTGTAATTTGTCTTCTATTCTTAATGCTCGCTCTCATTATCTTTGTTTTGTAATTTGGAAAAATCATAAATAATATTTAAAATCAAAAATAACTCGTGATGTACTCCACAAATTGTTATTCAGTTTCATATAGAATGTTATCATTACCTAAAATCGTTTCCATTATTATTTTCATTTAAAAAGGATTCAATACAACAATTAACAGTGAATTTCCATTTCACAAATGGTCTGGTGTAGATTATTTATATCATTTTCAAGGCTTCAAGAGTCATACAAAAGACAATTAAAATATATTTTTTCAATTTTAAAATCTATTTTCCGGCATCAATTTCATTTTTATTGTCAGAAAATACTCAAGCAAAATAAAACCCTTTCGTTTTCATCGTAAAACGTGATCATAAAAACGTATTACATGTCTTAAAAATGGTAATTGCAAAGATTAATTTTACTTCTTCGTCTTCTTCTTCCTCTTCTTCGTCTTCTTCTTCTTCTTTGTCTGATTAACCATATTTTTGCTTTGGTTTACTCATTTATTTCATTTTACTTTTATATCGTCGTACATTGCTCTATTTATTGCATTCCAGAACAAGAAAGGGACAATGAAAAAGCGAAAAGTGCTTTAAAAAAAAAAAATTATACAAAAAAAAACTAAAGCCAAACTATACATAAAACAATATTGAAAGTGAATGTTAATTCATCAGGAACGACAGCTACTTTGCAGTTAAAATTTAAATGTTAAAAATTATTTAATTTTTTTATTTTACATTTTTATCATTTACTGATTCTTGTGCTTATTACCAAATATATTATAAAGTTTAGACCTTGAAAATTATTTTATATTATTATGTTTTTTAAATTATGATGATGATGATCTCTTTTTTTTTTATTGTTATGAATTGGTTTATGCTCTATAAATTTTAATAACAGTAAAATGCAAAAAAATAATAAAAAAAAGTGAAAAAATTAAAAAAAAAGAGTGAAAAAATTTAAATATAAAAAAACAAAATGCAAAAGGAATAAAAAAAAATGCTACAAAAAATCTGGTATAAGTATGAGATTCATTTTGTAAATGAACAATGAAAAATGTAATAATTACACCTTCACTTACACTGGATGGATGTTTTAACAAGTAAAGAGCGATCAACTTGAAAAAAATAAACAAAAAATTTGTAATACCAGTTTTTGTTTTATTGTTAAATTATTTATATTTTAATTGGATAAATTACTTAGTACTGTTTACAATTGGTAAAAATTATCATAAATCAGAAACAAATAAAAATAAATGAGTATGATAATTATTTATCATTCCATAAACTGACCAGATTCTTAAAATAAAAAAACAGCACCAACTGCGTGAACTCGAATCTTCATTGAAATAGTCTGAACTTTAAAACAATTTTTGTTGTATTGGATATTAAATATAGCAGAAATCAATTCTTACATCCGGCATTGTAGTCCTGGTGACATTAGGCTACTTATACATATTAGAGAAGTATATAACCAAAAACCGCATAAAGCTGAACTGAAACTAAACTTTGTGAAGAACATGCCTTTAAAGTAAAATGCTAAAAAGTCATTAGCAATGATTAACACAAACATAGACTTTAACAATTTTTAGCTACCTCGGCAGTATCCTTACCACAAGCGGAGGAGCTTTTCCTGCAAGAACATGAAAAATGTCAGTAGCGAAGGAAATTGAGAATACCAGTAAAACGTGGTAGAAGTCAAAGATTTTGCTTACAATAGAGTGTTATATGGAAGTTTTGTGGAAGCGTTATGCTTTCCTTTTACTATATATATTTAGTAGAATATACATATGTATATACACCAAAAATAAAACCTATGAACGATTTTAATGTTTCGCTTATTTAACTGTTTACGACTTAATTTAAGAAGGGTGATAACTTTTTCGAATCTACCACACAATTTTTTAATCATTTATGTTCCCATAATCTTAAAAAAGATGCCTCATGTTTACCTAAAGTAAATCTGTTCATGGTTATTTTAGTAAAAGAAATATAAGAAACCCACCTAAAATAAATTTAAATGGTGTATTTGTATCAATCGAAAATTCAGCAAAGTCATACCTAGAAATGACACTAGATGTCAAGTTAAGGTGGAATGAACATGTTAAAAAGACAAAAACTAGAACTTGAAAATAAATACAGAGAAAATTACTGGCTCCTAGGCCGTAAGTCTAAATTAACAATATTTAATAAAGTGTTAATTTACAACCAAGAAATTTAACTAGTATAATTATATGGCATTCAACTTTTCTCTCTAAGTTCTCTCTGGTATGTACGTAATATTGACATTCATAGAGATTTACAAATTCTCAAAGTTATAGATGAAATAAGTAAATATACCATAAAGCATAAAGCTCGTCTAGAAGGGTATATAAATATTGAATATTGAAATATTAAATACTCAGTTAATAAATAATCAGGAAAATTACAGAAAGGCTTAAAAGAAAAAGATCTTTAGATAATATATTATAAAGTACAGATTTTCTAACAGTTGTTCGTTTTTTAGGAATTTAAAAGGTGCATCTAACGCATCTATCTAACAAATTCGCAACGCAAATATTTTATACTTTGATTTGCGCATAGCGCATGATACTTAAGCACATATTTTATTGCGACTTACTAGATGGAATCATTTGCTGTACTCTACGTATTCGAATTTCTTGCATAGTTAGACACAACGTTTTTAATAATTAAATAATTTGTCTTAACAAAAAATGTCTTTCATAAAATTGTTATTATGAATGAATTATTTTGCATAAATTTCATTGTCTCATTAACTTATTCAGGAACTGTAATAACACAATATTTTCTTGCTTGTATTATTCAGGGGGCTTGCCTTTTCCTAGCATTCATATGAAATCGAAATAGCTATGGACATGATTCATATACGTTTGAACAACAAAGTTAATAAGTTTTCATTCAAACTTTTTATTTAACTTCATAATAAAGTTTGATAAACAGGTTCAAGTTTTTTCAGGTTCAAGTGTTTTTTTTTATTTTAAAAACAAAAGATATTTCTATATATTTTTCAATTTTAAATATTTCAATTAATTAATTTCAAGAACAGCAGTTAGCTAAGGCGTTGTTGGCAAAGAATAAGAAAAGTGAAAGAGAATATTTTGTATTAATTGTAAATCAAAATCAATGTTTTGTTTGACTATAAAAATCTGCATCAATTCTAGATTCAAAATTAAATTCGAAATGAAGTACTCTTTGAAAATGAAACTACTTCACTTTTATTTATAAGTTCAAAAAGTTCCTTTAAAACTTCGAACTCTCTTTGAATTACGAATTTTGCAAACATTCAATATGTCAATAATGGAACATAAATAATTTTGATAATATTCATTATGACTAGTTCATCACTTCAAATTTTTTTAATAATTTTTTTTAAATTATCGATTTACTTCACCTTTCTTACACTTAAATTAAAATTAATCTTAATATCGATCTGATTTGTATATTATAATCCCAATGTAAAATTAATGGTATTAATATATCGTGACAATTCACATTTACACCTTTTAAAAATTCTCATATATATTTTTTCAATTTATGTTTATTATAAGGAATCCCCAGCTGAGATTTAAGTTATGATTTTTTTTTTTTTTTTGGGTTCAGATGCACTATACAGGCACACACTGCACATACTGGGAAATTCACTTCCGAATTAATAAGAAAAATAAAAGAGAATTGAAAAAATAAAAATATGTTATAATTTATATTTAAAATGCATCATTAATTTGTATGTTTTTTTTTTGTTTAATCATTTAATAAGTCCATTGTACTTTGAACTTGATGCCAGGCCCAACTCTATATATGCATAATTCTCATAAACTGATAAATATACGAAATTTTAATTTTGTGTGTGTTTTTTTTTAGTCTTAATAAGGTGTGTCACATACCCTTTTTTTTCTACACTGAGAGTACGTACACAGGTACTAAAAAAAACAAAAGACTTGAATGCGTGAAAAGTTTTTATACTTGTATTGGAATTTTAATACAAATAAAAGGTGAAATTATTAAACATTTTAATGTTAAATAAATAATTAATTGAATGGAATCGGAAGTAAAAGTTATATATAAATATACATATATATTAAGTAATAAAACAATTAAAATGAGAGTCTCAAGGTTAACTGATATAAGATGAACATATTAAAATAATGTTGCCAAAACCTATGTACTTATATAATATTTAAAGGCGAATGTTTTTACTACAAATTATATAATTATTTAAGGTTAGGAATTTTATAGGACTGGTGATAAAATGATGAAATTCTTTGTAATCTTAAGATGAATATACAAAAAAAAAATGTACTTATTAATTTAATATATTTTTGTGTTAAAGGGTGAGGTGAATATATAGTTTCAATAATTTGTGAATTTATGTTTTTAGGTGAGTGCATTTAAAATAAAAAGAAATTTAGGTGCAATACTTAATTACGTTAAAAGGGAGAGATGGAATACGAATATAAAATGTATGAATGTAAAAAATGAAGGTGGTGACAGAACATTTGTTATTATTTTTTTTAAGTAAAATTATAAATTATGAGAGTCGAGCCTTTTACAATTTGAAAAATGACGACCCTTTTTAATAAAAAATTAACTTAAAACTAAAAATTACACTCACAGGATTGGACTAAATTAAATTAAAATACTATTTAAAGAATTTTAAAGAAATAAAGAAAAAAAGTGCAATAATTTGAGTTTATAATTCTCTTACATATGCATTTATTACATACGTGCCCATTATAAAAGAGTCATTGGAGAGAGTACTTTATTAATTCTAAATCTTCAATAACCAACTGTTACTAAAACATCGGATTAAAAAATTATAACAGCTAATAAAGCAAAAATTCTCACAATGTAAAATTTGACATGTCTTAAAGATTGAAGTAAATAGTTTCAATAATTTGTTCAATTTCACCAAAATTTGGTGAATTATAAATAAGATAATGGTTGGCTCGTTAAATGATTATCCGCTATAACAAAATATTGAAAATGATTATCCGCTAGGTTAAGAAATTAAGAACATACATATTAGGATTTAAGAATCGAAAAATAATTTATCCTAAAGTTGTAGGATGTTATATGATACTTCAATATGAATGATAAGATGTTATATGATACTTCAATATGAATGATAAGAACCATTAAATAAGAGTATTAGAAAGTAATTTTTATTTATAGTTTATTTACTAATTATAAATGAAGCCAAATAATTCTGCTTAAAGTAAAATGAGTTTAAATGATATGTTAAATATGTAAGAATTTACTTAGAGAAATAGGAATTGGAGAATTAGAAATGAAATAGGATAATAATGGAAAGTTGGAAGTAGATAGGAAAAAAACCGATTTATATGTAATACAGAACTGAACACATTTGATGGTTGAATATTTTCCATATTTTATTAGATCTTACAATAAACGAGTTTTCATAACCAGTTTTGAAACACCAAGGATTCGCAAAGTGCTAAGAATTTGGAAACTCAATTCCTATAATTTCGGTTGCGTTAAATTTAATAGAACATGTGTAATTGCCTATAAGATATCTATCAAAGAGATAATGATCCAACATTTTAACTGTGGTAAAAGGAATAAAATTAGGTGTAATATGAGATTTTTGTAAATATGATTTAAAGAATTTAAAATATTTGGTTTGAAAAACCCCATTAAGTTGTAACGGACCATTTTCTTTATAATAAGTTCAAGTATAAAAATTTGTTTTAACCTTTTCACTAAAATGGAAGTACTTTTTTCAGTATATAGATGCACTAGTCTTGTGTTATATACAGCTTAAATTTAAACTATTTAAAATTTTAAGTGACCATATGTCTCAAAATGAATCGAAAAAAGAGTGCAAAGTAGAAAACTCAAATGCATTTGTCAAAAGTAACTATAGATGTTAAAATAATTTAACTGAACCTGTAAAATTGTATTATATACACCAGACAAAATTACAGTTTATTATATGTAGTATATATACATAAAGTAAAAGGACTTTACAATATTATACAAAATTTTTAAATAAATAAATATATTAAATTAGTCTCTTTAAAAACTGCACCAAACTTTAACACAACATTAATATAAAATAAAAAAATAAAAACAAAAAAAAAAAAACGAACACATATATATAATAATAATTAATTATATTAATGACAAACATTTAGTCAAATTTTCGAAATAAACCGATTATTTCGTATATTAAAAAAAAAAAACTTTTTTGTATTTAAACTTAATATATATATTAATAAAATGAATTCACTATAGTTTTTATAATATATATATGTCTACCATTAAGGTCAATTTATTTTATTTTTTTTTTTGATCATTTTATTTTTTATATTTTCTTATATTTATATATATATATATATACTTATCGAATTAATTATCACTCTTTTTTTATATTCATTTTACATGTGCAAATTGTTTAAAATTTGTTAGTTAATTGTTATAATTTATAGTAAAAAACAACAAAAAAAAAAAAAAAAACAGTTAAAAAAAAATTCATTTTATTATAAATTAATATCTTATTGTTCTTAAAATTGTTTATACATATATACATTTTTATTTTAAAAGACTATAATATACAATAAAAATTATATCCATTTAATTTTTATTTTATTAAAATCTTTGCAAAAAAAAACAAATTTTCATTGTATACCGTTATAATTGTATTAAAATATAATAGAAATATAATCCATAATACAAAAATGAAAAAAATGAAAAAAAAAAAAATACCGTTATCTTGTTAATTTTTTTTCGCGCTTTTATTTTGATTGAATCGTTCAATCCCGTTAAACAAACTGTCACAGTTTTCACTTAAAAAATTCTATTTATATAGGTGATGTCGAAGTCGAAATCTTAAAATTTGAAAATTATAACGGTATTCTTATAATATTGCATTTAATATACAATTTCTTATATACTCTGTATACCAAAAAATATTTTTTTTATTGAAACAAGTTTAAGAATTTTTTTTTTTTTTTTTGACAGTAGTTTTGTAAAAACAAACAATCGGCCATTTTTTTGATTGAAAAATATATATATATATAATATCTTATATATATATATAATATTACGGTAAACGGTTTTTTTGTACTTTTTTTTTAATTTAACAAGAAATGTGAGCATCATTTTAAAAAAAATTTATAACGTTATAATAAAACGCCCTTGACCCAATTCGAATTCTTATTCCCGATCATATATTTTATAATCATTATCATTATTCTTATTATTATAGAAATCAATTCAAATTAAAAATCGAATTTCCGTATATTAAAAAAAAAACAAAAAAAACAAAAAAAAATCAATACAATTTGTACACATAATATAAAATACAACAAAAAAGTATATTTCGAATCCGGAAGTGGATATTCATCTGCATCCGAAAATAAAAAAAAAAAAAAATAAAGAAGCCGCTATTCAGGAAATATAAATGTCTGTATTAAGAATTAATATAAATGTTTTATATTTTTTTTTAAATACACAAAGGAAATAAAAGATAAAAGTAAAAGTCTTCTGTTTTTTTTTTAAACAAATGTGATCAATCAATAATATAGTTTGAATAAAGATTTTTAATTTTAAATCTTAAGATAACTTATAACTATAATATAAAACTGGTTATTTTTTTATATACTCTATTATACTATGTATGAAATTTTTGGGTTTTTATTTTTTTTCTAAAATTTTCTATAGAAAAAAAAAAAAATTAATTAGTGCGTTTTGTTATCATTATCACATAATATCCGAATTGAACATACACTGATATACATAATAGAATTCTCATGAAAATTAAGGTAGCACATATGCATCTTGATCAAAAGAAAGATTTTTTTTTTTTTTAAATATTTTATATAATATATAAATATATAGATAGTATTAATATAACATGATTAACCAGATATGTATATTTATTGTATCTATATAACAAGATCTAATAATCTAATTACTATAACGTGTGTCTTAATTTTAATTAATAATAGGTTGGTTGGTTTTTTTTTTTTTTTGAATAAATTTTAATTATAGGTGTATAATAATAGTATATTCTGAATTCTTTTTATTAACATTTATTTGAAGTTTGAAATTCGAAACGAAATTTAACGAAAATTGAATATCAAAATCATTGAAAAACGTATTAAAAATTGATATACAAAATAATTTAAAAAAAAATATTAAAAAACAAGTAATTAAATAACAGTAATTCGATGCAAGAGAAACAGGAAGAAAAAGCCTTGTCTAAAATGGCTGAGTGGCACAGTGGTTAGAGTGCTGACCTTTAATGCAAAAGACGCAGGTTTGGATGCCAGTGAAAGTGAAAAAAAACTTTTATCTGGTTTTTGACTCGACTTAGTTATCATTCGCCATTGGGTTCAAATTAATGGCCTAATCAGTAATTAATAATTATATATCTTTAATAAAGGATGCACTAATATAATAATATAAAAAAGAACAAAATACAAATAAATAATTTATTTGAATAATAAAACTCACAGATATAGAATGCCATACAATTTAAATACAAAATATTGCAATTTAAACAAAAATAGAATTGTATCTATTGAAAATCTAAGATGTTTCTGCATGGCCTAATACTACCTCATGTTTAAATTGTATGTGGAATTCATTAAGATCAATTATAAAAACACGAATATAATATGATCCTCTGTTCCAACGTGTACCTATGATATAGACAGGTTTATTAACCGTCTTATCCTCAGTCTCGATGGGAAACTTCCTGAATTCGAAACCATGGTCCGTTTATGTACAATTCCCATTTTACTTTAGTCATTAGTAACCTACATTATGAATTTTATTAAGATAGCATCATACTTTTTTTAATTTATCTGTACAGACGGGTGAAGGTTGTGACACTGGCAAGTGACGACGATCTAGAATATATATACATTTCCAAATCAAGCATGTATTCATTTGGTGGTTATAATACTGCACTTAATTAGTAATCTTATTATTCTATTTTAGGTGGAGGGTTTAATAACTAATAACAAAGTTGTTTTCTAAATCTTCTTCAGCTCTATTAGCCCTATTCAATATATACCTTTGTTTATTTATTTTTAAATGATTTTTATGTATTCATATTCTCATCTTAGTGAGAATTTTTATTAGTTTCTATAGTCAAACTTACAATTTGCTAAGAGCTAAATTAGCATTTCCGTAACTTTATTTAATCAGTATAAACTTATTTTAAGTTAAGAGTTATCTAATATTGGTTTTCTTAATTCCTAAGGTATTGATTTATTACTTCTTTGATTACAATTTTATCTAATCAAGAAAATTACAAATAACCCATGGTTTAAGTATACTTAAAAACTTTGGTTATTTCCAGAAGTTCCTTATATAGCTCTGTTATATTCCATATATACATTTTTTTATCGTTCTTAATTAAATTTTTTAGCGAACAACTAATCAAATCAAATGGTTTAAATGGTTTAAATATGCTTAAAAACTTTGATTATTTCCAGAAGTTCCTTTTATAGCTCCTTTATATTCCATATATACAATTTTTTAACCGTTCTTAATTCAATTTCTTAGCAATCGACCAAATTAAATCAAAACTTTTTAGTTTATAAAGCTCATTTTAATTTAAAATAGTGTGGAAATTAAAAAAAAATATAATAAATTTATAACATACATATTCAAAGAAATATATACTTTGTATGAATTAGAAAAATTTAACACTTGAAAACTGTTTATTTAAAGAACCACCTCTTAAGTCTTAAAACCAAAATTGTTAAGAAAATAGAAATAAAAAAATTCAATTAACGTAAAAATTGCACAACCCTAAATTGTACAAAAAAAAACTAAATGCAATTATTGAACATGTTGATGCATACATACCGGATTTTTTATAACAAATATTAATGGATTACTGTATATAATTCTTACACTTTGAATTATTTTAATTACTTAACATTTGAATTACTTTGTTGCATTACTTTATTTGTAAGAATCATACTGGATAACATGTTTCTATTATAATATTATATTTCAGAATACATGCATTTTTCTAAGTATATGTATATACTTGTGTATATACACACTTCAAACATAATTATGTGCAATTTTTAAAAAAAAATTAGATGTTTTATTAAAAAATTCAGTAAATAAATGATTAATTAATTTAGGTTTATATAAGAGAACGTAAATATTATATATAAATACATATATTATAAGAAAATTGACAGATAGATGCAGTTTAACATTTTACAAAATAAGATCTTAACTATAAATACATTATATATATATATCTGAGATATGACATTATATATATATTTTTATTATTATTTATTTACATTATGATTTAATACATTGCAATGGATTCATTAAAAGACTTTGAATTTAAAAATTTAAACTAATGTCAAAAATAAATTTCTGTCAAATTTATGTTAAATGTCAAATTTTATTAAATTTAATTTAAGATTAGTAAAAGTAAATTTGTCTTAAATGTTTTAATTAAAATATTATTATTATGACTAATATTATTATTATTATTATTATTATTATTATTATTCAATTAATAATAAAAATTAAAATATTTTTCAATATACTCGGTAATTAATTAAAAATAGTTAATTAATTTAATAATATTAACTTACATAATCGAAGATTAACGATAAATTATATTTTATATGATATAAGTTAAAACAACAAAAGATTGATTGATTTCATCGCTCTCTTCCTGAACAATTTCTCGAGTTTATGTCAATTTGCCTAAACTCATTTCGCAATAATACAATTCGTCTACAATTTCTAAAAAAAAACAAATCTATATATGCATTAATGTACACATATATATTGTGAAAACTAAATGTCCATGTTGTCAAAAGTCCTGTTACAATAAGTCTCTTTTGTCCTATAGCATTAGATAACATGCTTTTTCCAAATTGAATTAAGGCAGAATGGCTTTCTCATATAATTTTTCCACTCAAATACTTGAAATAATTATTAGATTAACTCTTAATTTTTTTTTTTTTTTACTGGCACCACTACGCGCTAACTTTTCACTGTTATAGACTAAACAGTCTTACCACATGTTCATGTCGGAATAGGGGGAATAATTATTTTCGTGTTATTTGAATTGATCCTAATGAATTCCACATACAATTTACATGAGATATTATACTACGCCTTATAACATGTAGAAAATGTCTTAGATTTTCAATAACAACATTTCTATTTATCGTTAAATTGTAATATTTTGTATTTGAATTATATGGTATTCTATATCTGTGAGTTATATTATTCAATTAAATTATTTGTTTATATTGTTTTATTAATGCATTCTTTATTAAAGATATATAATTAATAATTATTGATTAAGCCATTAATTTGAACCCAATAGCGAATGTTAGCTGAGTCGAGTCGAAAACCAGATAAAAATTTTTTTTTCTCACTTTCACTGCGATTCGAACCTGAGCTTTTCGCATGAAAGGTCGGCACTCTAAGCGCTGTACTAGCCAGCCGATAAATATTTGTACATGGAAAATTGTATGCCTTAATGAAATAATAAAAGATTATAACTTATACGTGCTGGATAAATAAAGTGTCAGCAATTAATAACCTAAAATTAAAAAAAAAAATTTTAAATTTAACATAGAGTTGCCAAATACTAGTTACATCTTTGAAGTTTTTTAAAAAGTTTTTTTTTTTAAATTAACTAATATTTAAATAACTATATAATTAATGTATAATAAGGTGACAATAGTCAGTTTAAATACTATTAATTTGTATAAACAAGAAAAATAAACTTCTGTATCTAAATAAAGTTTATACCGTTTAATAAATCTTCCATCACTTATTCATAGACACCAATTTTTTCAACTTTTTAAAAAAAAAATGTTTAATAATAATTGATGGAAAATTTGTTTTTTTATGGATTTACATTTTTAATTCATCATCAAAAGCTTTTGTAATAAAATAGATGGGCATGAATTCTTGCAAAATAAACTTAGCATCATTAGGCTTTTTTTGTAACTTTGACTATATATGATTTGAATAATTTAAGAAAAAAAAATTTTTAAAACCCAATTACAACAATAATAGTAGAAAAAAAAAAAGTTATTAAAAAATCTTGTGACATGGCATTTAAAAATACATTTAAATTTATTTATGCAGGTAATGAGTTCATCTTCTGCAATCAATATTCTTCTTCTTCTTTCTGATTAAACTCTTTATGAACTTATTAATTTTGTCACGTTGTCATTGTTAAAAAAAAATGATTTTTCCAAAAGTCTTTATTTTAATTTTTAACTTAAAATTGTTATTTAATATTGGTTTCATTTAAACTAGTATCTTATATTTATACCTTTGTTATTGAATATCTAATGTAATCTTCAACTTAAAAAATAAATTTATTCATTCAAAGTGATATAACATGTGCAACAACATAATTTATGTTTTTTGTTGCATATTTTTATGTTTTTAGCAAATTTTTAAGAAAAATTTTAAATGATTTTATTACTTTCAGTCAGTTCAGAAGGTAAGACGATGAAATATTTTTACTATGAATCATAGAATCAATAACAACATGTAATAGAAAACACTTGATCTGCATAATATCTCAAAGTTTTAATCTTTAAACAAAACTAAAGTCAAAATCCAAAACTAATTATTGAACACACAATTCTGAAGAATTAAGTATTTAAAAAGTTGAAGCCTCTTCAAATTTCCTTTTTTATGGTAATTTTTGCACATGAAAATTTAAAAGCTTAGTATTAGGAATTTTAAATACACATATTGTAAATATTTGAATCTACTTTGCTTAAAATAATGAGATCGGTACAAAAAATCTAAAAACCGAGATTATAAAGGACAAAATCCATACTAAGACAAAATTCCCAAAGCCAAAATTACAAAATGTTTATATACAAATTAAAGTTTTATAGGGAACTCAGTGGGTAAGCATTTGGCATACTAACCGAGAGGGTGTGGGTTCGATTCCCATACGGGTAATGAATTTTTTCAATTGAAAATATAATTTTTCGTTACAAATCTCCATGGTTACCAAATATAATTTAATTATAATTAATAAAAAAATACCATAATATAAACAAAATGATTAATATTGGGTTCAATTTCTGTACAGGTCATGAATTTTTTAATTGAAAAAATAATTTTTTCGTTACAAATCTCCATGGTAACCAAATCTAATTTAAATA
The DNA here is from genome assembly GCA_963082915.1 of Dolichopus griseipennis. Taxonomy (NCBI): domain Eukaryota; kingdom Metazoa; phylum Arthropoda; class Insecta; order Diptera; family Dolichopodidae; genus Dolichopus; species Dolichopus griseipennis. The sequence goes on along the minus strand of OY720444.1, from coordinate 77,062,023 downwards.
TACAAATAATATAATATAAAAAAAATAATTAATATTGTAATTATAAATAAATAAAAAGTATTTAATTTAAGAAGTCCAAATGCCAAATAGGCAAAACACTATAATAATATAAGGCAATATTTACATTTACTCTGGTACTACAAATAAATAAATAAATTGAAGTTCATTCGAGATTCTGAATTGGGAGCAGCTTTATAGCTGGTTACAAATTCAAGGTTTTGGAGATTTTATCTTGGCGGTGTTGTAAGATTTAATCTTAAGGATTTTGCACCCAATCCAAAAGTAATTTCAAATTTCTTTAAATTATTTTTCGCAAAATCAACGCCTCTAAAATAAACTCCAGATTTAAAAAACTACTTTATTTGATTTATTTTTGTTCTTCTAATGAATAATGTTCGAATGGTTATTAAAAAACATTTTTTATGATGTTAAAGTCATTAACGTTTTTACTCTAATTGAGTAATAAGTTATAATATATATAGTTAATTAACAACTTTATGTGATTTTTTTTTTGAAAGAGTTCAACACCAATTATTTTTTAAAAGAAATAAAATTATTCAATTGTAATTATTATTTAAAAAATCATGCATGATTTTTAACAAGTAGTATAAAGCTACCATTTAATTTGAAAAGTCTTGAGGTTGTAACCTTATATTAATATAAATACCATGAATCCAATAAAAGTTGAGAAGTATTAAAAGTAGCCAATTTATTATAACATGGGTGTTACAAAATGCTTTTTGAGGAAAGAACTTTGACTTGGGATAGTATAGTTTAAATACCATATTCCATAGCATGAACGAGTGATAAAATGATTTTATTTTACCATACATACTATATAACATATTTTTCACTTAATTCATTATTCACCCTGTGTTAAAGAATAATCAATTTTAAAATATATTTTTAGTAAAATAACCATTAAAGTGTTGAATTTATAACGTATCTTGATTGAAATCTTTCATATATAGTTAAGATCAAAGATAAAAAACATTTTAAATCTAAATCTATTAATGTATGTTAATTTTGAGTAGTTTTTGTTCCAGTTTTTTAACTTCAGTTAATGTTGCATATCTTCCTGTTGTTATTGTTTCTCTATTGTAAGCACTTATTTTAATGCTTCCACGTTGTTGTAACACAGTTAAATTAAGGAAATTCGTATAATATTAGTATAATAAAATCTGACTTAATTTTATTCTTTATCGCTGTTGTAAGTTATTTTAGTGTCATAATCATATACTAAATCTTTTAATAATTAAAACTAAAAATATAAAATTAAAATTTTTAATTATATTAATATAAATTTTAATTAAAAAAAAATTTAAAATAAAATTTATAATAAATTATATTATTTTGCATACTTTCAGGATATTTATTATATGATATTTGGTTATCCAGAAAAGGATTTATTAAATGAAATCGCTTTAGTAACTGGTGGTGGAAGTGGTTTAGGACGTCTTGTTTCACAACGTTTAAGTCAAATGGGAACAAAAGTTGTTATATGGGATATTAATGTTGATGGTAAATATTAGAAAAAAATTTTTCTAACTTTTAAATATATTCATGTAAAAATTTTTGAGATTATATAACATTAGGTACATAACAATGTTGAAGTAAATCTAATATTACGCCAATATTTATAAGATTTCATTCTTGATCTTTTAAATGCAAATTAAAATCTCAATTATTTAATTATAAGTTTATTAAATAAACTTTAAATTATATATAATTGAATTAATACACATATCTTACCTACTAACCTTAAACCTTTTTGCAATCGAATTAACTTTCAATTATTAGAAATAAACCTCTTAAAGTTTGTTATGTTTGAAAATCTTTTTGAATTTTAATTTCAATTTTAGAATAATTTAAAATTTTACAAATAATAATAATTCAAAATTTCATTAAATATATGAATATAGAATAAGTACTATAAAATAAATATCAATAAAATTAATCGCGTCGTATATAAATTGTACTTTAGAATTAATAATTTTAATAATACTTAGTATTAGTATATTTTGTGTTATGTCAAGGTAATTTATATTTGAAGATATTTTGTAAATTTATTTATTAAGTATATATATATTTATTTACATTAAAATGTCAATAATCTTTCAAAATCAATTCTGATCAAATATAAATCAAAGTACACAATAATTTTTTTAAAGATGCCAGGTATATAGAATTATCATTGTTGTAAACACGCGTAACGCGACATGTGTATACTGACCTTTAGATTTGTCAAAAATTTCTGCATAATATTAAAAAATAAAAATTTATTATATTATTTTTATAAAATATTAAAGTATAAAAAATATTCTGAATTTTGAAAATAATTTCTGGTTAATAAATTCATTTATATATATATATATATATTATTGATTTTTTTTTTTTTAATTAAATTATTGTGTAAAATTTAATATAAATATTAATTTTAGATTTTATCGTAAATTCAATACCGTAAATGAAATAAATAAAATTATTATTAAAATAAATAAGAAAAAATATTTTAATAAAACTGATTTGTTTTTTGTATTTTTTTGTAATTTGTAAAGATATTTAATTTTTTTTCTTAATATTATTTGCATGTAACCTCTTTTACATTATCTTACAAGAAAACACCTTGACATCAATTGTTAAGAAATTTAATTTAAAATATTTAAAAAAATTTATACAAATTTTATTCATTGTTTATTTTAAAATACTTTTATTGAGTTTTATTTAAAAAATCATTTAAAGGTCCCTTCCAGATTATTCGATTAACTTATAATTTTTTACAAGAAGTAGATATTTCATTCCATTCGTTTGTAAGACTGTTTGGTTCACTTTTCAAACAAAAAGAATAAAAGAAGTAATTAAAAAATAATTCAATTATTTCAAATTTAATAAGCCCTAGAGTTAGTTTTCTAATAATTTAATCATCAGATAATTAAAATAATTTTATTTGGCAAATACTGTATCTCAAATAGAAAAATTTTACAAATAAATATTCAAAATACAGATTTGAAAGGTTCATTGACAATAAAACTTGTAAAGCGTCTAAATAACAAATCAAATTTCAAACGGCGTCAAAATCAGCTGTCAATAATAATTGTGTTAAAAATGTTTATTATTAAGTAGCAGTGTTTTTTTTACGCTAAATCGAATGCCAACGAGATGCAACTAATGTAATCGCAACAATCATATCTATTTAAATTAAACTAAAAACCTTGATATTTCTTAACATGTTGGAATAAGTATGAATGGTGAAAGTTATCTTAATTCCATTTATCTTGACAACTGATGATATGACTTTTGAAAAACATGTTTTAATAACAAATTATTGGCCATAATAAAGAAAAACCGAAAACCTTTCACGACATAAATCTTATTAATCGATAATAAGGTAAATTTAGAGTTTCTTTGGATTAAGTTCAGCTTTTATCTTGTGAAGAGACCTTTATCAGAAACAAAATAAATTTAAGAAGTTGTGTTGAATAATCTTGTATTGCAATTTGTTAAGGAAAAATATGTAATTAAATAGTTCTAAGGGTCTATGTAAGTTCATAAAAATGTGCCGAAATTGGTAAAAATTTGTTAATGACTACAAGCCTCATCATTGACGAAGACATTGAATTGGTTGGGAAATCTTAAAAATTATTTCATATACCGTAAAGATATAGCTGTTGCAAGAAATTTGGCTCTAAAAATTCCAATTGTCTAGAGCTACAAATGTACAAGAACTCAAACCAATAGCTCCAGCCGTTTGACTAGCAAAACAATAAAATTACAAAAAATTTATGTTAAAATGGGTTAAAAAACCAAAAAAGAGATTATTCCAATTCATAACACCTTTCTGTTGTGTTGTGTATTAGACAACACAACACAATAGATAACACAACATAATTTCTTTATTCTGATTTACAACAGAAAACGACTTTTTGATGTTGTAAAGATGTTGCCTGTCATAGTAATACTGCCATTGTATTTAAGTACTACAAATCGATTTGGAAGTGTCAAAAAATCAAATTGATAACAATTTTTAAGAAATATATTTATGTATAATGGATTTTCTTTATTGTAAGTACTATAAATGTCAATTGATATTTTGTTTTAAATAATATATTATTTTAAAAATACTTAATTATACCCATTTTAAATTAATTAAATATTTGAAACCACACCCAAAAAATATCCTTAGATTATTTTCGACAAAGTTGAATACATGAATATACTACAGGTAGATAGTGAACTTAGACTAATATAAAGAATTCTCGTCTAATATGAACTTCTAATGAAAATTCACTAATTAAAAATAAAAAATAAGGGAAATTGTCTTTGTTTTTATTACCTAACGTAAAATAACTCATTTATACATTATTTAATACTAACAATTATATTCAAGACAACTGATCTTGAAGTGTTGAAATGTTTGAGTTGTCACGCACAAAACTGTTGTGAATTAGAATACCTATATTTGCACACACACAACATAAAAATAATGTTGTGTCGTTTTGACAGTTAATAAGGTTGTGTTGTGAATTAGAATAAAGATAGACAGCAATGTTGTCTATGACAACCATATTTTATGTTGTGTTGTGAATTAGAATAGCACCCTAAATAAAATATCTTCAAAGTTTGATATAAATTGGAATTTAATAATAAATTCAAAATTATCCAATTAATCGAATATGAATAATAATGATCATCGATTAATCGCAGACATTTTGTTCTTTAAAGTTCAAGGTTGTGTTAAAAGTGTTCTATTAATTATCAAAAGCAATATTTAACTATTTTTATTATTATTTTATTCTTTAATTTAAAACATTTTTTTTGTGTTTAATTTTATTATAGTTTTAATTATTAAAGTTTTTTCAAGTTCAAGGAGATCTCAAGTTCAAGGATTTCTCAAGTTCAAAGAATTTTTGCAAAAATAAATTCTTTTTAAACAAAAGAACCTTCAAAAACTTGAAAAGTGAGAAATTTTGAATTTTAAAAACAAAAATGTTTATACTCTATGCAACTTATTGATTCCATCATTCAAAATTAGATTTTGAATAAATTTTTTTTGAAATGATTTTCTAATTTCTGTCATTTTTATATTCTAATCTTACAGGTTTTCTATTTTATTTATTTATTTTTTTTTTTTGCTCTATTCAGTATCTGTATCTTATCTTATTAAAGATTCTAAAAAAAAATTAGCATTCTAATTATCTTTATGTATCTTCTGTTGTTAAGTTTATGTTTTTTTTTTTGTATAACTGGTTAAAATTTGTTTAGAAATATGACGCAAGGGTTTTTAATAAAAACATTTTTCATCTAAAATAAAAACAGATGATTTTCAAGTTCCTTAAGAATTTAAACTATGAATTCAAACATTTTTTATATTAATTTTATTGTTAGCCAGTTAAATTTATTTAGTAAACAACTATAAATTGTATTCTCTATAAAATCTAAATTGAAAAACAAACTCTATTGTGAATTTCTTTGTCTTGAGTTATTTTTAATCGATTAGATAATTTATACTATCCATAAAATTTGTCATTTCATTTTAATTAAATTCAAATTGTTTGATGAAAATTAAAAAAAGGTCAAGTAAGAGTCAAATATATTTTGGCAATGTCGTCGTGGAATAAAAATTAAAAAAACAGCGAAAAACAACTCCTTTGCATACAACATCTCTAATTTGCAAATGATATCTAATGAGCCTTAAAATTTCGTTCTATTTTATGTCAAAGCTTGAACTCAAGACCATAACTTATTAATTTTAGTTATATCCTTCAATACAGTTTCTTTCCATAGTTGCAGGGTCAGCCTATGATTTATTTGTCTATGAGACTGTGAATCGTATTTTCTGGTCTCGTAATTATGTCCTTGATCCGCATTTTGTATTTCAAAAGGATATTTTTCGAATATTCTCAAAATTAGATTATCTGATAGATTTTGATAACGCTTTCATTTGAAGACCAGTTGTCTTCTATGAAATTAAGTGTTCAGCAATGTGTTTAACTTCTATATCGTAAAACAGCTTGGCGCATGCGCATGTTGTAAACCGCCGTTTTCGTGTTTTTTCGAATCTGAAAGGATTCTTAGCTTCAGACATGCAGACAGCAAGCAAACCTACTTTTCTGCCAGCGATTCTTTTGCTAACCAAGGGATATATAATTTTGAATTCGCTTGTCGCTCTACTGTATGACCACTAAAAACATCATTCGTTCGATCTTTCTTTACATCTGAGGCCTTCCTTAATTAACCGAACATTATTTTTACTTTGTTGAATTTGATATATGCTATTGCTATATGCTTCGTATTTCTTTTTAAATGTTTGGAACTTTCTATATTTCTATAATTGGCATGATATAGAAGTATTTTTATAAGTTCCTTTGTCGGTATTTTTTACAATTTGTCTTTATATAGTCTTTTGTCTTTATTTAGTGAGATTCTTAATAAAAATTTATTTAAAAGTTGTATTCCAAATTAGAGTACATGAGAATTTATTGAAGTGCATTTAATTTAGTCCCAGAAACATCCCTCATCTTAAGATACGGGATAAGAACTTTAATTACAAAAAATTATCTTAAATTAATTTAAATATCCGAATTCGAGTCCGAATATTTTTTATAATTATTTAGATACAATTCCATAATTTTACATAATTTTATAATTATTAATTAAGTTGAGGTAGTTCTAAAATTTTTGTTTTTAATTTAAATATTCTATTTTTTTGTATTTTATATTATTTTTTTTTTTTAAATTCACACAATAGATAAAAATAATAAGTTGAAGGTCGGCCAAATATTTATATTTTCAAAATAATAAAAAAGATTTAAAAATGATGATTAAATATATTAATAGAAAAATATTATAATTTTATTTAAACCTGTCCATCTAATATTATTGAATACCTAGTTGATTAAATTGATTTAATATAGCATATGATTTTTTGAAAAATATTTAACTATATTGATATTGCTTTAATATATATTTAAATATTATTATTATTATTATTATTATTATTATTATTATTATTATTGATAATTTATTTGCTTTACAAATATTTTGAAAAAGACAAGAATGCTACTGTTATTTATTATTACACATGACTTTATTCTATGAATAATATTGGTATTAATGGAATATTCATGTATAATTTAATTAAGATATTTAATCCGGTATATGCAATAAGGGCAAATGAAATGAAGCCAAATTGCACTTTTTTGAAATAAACACACAAAAACACCACATTTGAAATAAAACCAAAATCATAATTTCTTAATGTTCGGCTTAATTTCATTTTTAAAAATTTTTGAAGAAGAATTAAAGCCAAAAATATTTTAAACATGACATAAATCAAAATTAGTATTGCCAGTTTTTACTGAATATTTATATATTAGATTTTGAATCGGGAGGGATTTTATAGTACATAAATATTTTGGAACAAAGGGAAACCCCTGATTTTGAAGCCAACTCTAAAATCTCCCTTAATTCAGAATTCTCACATATACACACATATATATAAATATTCTGTAAAAAAGCAATACCCTGTTTTGGATCGAACTCAAAATTTCATCCTAATTCAGAATCTTACGTACACATATATATAAACTATAAATAAAAATATATGGAAAAAATGTACAACCCTGCATTTGAATACAACTAGTAACAAATGTAATTTTCACAAAATTTCTAAAAAATGACAATTCAATTGTTTGCACATTAAAAAAAAATTATCAATTTGAAATAAAATCAAATTTGCTTTATTTCAATTTTTCATATTGAAATAAGACCCAAAATTTAGAAATTCGTTTTTTGGCTTTATTTCAAATATTATAAAGAAATAAAGTCAATTGGCATCATTTCATTTGGCCTTATTGCATGTACCCATTTAATCTATTAAATAAACATTTATATAGTTTCATTTAACTATTAATTTTATTTGATTTTAATTTTGAATTATTATCTCTTTTATTTGCAAATTATAAATAATTATAAATGAACTAGTTCATTATTATAATTGGTATATTAAAGTTAGTTAGTACCATGTTTCAAGAGTAAGTTTATTGAAAAGTTCTTGATTATAGAGATATTGAAAAATTTACTTGCTTAGTTAATTTTTTGAAAGTTTTTACCTTCAAATATTAATTGAAGATTCTTTAACCTCAAACATACACACAGCGAGCAACCTATTTTCGTACGAGCGATTCTATTTCTAGCCAAAGGATTTATAATTTTAAACTCACTCATCGCTCTACTTTATGACCACAAAAAATTCATTCGCTTGATCGCTTTATTTATATCCGTAGACCTTCTTTACCAACGACTTATCAATCACTTTGCCAAATAATAATTTTTTTGATAAGTTTTTATTGGATGAACATCATATCTGATAATAACCTAATGAAGTTTTGATTTTTTATTAATCATACTCACTTATCAAAAAAATTATTATTTGATTGTTTGATTAGTTATAAGTGTTTGGTGCAATAGAGATTTGAAATGCTATTTAACCTCTGGTGAATCTTCTTGAATCATTATAATATAACAACAAAACTTGTTTTTTGGGATATGATCAATTTCCCTAATTCCCAAAATATTCCAAATAACTGTATACAGTAATAAAATAAATTATTTGAATAATAAATTACTTAATTAAAAGTTTTTTTTGATAAATTAGGAGTGGATTACTAAAGTTGAATATTGAAGACACTTTAAATTAATTATTATACGATTAAAATATATTATTGTATTATATTATGCAATAAAATTTAAGATAAAATGTTTATAATTAATTAAAAAGATGAATAACAAAAAAAAATCTTTTACCATTGAATAAATTAAATTTCAAATAAAATTAATTGAAAAATTATAAAATTAAAGATTCTTTTAATATTAACTACTTGTTTTACTGTAATTGTGCAGTTTAAAGATGTTTTATGCCACGCGATAACTAATTTAAAAAAAAAACAAAGAAATTTGTTATAAAATTTTTATATTTTGAAAAAACCCAAACTAAAAATAGATTTTGAAATTTTTTTTATTGAAAATCAGGATTCAAAAAAATTTTTGAAAAATGGTTTTTGAGAAAACCAAATTAAAAACTTGTTTCAATATTAATGATACTATTAATATTCTTTTATAGAATATCTTTTATATTTTTATTAACAAATACTTAACTGCAAAAAAAGTAATCGCGTCCATTAAAAATTTTAACTTAAAAAAATCTTAAAACTTAAAAAAAATTAAAAATTAGAAATCCAAAATTGCAAAATACCAAAGTCTCAAAACTTAAATATTAAGAATCAAGATTTATATACAATTTGAGAGAATTAATTAAAGGAGCAAAAGATTATTAGAAAAAAATTACGTTTTACGTAATACTTAAAAATAGTTCAATATATAAAAATCCAACAATATATTAAGTTAATAATTAAACAAATTAAACAAATTACAATTTTCAAAATTAATTTTTAAAATTAAAAAAATTAATTAATAGCTACGAGTATATTTAAATTTTTTTTAATATAATTAAATAATTTTTTAAAATTTTCTTTTCTTTTTAAAATTTTACATAGGAATTAAAGAAACCATAGAGATTATACAAAGTATGGGCGGTTACTGTAAAGGATATAGAGTAGATATATCGCAGAAGGATGAAGTTTACAAGGCTGCTGACATTGTTCGTAAAGAAGTCGGTAATGTAAGTATTATATTTTAATTAATCCTTCATACCTTAAATTGTACCTTAATTACTAGCTTATTTAATTTATATATTAAATTAATTTAAGAATTTCATTAAGATTTTCTTACGAAAAGACCTAGTGCATTACGATCCGTTATGCAACCTCAGGCAGTTAATTTTTAGAAGAACTCTTCATTTCGTACTCTCAGTTTTATAAAGTAATTCTGTGCTGCTTACCTTATTATGGTATTTGTAGATAAAGAGAAATATTCAACCAACACTTTTCAATCTGATTTACTAGCAGTGCATATTAAAAAATTTATAAATTTATACCGTTGCATTGACAAGTGAATATTTTGTTAAATAAATGTGTAAAACTGAAGAGTCCAGTCGACTTGAGGCTGCCATTTATTATTCGTGTGGTTGGCATAACTAAAACTATTATTATGCAGCCCAAATACGATGGACCAGTTTTCAATTTGGTACGAGTACTTGCGAAGTTGAATCGCGTATGGGCAAGTTGAAAGACCATTTTGAAACCACCGATTTTTGTGGACGGAGTTTTACCATTTTGAGTTTTATCGTGTTTTTTAGACAGGAAAGTATGTTGAGATATTTCGATTGGATAAAATAATAAAAAATAAAATTATAATGTATAAAATAATAAGGAATTAAGTAAATAATTTGAAATTATTATAAAATTAAGTTAGAAAAATATTTTAAAATATAAAAAAATATTAAATATCATAATTTTAGAAGAAAAAAATTAAATGGGCAGAAACACATATTTAAAAAAATTAAAGGGGCCTCGCTAGTGTAGATTATTTGGCTTATTATCTCCGGGTTCGATTCCCGGTCAGGTCATACAATATTTAATTAAAAAAAAATGATTGAAAAATAATTTTTCATTACAAATCCCCATGTTGACCAAATATAATATACATATACAAATATATAATATAAATAAAATAATTAATATAGTAATTATAAATAAATAGAAAGTATTTAATTTAAAAAGCCCAAATGCCAAATACTAATTAATAATTATAAATAGTACTAATTAAATAAATAAATAAGATAAATAAATAAAAACTATTTATAATTTAAAACTGTCAGACACTTTTGACATTTAACATATTTATCAAAACAAAAAAAAAAATTAAATTATGGTTCGATGATAAGTTGTCTAAGAATTATTTTGAGGTTTAGAGAAAAATAACAAAAAAATTGTTTGATGAAAAAATGTGAGGCCGATTCATATCTGTTTGGAAAATATAGACTATTGTTTATTTATTTATATTTTATATTACAAATTATAAATGATACTGAAATTATAGGTTAGGATACTATTATTAGATTATACCATAGTATTGGTATTATATTTATTTAATTTTATAATACTATTATTTGATCAAAAAGGGAATTTTTAATGAAATTCCTTTTTTATAATAAGTTTCCTTATAATAAAATTTATTTATTGATTTGTGCGGAGTTCGCAGGTTGGTAGGCTATTAAAATTTTTTTTATTATTTTATTTCTACAAATTCGGAATAATAAATAAACTCATGTATAAAACTAAAAAGCTTTGCAAAAATCCTTTCTAAAACTTTGACAATTAGATTTCTATGTATTCTATAGAACCACATTTATCGGTGATTGAAGCTTAACTTTATTAACTTTTGACAAAAAATAACATCATTTAAAGTGTTTCAATTCAAAAAATAACGGTTTTACCATACAGATTTTTAGTCTCCATTACTAGTCTACTTTTATTAATTATACAAAAGTCAATTACATTTAATACTAAAGAACTCAACTAGTAACGGTATGTTTCCAAAATCTTTTATAAGCTTACACCATATTCAGTTCAACTTGAAGAAGTAATTTAAATTTAAAAAAAAAACAAAAGCTTAAAATCATTTTCAAATCAAATTGAATTAAATTCTATAAACGGATGTTAAAATATAAATTCGATTTCATAAATGATTTTATATATATATACTTACATGAATTTGTTTTTGTTTTTATGTTTTTTTTTTAATCCATTTTGGGTCAACAACTTTATATTTCTTGTTTGATGGCATTGAAAATATTATGCAATTTTTAAATATGTTTTTTTTTTTAATTTAATTCGTTGATTTGATATAATTTTTTTCATTTTTCTCCCTCTCTCTCTCTCTTTGAAATTCATATAACTATATTAGCATTTTGCATGCATTTTTCCTCTATATTTTTAAAATAGAACTCGAATTTTTTTAAATTTATAAAAGATAAATGTTACAACAACTACAGCTAAAGTATACAGCTAAAATACCATAATTTTGGTATCGTCGTAAAGACATAGACAAAAAATAATAACGAACTTTTTCATTTAAATTTTGTAGTTGAATAGTATTAGGCTAAATTGTAATTCATGTAACTAACAACTAATATAAAATGATTGATTAAATAAAAAACAAAAAAAATTAATTCAATTTTGTGAAAAATAAGTTATATTTAAAAATTTGTATTACAGATGTTAATAACTTTATAGTTAAGTGGTTGTGTTTGTACAAATGATTGAAATTTGTCATAAATTTGTATTAAATTTGAACTATGGAAAAGAGAATGAGATAATTGAGAGATAATTCTTTGAAATAATTTATACTAAATGTATCGCAATTAATATGTATATTATTATTCTTTTGAATAATTTTTAAATTATGGAAAAGTATGAGCAGTCCCTTGTTTTACAAAACTAATAATCGAAGCCAGTATTTTTCAGCTTCTATAGAATGTTTTTTAGAGAAAAGATACAATATTTCTAAAACACAATTTAAATGCCACAAGTCAAATGATTTAGCAATGTACAGAAAGTATAAAGGTGAAGCCTAATGAAAAGTTTTGTATGCCTCGCTTTGGTTCTTACGCTTTGACGTCTGCAATAATTATAACTAGACCCATTAAACAAAGCGAAAAAAGTTTGCAAAATTTTGAATTGAAAAAATTTTCATTTACTCGCTTGCTTTTTACTCTTTCGACACTTACAATTTTAACAAATACCTTTTTTTAAATCCAAAATTTGTTTACATGTAGTACACAATAGTGATCTTGTTATACCCGTATGACTATATAGTCAAAGGGTATAATAAATTTGTCATTACGTTTGTGACGCAGAGAAGGAGGAGGGGTAGATATAGACTCAAGTGTATGGATCGGATCAGAATCGAAAAATAAATCGATTTAGCTATGTATGTCCGTCCGTCCGTCCGTCCGTCCGCACGATAACTCAAAAACTAAAGGAGCTAGGATCTTGAAATTTTCGCAAATTCGTTTTTTTGCAATAGCCGTCATCGCTATTTAAATCCAGCCATTTTGGTCCATGGGTTCGGGTAGCTGCCATACAACTTCTTTTTTTATATGAGCATTACTCTGTACCTATTACAGCTGCGTGTCTGAAATTTTGCCAAAAGTAGTTTAGTTTTATGGCCAAAGTTTCTGCAAAATTTGGTTGGTTTAGTGGAGTGGGTTCGAGTAGCTGCCATACAACTTCTTATTTTATATGAGTATTCCACTACACTTAATAAAGCTGTATGTTTGAAATTTTGCCAAAAGTAATTAACCGGATGATATAATGTATATGTTACGGTCATACGGGTATCCCAGAGTTGACACAGTCTACTCTACTACACTCTTCCTCGTTTTTGTTTATATTTATAAAAAAAAATACGTGGTCATCTTTAATTGGAAATAAAAAATATTTTTACAAAAAAATTAAAGAACGAATTTTATTTCGAATGTAACATATAAAAATAAAATGTTTATATAACGAAATATTTTATTTTTATTTTTGACATATATAGTTTGTCATAGTAGCTTTGCTTGCTTTTCTGCATCTGCAAAAATAAACATACGAAGCAAGCAAAGCGTTCATTTGGTTTTCTTCTTAAGGATCCGAATGCAACGAAATAGATCTAAAACGAAACTCAAATCATTAGGTGTATTACTTAATATATTCAAAATTCAAAAAAAAATTTACCACCTTCCAGGCTTTACAAAAATAATAAATAAAATATAAATTCATTAATTGGCGAATGCATTTAGACATGATTATTGGACTCCTCAGTAGGTTATACTTGTGTTCAACTACCACAAATTATTTAGATAAGCTGTAATTGTAACTGACAACACAATATTGCTATTGCTATGAGTCACTATCATGATCGACAGGACCAGTCATGTGAATGACTATAAGCATGAGATAAAGTTTCTGATTTATCTGAATCTGTTCTGAGAAAAATTGAATAATTGATCTGAAAAACGCTTTAATAACAGCTTGACTATCTCTGTAAAGTTATCTATGTAAATTAGCTAAAGCAGTTAGTGTTACATAAAACAGTTATATCTGACCGGTAATTGAGGCTTAAAAACGCTACAATTATGATCATTTAATACAATAAAGTTCAATATTTAAAAAAACTTTTGTATATTCCTTTTTTTAAGAATATTATTAAAATTTTAATTTTTGTAATCTAAATTCAAACTTAGATCAACTACTGCTTAAAAATTAATAATTAACCGAAAATGTTTCCTACCTCTGCAAAATTACGATTTAAAATAAACAAGAATTTATTATTTAAATTTAGGATTTAAAATCCACTTTAATTTAAATAAAAATTATCTTAAAAAATACTTGACTAATGGCTATGGCTTTTATTACTATTATCATTAAATATAAATATGCATTAAATTAGTGTATCAACTTTTTACATTTGTGTATCAGCTTCAACTGAATTGTACGTACAAACACAAGCATTGACATTAAACTATAAACTACTAAATATAAATGAAAAATTAAGCTATTTTTTAAAGACGCAAATTTACAAAATAAAATAAGGTAATTTATTATAATTAAGTACTATTTAATTAAATTTTTTTACCTTCCATTTTACAGTAATTAATTGTAAAAGAACTTAACAAAATTTTAACTATTTTGATACAATCATAATAATAATAATAATTAATAATAATTAATTAAAATACGTCGTTCTGAGCTATTATTTCTACTAAACATGTTCTTAGTTTTTTATTGTAAAAATTTTGAAATCAGATAAAATTTATTTTAAGACTATAAAATTAAATTAATATATATATATATATATATATATATATATATATAAGGTAAAGTAGTCAGTTAATAGGTTTATGTTTTTATTTTAAACATTAAGTTCTGAACCGGATTTTTAGATTCCAAAACAAAAAAAAAGGTTTGGCGTCCAGCTGTAATTTGATTCACAAAAAAATATAAGTTTATTGGACTTAGATAGCAAAGTTTATAATTGTAAACATTTTTTTTATAAATGAAGATTATTAATCTTTTCTTTCAATTTAATATTTTTTTGGTTGGGTTTGTTTATTACCTTTAAGTTAATTATAAAATAGACTTATTATACTATGAATTAAATTAATAACATTTTGGGAAAAATTCACGAAGATTTCTACTTTTAGTGCAATTTTTTCCTTTTAAATACAAGATTTCTTCTTTCAACACAAATACATATTTACTTTTTATATACAATATTTTATTTTGAATTGGAAGTATGTGATTTTTTTAAATACCGTTTTTTCCTTATGAATTAGTTTTTTTTTAAGAGCGAGTTTTTTGGTTTTAATTGCAAGTTTATATTTTAACAGCAAGTTTTTTTTTAATTGCAAGATTATTTTCATGAACAAGTTTTATCTTTCACTATTTTTAAGCCCTCCCGTATCTTAGGAACTACGGATCGACTTGATTTAAGAAATGTTAAAATTTGAATTTATTATTAGAACATAATATACATTCACTTAAAAAAATAATTGATGATATTTGTGTATAAAGCTTTATATAGTATATATATTTGTTATCTATAAATGCTGATACTTTCAAAAAGTAAAACATACTTGCACTTAAATTAAAAATTTGAACTTAAATTGGTAATCGTTCTTCTTTATATAAAAATTACTTTTAAAAAAGCGAAACATACTTGCACTTAAAATAAAAAACTTAAATTTCAAAGTAATAATCGTTCTTCTTTATGTAAAAATTACTTTTCAAAAAGTAAAACATACTTGCACTTAAAGTAAAAAACTTGAATTTCAAAGTGGTAATTCTTTATTCTTGATGTAAAAATTACTTTTCAAAAAGTAAAACGTACTTGCATTTAAAGTGAAACATTTGAAGTTAAAAGTAATGATCGTTTTTTTGATGTAGAAATTACTTTTAAAAAATTAAAACATAGTTGCAGTTAAAGTAAAAATTTGAATTTAAAATTGGTAATCGCTCTTCTTGATGTAAAAATGTATAAACGAAAATGCCAAAACTGAATATGGTTATTCAAATTGAAAAAATGGTCTATAAAATAACTCTATGATCTTTTAAAAATCTTTAAACTTTTAATAAATTATGGAATTTGAAAACTTCAGAGCCCAGTGCAAGGGATAATTTGAAGTTTTATTTTACTATGACAGCTGCACAACAATGATTAGCCTCATTTACCCTCCTTTTCAAGTCTATACTAAAGATTGCATTTTTTCTTTATTTCATTTTATTAAAATGGAATTTGAAATCTATCAGTCTTCACTTTTCATTTGAGTGGCTCAGAAGTAAAGTGGCCTAACCAACAGAGAATTTTTATCGTGAAAAATACATTTCAAATTTTTTTTTTAATATTTTTATAAAATGTTAACTATGATTGTTACTTTGAGCACGAATATATATATATGTTTTTTTAATTTTTCAAGCTCTTTACGATGGTGGTATTATTTTAGCGATATCTTTAAAAAAATGTGGGTTAGTCCGTTTGCCTTTTAAAAAAAATTGAAATATTTAAAATTATTTGTGGGTTAGGCCGCTTAAATTTGAGTTTGAAAATTTTATTTAAAAAGAAAATCGAAAAGCCAAAAATACTTTGTAGAATAAGATCAAAATTGTAAAAAAGTAAGTTTGTTTGAACATTTATGGATTTCTGCTAAAGTGTTCAACTTGAAATTTTACACGCATTATAACTCCTTACGAATAGAATAGATGTTGTTAATAGCATTTTGGGACCTAACAGATTTTAAAAATTACTTTATAAAGTACTTTTGATTTTATAAATTTTGAATAAAAATATACTTAAAAAAAAAGGAATGAAAAAAAGAAATTAAAATGAAAAAAAGAGCAAGTTTCTGGGAAAATATACCAAATATTTATAACTTATAAACAAAACTATAAACAAAATATATTCTTTTTTCGCAATAAATTAAATAAAATCTAAAAATTTAAAAAAATATTCATATTATGGAATATTTAGTGCCCTTCTCACTCACTAAAAATAATTTCATCCACGTCATTTTCGGTTTCCAGGCAATTATAGAAAAAATAATGGACTGGTGGTACGAATTTCAACAAATTCAATAGGCCTTTTTTTTCTGATGCTATTTTTCTTCCATTTGGATACAGTAATGTATATTTTTTGATGTGAAATAGAGTATTTTGAAGGACATTTTTTTTACAATTGCATGTTCCAATTGCAAATTCTTTTCCAGGTACAACGGTTGTCCTGAATTACGCTTTCTTTCTTAACATTTCTTTTCCAGGTCACTGGTTGTTTTTTCCTTTTGCGCGACATCTGATTCGGACCAGTTAAATCCAAGCTATATTGTGTAATATCATTGCTGATATTTGATGATATAGTTTTATCTAAAGAAAGCACATTTAAAATATTTTGTGTATTTTTTTTAATCGAGCACTTCATGTATATAATACGGACATACGGAAATACCGTATGTACTTTTATAAAGTTCATAATTAAATCTAAATTATAACTTTGCACAAAAGTATTTTGTTCTTATCGGGTTTCTTATAAAACAGTCAACTAGTATGATAGAATGAAAAAAGAAATTCCAAACTCTTATTCTTTTAAGCTTTTTAAGGTTTTCTTATAGATGGGTTTGGGAATATTTAATATGACAAAATGATATTTAATGAAATTTATATTTAAATACAAATATTAATAATATTTTAATAAAAAAAAAAACAAAAACCGGTTTTCTTATCAAACAAAACACTATGTTATGATAAATTAAATGAATTTAATGCATTTTTGATATCGATAGTAAAATTACACAAACGATGCAAATTCATGTCTTCCAATGCAAAGAATTCTATTATATTTTAAAATAGTATTTAATATTATTAAAATTTATTATTATTATTTATTTAATTTTTTCAATAGAAAAATGATCTAAAATAAAACTTTATTAATTTAATATATATATACGTATATTATATACATATATTTAATATATATATGCATTTGTTGAGTTTGTCTAATGGTAATTCGTCTTAATGTAATGCCAATATATTACATTTTAATTATAAAAAGGTAATATTTGAGTTTTTCATAAATTAAGATATAATAATTTATTTATTTTATAATAAAATTTAAATTTCTTTGATTATCTGCTAAAAAGAAGCTTACAAAATATATCTTTGACTAAAAAAATTAAATTCTAAGCCACAATTTTTTTTAAAGTATATTGTTTTTTTTTAGTGTTAAAGTGGCCTAAGCCACAATGAGGGTTAGGCCACTTTTGCATTAAAAAAAATATGAAAAATGGGTTATGCCAAAAAAACTAACCTAAATGGAATAGGAAGTTGATCTTTTTAAGTTTGCAGCCTAATTCTACATTTAATTCTTATGCGATTTATGCAAAAAAAGCAAAATTTTTTGTGTTGAGGGTTAGGCCACTTTACTTCTGAGCCACTCATTTAGTCATTACTTAAATAAAAAACAATGATGACATATCGTTATTGACATATTATTACCCTATTTAAAACCATATAAAGAAATTAATCAAAAATTCATTAATAGATATATAATCATAAATCCGTGTCATTTATAGGTTAAATCTATTAAAAAATTAATATATTCTAAACGGTATTAGAACTATTAAATTTTGTTTTTCAATTTGTGTACAAACTCATTAATTCTTATTTTGGTAATTTTTTAATGTAGTGTAGGTTTTAAGAAATATCAAATTTAATTTGACTAAAAAAAAAAACAAAATTAAATTACTACTTAAATTTATAACTTTAAAAAATATTTACACTTAAATACAAATTGTAATTAAATTTTATTATAAATTTTTTATGGGTTTAAAATAAAAAATTCCTTAAAAAAAAAACCAAAATGATAATTAAAAAAATTATGTGACTTTTAAAGTAATGCTAATTAAAACAACTTTTTATCCTGGACAGATGACAGAACGACGCAAAATAAAAGCCAAAATATGTACTACGTGACTAATAAAACATTTTAATGTAAGTTATCTAAAAGTTGACCTTATCATGGTTAAAAATTCTTGTTTGGTAAACTCCAAAAAAAATTGGTATTCTTTCAAAAACACATCAAAAGATAATTTTGACAAATAAATTAATTTTTTATTTCTTATTTATTCAAAATTTTATAAAATTTTGTTTATTTTAGATTTGGGAAATTCCAAAATAAATTTATAACCTTATTTTATAGAATATTTTTGAAAAATAGTTTTTTTTTTAATTGGATATCAGCAAAGAATAAAAACTCTAATAAATTAAAGTTTGGATTTAGCAATTCTAACAATCAGTCTTCATTTTTTTTTATTCTTTGTTTGGTCATTCCTTCAAAATTTAACTTCTGAAAAAACAAAATTCTTAGTCTTGTTCACAAATCTCAATATCAAGTGGATTATTAAGTACAATATTAAATAAAATTCAAAGTATTTGTAATCGATTCAACTTGAACGCGAACTATCCACAATAGATTTTACTTAATAATGGAATGTTAATTTAAACAAAAAAAAAAATTTATTTTCAATAAAATACCTATGCATTACTATTGTGAATTAGAAATTGTGAATATATTATAAAATTGTGAATTAGAAAAATAATCACTTTGAAATTAAATGAAAAATAATTTGTTGAAAATTGAAATAGAAAAAAGAATTCTATTTGAATTAAATAGGGTTATGTAAAAAATTTGTAATAAATATCAAAATTTCAGGGATGAACTTAATGAACTATTCATTTATTTGTTTATTTATTTGTAGTACCAGACAATAGTAAATATTGCCTGATAATATTAATCCTTTGACGATTTGACATTTGGACGTATAATTAAATTATTGTAATATACACTATATTTTTTTGTTAGACATGATCCGACCAGGGTTTGAACCCGAGACTTTTCGATTGAAAATTCGCCACTTTACCACTGTATCGGTCAGATTGATCCGTTCATATAAGTTAATATAACCTATATGAGATAATAACTCAAAATCTAAATTCTGAACTAACTTTCAGTTCAATGTAACGTTAATAATAGAATTTTAAGAGATTGTCATTAATGTTAAATTTTCAGTTAACTAAAGTGTTCTAGACTACAGTTGCGGAAATAAATAAAACATGTTTAGATTTGACGACTTTTATTTAATTTTATGAGTTTATTTATTTCTATGACTGACAAGTTGAACTTGTTAGACAATTTGATATAAATTTATTTTATAAAATAAATGATTTGTTTATCATTTCTTTTATTCTTTTAGTTTTTTTTCTTTAAATTTCTAAAGTTTCATGGTGACTTTCAAAAAAAAAAAATACTTATATTTTTTTTTGAAATTTTTAAAATAAACATATCTATATTTTATTCTTTATTAATTCCTTTTTTGAAACTTGTTTAATAAAAAAATAAAAAGGAGAAACGTGGCACATAAAAAAATTAAATTTTTATTTTGGATTAGAATGTTCAATTATTCTTGTATTATAATTTTCAAAAACAACTTCTATTGTGATTCGAAAATTGAAATATAAACAAAAGTTTGACAAACATTGTGCAAATGATTAGTTAAGATTATTATACTGGGTGGTGCAAAACGACCAATATGGTTTGAATGTTTAATAACTTTTTTATTTAATGGTTAATTATTATTATTATTTTTTTTTTATACAGTATAGTAATGTGAATATTTTTACCTTAAGTATGAAAAATTATACACCATTTTCGGGTTCGCGCATTCGTGCTCTTTTCAGTACATTTTCCATAACTTTTCGTAAAATTTTCGGTGTTATGGCTTGAATTTCATTGCAATTTTTTTTTATTTTAGCTCTTTTATTTATTTGTTTACGTATACCCTTTCTTTTAAATAACCCCAAAGAAAACAGTCTAGCGCTGTTAAAATCGAACGTGGGGGCTAATTGAAATCGTTTCAGCGAAAAATAATGCATTCGCCAAAGAGGCCCCTTAAAAAGCCATTGTGTGCCTTGCAGTGTGGGCTGTGGCTCCATCTTGTTGGAACCAAAACTGTGGATGGTTTTCTACAGCTGGCCTTAAAAAATTGTCCACCATCGTTCGATATTCAGCACCAGTAATCAACTTAGGCGCCATGTGCATTTTCACAATTACACACAATTAACTGTTCTTGGATTCTCCGTAGCGCATATCCTACAATTTAGCTTGTTTACGAAACCATTCAATTGGAAATGGGTTTCATCACTCATTATCAAATTAAAATTTCAAAATTAAATTCAACATAAAATTTTCAAAATAAAATTCAACAATTGTTGATCGCTGTTCTGTTGTGTACTGTTCCATTTCCAATTCCCCAAGTTTTCTTCACAAAATTCTGAAAAAAAAATAAAAAATATAAATAAATTTAAAAAATTATTAAACATTCAAACCATATCGGTCGTTTTGCGCCACCCTGTATACTAGTAATTATTAATAGAAAAGCATCAAATCATAGTAATTATTAACAAAGCATCTTTATATAGTTTATATAAGAACAATTTTAAACCAAAGATCAAATTCCTTTCTTAAAGTGATTATTGCTGTACTGATAATCCGGACGCACTATGAATTTTGGAAATATGTATACTTTATTTTACTAGATCTTACTGTCGACTTAAAAACTTTTGAAATTTCAGTACGTAAAGATTTGTGTACTATATTAATTCATTTTAATTCAGAATCAAATGATCTTTCAAAATATTACTAATCAAACTTAATTAAGAATTAGGTAATCTTTCAAAATATTTTTAATGAAATTCAAATATTAAAAAAAAACTATCAGGAACTAAAAAAGTAATAGAAGATCAAGGGTTTAGCTAGCTTTATTCAAAATATTGATTCATTAAATTAAATAGGTACAATAAAGTGTGAAAATTACCCACAAAATTTTAATAATTTAATTAAAAATATTTTAAAAATTTTACACATTTAATTTATTAATCAATCAATCAATTTGTTGTAAAACTAGTTTTCATTTTTTTATAGAGGTGTCAAATATTTTCAATTAATCAATTTTAGCACTTTGCCAACCTTCAACCTTTTAAATACATCAATAGCATGATGTAATTCCAATTAATATTATTAACAAAAGGGTTTTTAAATTCACACAATTTCAAAAAATTAACGAAGTAGTATATTTTTAGTAATACAATGATGTATACAGGAACTTCGGAAAGAATTTAGAAAACAGAATTTCAGTTTTTAAGAATTTAGAAGTTGTAATATTATTCTTATGAAGCTTGCTTTTTTTTTCTTAAAAATTTGATTAAATTTATTTCTCACCCGGCTTTCCGAATGGCCATTGTGATAATATCAATTTGCCGTCTTCCAGGCGCTGGCTAAAATGATTGAGTCGCATAATATGATTTTTTTCCAAAATTATATGATTTATATATGTTTAGATTGTTTTAAAACATTTTTTTAAACATTCAGTACCCTATTTCATAAAAATTGATAATCCCAAAATTTAATCCCAACAATTTAAAACCTACAATTTAATCAAAATTCAGAATAGTTAAAGGTTTTTAAAAATAAAATTGTCAGACTATTGTGACAACTTTGTCAAATATTCGCCTGTCAATATTTATGAAATTATATTAAATATATTAATTAAATAAGGTTTAGATTTGTACTATTAGTTCCTTATTATAAAAACTTAATTTTGGATTAAATTAAAATTATAATTTGGTCTAACAATAAAATGAATTGAAATAGTTTTACTATAACGACTAAGTGAAACAGTGGTTAGAGTGTCGACTTTTCAACCTAATGGTCCGGGTTCTTATTCGAATGAAAAAGAAAAAAAAACACTTTTATCTGGTTTGTGACTCGACTCAGCTTCCATTCTCCGTTGGTTTCACACGAATGTCATAACCAATATCTTAAATATAAATTACATTAATATAACAAAATATAAACAAATAATTTAATTGATTAATATAACTCACAGATATAGAATATCATATAGGATACTATATAACTCAAATACAAAATTATTACAATATAAACAAAACAGCATTGTATTTATTGAAAATCCAAAAGTTGACGTTTCTGAATGTTATAATATAAGGCATAGCCTAGTATTATCTCCTGTTTAAATTGTATATGCAATTCATTAAGGTAAATTCTAATAACACGAATATAATATGACCCACAGTAAAAACTAAAAAAAATAAAAAACTAAGTACATACAATTTTTTTTTTAAAAGTAGACAAATCAGATTTCAATACTATACCTTCAATACTTAAATTTTAACTAACTCCAAGAATTTAAACTGGTTAAAAAACCAGAATAATCTAGTTAGAAAACTAGTAAAACTAAAATTAAATAAAAAATATTTTAAATTTTTTAGATTTTATTTCAAGAATATCATTTTTAACGCATACCAATGTTTATAAACAAAACAAGACAATAAATACAAAACATGAATCTTAAATAATTATTTTATAATTTTTTTCAACATTTATTGATTAAAAGTAAGTTTTTTTGGTTGAACTTAACTTTCATACCCCGAATAACATTACTGCGCCCATTGATAATCCGATAATTTACAGGTGAATAATTCAATAGAATTTTTAAATTATCAAGAGCTTTGTTAAAAAAAAATAGTTGTAATTTTGGATGATTTGTCAAATTTTTGTCTGGGAGTGTTTATGAAAAAGTGTAGGTACATATACTTTTAATATATATATTCGCAGATTATATATACATTATTTATATTTAGATATATATATATATATATTATACAATTAAACAGCTTGAAGACTTTTATTTTACTTAAATAAAAATTCAACTGTCAGATTTGTTACTTTGAATTTTCACTTGGAAACATGTTGCTGAAGAACAAGTAAATTAGAGGTTATGGATGATTAAATTTTCAGACCAAAATCATGTCAATCATTTCTTTATCTTATCAAGTTTTTTATCTTTTTTTTGCGAGGGTGATGGAAAGTATCGAAAGCTGCCCATGATCACTGTACGGGGTTCATCTGGGCATAGTGTTGGACTTTAACCAACTAAAACCACTCCCCTTTTTTAAAACCAAACTTGGACCTTAAATACATATGTATTGTTTGGTTTTTAGGACCGGGATTGGGAAGGAAATTAGAATTAGGATTTAAGAATTGGGATTATGATGGATAGAGGAATTAATTTAAAGGAAAGTAATGAACATGAATGTTAATGTTCTTCTTAAACTTTATTGGATCGTACATATAAAAACTACCAACATTACATGGTAACTGATTCCATAATCGCGATGTGAGCACAACAAAAGAATTTCCATAAGCCGTGTTTCGCCATCTTACTAATTCAACGGTGTACGGATGAGCATTTGTCACACTCCTTTTGTTTCACGTTGAAAAACTTTCAGGGGAGGCATTAATTGTTTGCTTTCGTTGGAACAGGTGTTCGCCCCTAAGTTGATCCTATGTTACGCTTTTTTATGTAAACAATTACTCTAGAGGCTGAGATGGAAGCGTAGCATTATTATGTAAGGGTGGTAGAACATTATTTTCTTAATCAATAAGATAAGATCATTCTATAAACTAGAGTATACCAATGATCAGAGCTTATTACATTGACCTTATTACATCAATCACATATCAAATATTCAAATTATACTTTGAGTATTGGATAATTAGTGATTACATTATTACTATATAGATACTTAATACAAAAGAGCCCTAATTACTGTAACATATAGTTTAAAATCAATTCTTTTAATTCGTCAATATTGAATCTTCTACATACGGAAACTGTTCTAATTCTTCATACAAAAATCCAATTAGTTTTTCAAATTAAATTAAATTTAATTCATAAAAATAATAATAATAATAAATTAAATTAACAAATCTAAAAATTTAAATTAATATAGGTAACATTACTTGTCAATAATGCTGGTGTTGTATCCGGTAGTTTATTATTAGAAACACCAGATCATTTAATTGAAAGATCATTCAATGTTAATATAATGGCACACTTTTGGGTAAGTTTCAATACATGCTAATAAGTTTTGTTTTTTTTTTTAAATTATAAAATACATTGTTTATTTTATTTTAATTATTAATTTCCTAATTTTATATATATTTAAATTTTTTATATAGACATCAAAAGCATTTTTACCAAAAATGATTGAAAAAGATCATGGTCATATTGTAACAATTGCATCATTAGCTGGTCATATTGGAATATCAAAATTAGTTGATTATTGTGCTAGTAAATTTGCAGCTGTAAGTATAATCAGTAATTACTGATCAGATTATTATTACATATATATATATATATATAAATAAAATTTAAAATTAAATAATATTTCAAAAACAGTTTTTTAAAAAGCGTTTTTCTTCCTTATTTTCTTGTTTTTTTTTAATTTCTTAGGTTGGATTTGATGAAGCCTTACGTTTAGAACTAGATGTTCTTGGACATCATGGTGTTCAAACAACATGTATATGCCCATATTTTATACAACAAACTGGAATGTTTGATGACGTTAATGCAAGGTAATAAACAGGAATAAAGTTAAAAGCAAAAAGAATTAAGAAATTCCTACTAGAATTTTAACATATTTTTTATATTAAATTTTTTTTTTATTCTTCCGTTTTTTTTTTTTTGCATTTTTATTTTAACTACGATTTAAAAACTAGTTTTGGTTTCATTTTATATTTAAAAATGCAATTTGTAGACTACATTGACCTTAAGATATATCTAAAAATAAATTTTAAAGGAAACATCAAATAGCAATTATATACTACAGATTTTTTTGCTGAAGTTTCAAGGCTTTAAGTTTTAAGATGCAATAATTGAAATCCTTTATTTTTCAATCTAGTTTATTTTCAAAAGTAATCGTAAAGATCTTTTGATATACATATACGTTATTAAGAAATATTCTTAAGATACTTATGTTGATCTTAAGTTTTTTTATAATCAGAATGATACAATTACTATTTAAGAGCATCGAAGCGTATTTAATTAAAGAAGTGATTTGTTGGTATTAAGGTTATAAAATAAAACTGGAAAATCAAGACACCCTATCAACTACCAAAGGTTTATAAATTAAATTACCATATAAAAGTAACCAAATTAAAATAAAAAAATTAATTAAGAAAATGTAATATAAGATTATATTACAAAATTTTAAAAAATTTTAGAGAATGTTTTAGTTATACCATATTTATTATAAACCTAAGTGTGATTTATTTAAGAACCTTCAACCTTCAATGTCACTAAGGCCATTTCGTTAAGGTTGTATCTAGTTTTTAATTAACATAAAGTACTAGTTATTAAATTAAATTAAATTAAATTACGTCATTTAAACTTGTATTAAATTGTAAACAACTGTTAAATAGAGTAACCTTTTATAGTTAAAAATTAAAATAAAAAAAAAATTAATAGTTTTTTTTTTAATTGACTATAATATTAAATAAAATTAACAAAATGGAGACTTCTTCAGTACTTATACTCGAGTAAAATTTAAAATGAGTTTACCGACATCAGTCTTTAAGTACTTAACAAATAGATATTTATAAAATGTAAATTCAAATGTAATTTTTAAAAAATAGATTTGCAAAATTTATAGTAAAAAATTAGTATTTCCCTAAGGTATATCCCTACATTTCTCTTCTTCTAAGTCTGTTACTCACTAGTTATTTAAATTGTAGCTAAAAGTTTCCCCGCTTTCTTTTACTTCTTTTTATACAATTCTTCTGCGGCATGTTACACTAAGTATTTCTAACACTTCATTTTGCTTTGGAATTCAATTCTAACGCTAGAAGAGCAATTGTTTGAAAACATTTTTTCAATGGATCACCGATCGCATTTTGTGAGTATTATATAAGTGCTCCTGCATCATTCATTGACTTTAGTTCTGTATTCCATATTCACCATGGTCAGTAGATTTTTCTTCATATTTTTAAATATTTAAAATTTTGGTATGAAGGTGTTGATTATATAGATATTTTTCCGCAACAAGATCTAGAATCAATTTTTGATACATCGATATCTTTGATCATTTAATGATCTGTTCATTTGATCATTCTCTTTGATCATTTAATGATCTGATTTAATGAATCTGATATCTTTGATCTATAAATGTCTTGGCAGTTTTGGAGGCTTTTTTGAATAATGACAATCACAAGCTCACAATGAAAAACTAATACTCCAAGAAGTGCTTAATAAGATTAAAAAAAAATTTTCGTATCAATGTAAAGAACCTAACCGGGGCTAATTTAGAAAATCTGATAATTTTTCTATAGCTTTAGAACATATAGGTCCTCTGAATGCTAGTCTAAACACCTATGATAATTTAAAGTTTTAATATCTAATAATAACAACTTAATACTTAATACTTTAATATCACGACTATGAATCAATGATGTTTATCGTAATTATAACACTTGCAGATGATATAATAATATTTTAATCTGGAACGCGATATTCAATAAATATTCAAAAAAAAATTAAATATCAATATACAAAAACCTATAATCAATTACTGAAATAATTACAGATTTAAAATAACAAAACAAATTGTTTAAACATTTTTAATTAATTTTTTTAAGATGGGTACCAATTTTAAATCCAAATGATGTTGCTGATAGAATTGTTAGAGCAATTCGAACAAATGAAAAATGTGCTGTAATTCCTGGTTACATTAGAATTTTATTATCACTCAAATGGTAAAAAACAAAATTTGTATTTTATTTTAAACATTCCTCTCAAATAACTTATCTGTGTCATAAATAACTAATTTATAAATATTATTATTTCCAATTTTTGTAATTTTAGGACATTCCCATGGGGTTGTAATGCTGGTTTCTTACGTCGATTAGTTGTTGATGCATCACCACATCAAAAACCATCATCAATGAAAAATGATAATAATACACAAAAACCTGGAATACATACAATTTTATCAAATGATGTTAATGAAAAACATGATCTCATTAATGATTTTTCAGATATTCAAGGAAAAAAACCAACATCAATTTTAATAAAAAGATCACCATCATTAGGTGAACGTGTACTTTAGTTATTTTATTTTTTTTTTTTAATATTTCAATAAATTTTCTAAATTTTTTTATTTTTTAAAATAATTTATTATAAGAATTTTGTTAATATAGTTTAATATTATTTTTAAAATAAATTTAAATAATATATATTTAAATAAAAAAAATTTATATTTAAGTACCTGTTGTATCAAAAGAAATAAAAGAAGTGAAAAAATTGTACGCGCCTAAATGTATGCAATTTTTAATTAATTTAATTATTAACTTCCTTCCAAAGAGTTTGTTTTTTAAAAAACAATTTCTTGTATTTTTATATATAATTCAAACTTTAATTAAATAATAAATAAAAATATAAAAAAAGTTCTATTATATAATGGAGAATTAATAAAATAATTTTAAAAAATAATTATATAACAATATAAAACTCCATAGAATTAATTTGAAAATTTGAAAAACAAACTACTTTTAAAACAAAAATTCATGTATATATTTATTATAATTAAATTTCATTTTATTAATTAATAATTTATTGAAAATGATTCAAAACTTAAATGAAAACTTTTAATTTTTAATAGTTTTATTCTTAATTACGTCATATGACGTATTATAAGAGCTGAGGGGGAAGTAATTTATGAAAAAGTGCTTCGCAACTCAATTCTAGCGAATGTTTGATTTTAAAACGTCAAAACATTTAATTTTGATTTTTGAAAAAATAAAAATAAGGGTTGCCGTTGCAAATAAAAATTTTTCTCCGACAGATTTCAAAATAACTAAAAATTTTACGTTGTATCCAAGATTAGGAGACAATCTATGATGGAATTCAGAATAAAATTGTAAATAAATTGAATTTGAAAATGATAAAAAAAGTGTTGCCGTTACAATTTAAAGTTTTCCCCGACGAATTTCAAAAAAATTAAAATTTTTATGCTGTCAGTTCTAAAAATCAATTCTGAGCTGTTTTCGAATATTCGAATAATTTTCTATTTTTCATATACATTCTATAATTTCTATTATAAAATTTGAATTGTTTTCAATAAAATTTATTTTAAAATAATTAAATTATTTCTTGTAAATATTTTCTATTTTTTGATTTATTCTTAAGATTAGAATTTGGGACAATTTAAAAAAAAAAAAAATTAAGAAAAACGAACAAAAAAATATTAATAATTTATAATTTACGAAAAGATATATATATATATATATATTTATGTATGTATTTATGTAGCTAGGAAAATAAAAATTAAAAATCTGTGAATTTTATCAATTAAAAAAATTATTTTAGTTATTAAAATTAATTAAAAAAATATTTTATAAGAATATCAGAGGGAATGGTAAAAGTTAGGAAATATTGCAAAATATGATAGAAAACCAGATAAAGTTTAGTGCGAATTCTAGCACTACTTCATAATAATATTTAATTTAATTTATATTAAATATTATAAATATTTATTTATATTTTTTCTATCATTTAATATATATAGTATTTACCTTCTATTACCGTCTTAAATATATAATATTATTAATATATAAATAAATGTATAAATGTATTGAAATTAAAATATAATATCCTTACATTTTTAAATTATATCTATAGAATAAAATTTTTTAATTTAAATTACCACTATAGTTATTTTGGCTTATATTTCATTTTTAAAAATTAATTGGTATCGTGCTACTTCAAATTTTGAAATTTTATTTTATTATTTTAATAATTAATCTCAAATAAAATATAATATACATCAATTAAGTATTTATTTATATAAGCTTTGTACAATAAACTATATATTGTAAATCTATAAATATCTTTTCAGGCTTATTAATTTAATTTTAACCTCTGCTATATTAATTATAATTATATAATAACAAAAAGTCAAAAAGTAATATATTATTTTTAATAAAATGTTTTAAAAAAAAAAAATTGTAAGAAGTTAAAAATTAATAAAAAAAAAAAAATAAAAAAATCTAAATTTAAAACAAAAAATAAAATTTAAATTGTATTATGAAATTGTATAGTATTTAATATTGAATTAGAATATAATTTTATAATTATTTAATTTTTTTTTTTTTTTATAATCAAAATAAAAAAAAAAAAGATAAACAAAAATAAAAATTTAATAAAAATTAAAAAAAAACAAATTTTAATTTATTTTTTTATTATATTTATATTTCTTTCCCTTTTATTTCCTTCTTTACTCCGTTTAAAGAATGTCTCAAATCACAAAATCCCAATTACAAAATTCCAAAATTTCAAAATCCCAAAATTACAAAATCCCAAATCACAAAATCCCAAAATTAGAAATTTTTCAATCTAAAAGTTTAAATTGGTAATTCCAACTATCCATGAATTCACCAATTTCTTAAATAAAATAGAATTGATATTTTATAATATAAAAAAAAACATTTTCTGTAATTTTTCATATTATTGCATAGCGTAAACTAAGATGAATTTCAGAGTTTGGTATAAAATTTGGATTATACGCTTTTTCCAGAATATTTATACATATGTATGCATGAGATTCTGAATTAGGAGGGATTTTATAGTTGGTTACAAAAGAGGATTAGACGTTTT
The DNA here is from genome assembly GCA_963082915.1 of Dolichopus griseipennis. Taxonomy (NCBI): domain Eukaryota; kingdom Metazoa; phylum Arthropoda; class Insecta; order Diptera; family Dolichopodidae; genus Dolichopus; species Dolichopus griseipennis. Next base: position 77,031,461 of record OY720444.1, on the reverse strand, counting down.
TTTTTCAGAATATATACACATGAGTTAGGATAGATTGTTTGAATATACACTGAAAATTGTTTTTTTTTTAATTTTTTTCCCAACCCGGAAAAACTTTCGCAATTTAGGATTTTGTAATAAGATGAAAAAGTTTTAGAATTTTGTAATTTGGGATTACGTACCCAACCTCCTCGTTAATTAGAGGGATGGTTTGGTATGCTAGTTTCGATTATGGACAGTTACTAGTCAAACTCAAGTCAAATACCTGTACTTGGTATTTCATACATGTATAATCTAAAAACATCCCTCCTTTTTCATAATATCTTCTCAAATTTTCCACTTTTTCTGATTGAAATATTTTTTCATAACCCCGAACCTTAAAATTAATGTATTTAAGACCCATTCCAAGTTTGCTTTTAAGACGGAGAGTTGTTTAAGTTGATAAAAGTCTATAACAATACCTGTAGAAAACCTCGTATATTAATTATAGGTAGTGATATTTTCAAACCCGCCCTCTGGCCCTCTGTAGGAAATAAAAAGAAATTTAAAGTAATTCAAAATTAATTTTTAGTTGAACTCAGTTCACAAATTGTTTGTTTTTAAAAAACAATTGTTTGTGTTTAAAAAAAACTTCAAAAGATTTTCTGAACGTAATAACAATGGCTATTAATGAACCCAACATCCCGCAGTAATTTCAGGTAATTAGTCATATTATAAGGCCATTTTATTTTTTAATTTTGAATGTATGGAATTGTTGTTAGTCATTAAAGATAAAAACGTCTAAATCACATTGTCACCAAGCTTCGGAAAAATACTCATCTGGGTCTGGATAGGTCTTTCACTCTTTTAAATTTAGTGGTAAAAATTTTTTTGAAAGTTCTATTTTATTTTTGAGTTTTCAATTGAAATTTTAATACTAGAATTGACTTCTTAATTTAATTTGAATCGGTTAACCACTTTGGGTTACGTGTTACGTGATACCTAAATTTGAATTACTATGTTTCAAAAATTTTATCCCGTAACTAAACATGGTTTGATAGAATGTGTTCCTTTAATACGCTGGGGTTTAATATTTTAAATTACAGTCAAACTCTTTTCTGGTTTTCGAAATAAACTCAGTCATCATAATTCGTCATTGGGTTCAAACTGATGGCATAAGACATAATATATTTTATTTTATATTAATATATTTCATATATTAATAATTATATAACTTAAATAAAAAAAGACATTAATATAACCATATAAATAAATAATTCAATTTAATAATATAACTCACAGATATAGAATACCATATAATTTAAATACAAAATATTACAGTATAAACAAAAATAGAATTGTATCGATTGAAAATCGAAGACGTTTCTACATGTTATGAGGTAGTATACTCCTCATGTTTATTTGTAATTCATTAAGATCAATTCTAATAATAAGAATACAATATGTCCACATAATGACACAAAGCGCTCAAAACTCCATGGATTTCCACACTCAAATTATTTTTTATATATGTATATATCTATATATATAAAAGCGAAAGTTTGTTTGTTTGTATGTAGCGAATAGACTCCTAAACTGCCCAGCCGATTTTCATGAAAATTTGTATATAGAGGTTTTTGGGTACGGAAAGAAGCCGTGGCCCAAAAATTTTACTCTAACGGACCGCCAAGTTGGGGCTGTGGTGCAAGTATTTAAACTTCTTTATTCTAAAATGAAAACGGTTTGACCGATTGACTTCAAATTTGGTATACGTGATGCTCTTTGAGAATTGAGTTGACACTATTAACAGTTTTGGAATTTGTTAACCCATGTCGGGCCAACGGGTGGTCAAAAAAAATTTTGGGTCCAAATTTTGTCCGATTTTACGAAATTCTGCTTTGGCTTTAAGGAAAGCCCTAAAAAAAATTTTGTTTAGTTCCATTAACCCATTCCGGCCCAACAGCTTTTTATAAGTTTTTTCAATACTTAACTCTAAATTAGAAACGGTTTGACCGGTTGACCTCAAATTTTATATGTGTGAAGCAACTTGAAAATGGAAAGTTTGAAAAATTACTAGAATAATCCTAGAAAAATCGTTTTAAAAAGATTGCTTTCATACATTTTAAAATTCACATGTGTAAGCCGTGTGTAATTTTTGTGTTAACTTTTTGCAGTAATATCAACTTCAATTAAACCTCCATTGAGAGGCGCAGCAACGCGCACCGGGTATTAGCTAGTATATTTATAAACAAATAATTGAGCCGCGACTGAATAAGCCGATTACAATAAATGATCATTATGATTCAAAATATTATGATATTAAAACATGTAATAATTAATTATGTCACTTTTTTCAAATTAATTAATGTAAATTTTAATTCTAATATAAAAATTTTTTGAATTTTATTCAATTTATTCCAAAATTTTTGATATCAAAATAATTAATAAATTTTTACATATGTACTTACATATGTTCGATTCTAATAATTTTAATGGAAGTTACAAAAAACAAATAACCGCTTCCGATTACAAAAGTTAAAAAATAAAAGATTAAAAAAAATACCTTATAGAATTGATACACATATACATACATAAATACATATTTTGAATCATTTAAAAAAAATTTTATCTTATCAATTTTGATTAGATAAGAATTAAAAAAAAAAAAAAAGGAGAAGTTTTTCAATTTTCTTTATTAATTTGGAGTTATAAAGTCAAGACATTCAAAATTAGTTTCTTATAAATTCTCTCCCCGTAAAGATTTCAATTGAATTCAGGTGCGAATTAAATTCACGGGATATCTTATATTTTTTTTTAAGTTCAAACTTGAAATATTAATTAATTACTTTTATTCTAAATATTACAATACTATATATTAAGTTTATATATAAAAACAATTTCAATAATTAATTAACAGATGGTGTAATTTAATACAATATATATTTATTTTTTTTATAACTTTAATTAATTAATTAAATTCAAATTAAAAAAATGAAAATAATTAAAAAATTTTTTACTTTTAAATTAATTTTTATAATATTGTATTTTAGTGAAGTGGTTTTTGGAAATGGTATAAAATATCAAAATTTTAAAATGTAAATTAAAATATTTTTAATTAAAAATAAATATTACAGATAAATGTATCTTAAAGGATAACTGCCAAGAATGTTTAGAAGCAGATTATTTGTGTTCATGGTGTACCGATAAGGTAAAATTTTTAATATAAAATATTCCTATGACCCTTTAAGTACCTAAAATTGAAATTAGGTAATTTGTAAAATCAAGAATTTTATAAGGGCAATTTTTCAATTAAAAATTATATAATAACTTAAGTTAAAGCTGATAGCCCTTTTTTGTTTTTGGACCTAAGATTGTAAAGGACCGCACTTACTAGGATAATTTTAAATTTCCACTCAGCTCAAATTTTAAGAACATTTAAGTATCGATTACGAGCGGTTTATATATATGAACTAAAGATTGATCGAACTCTTAGATTAAACCCTTTTCATATTCTCATAAAGATTAAAGAACCGCCTTCTTATTAGACTCTTCCAATGTTCAAAAACTATCTGATTAAAATTTTGGAGTTAAGGTGCTTAATACTAATATTTAAAAAAAGGTTAACCTCTCAGGTTTTAAAATTCCATAACTTTTGAAAGCGTCAAAATGGTTTGAGAGTTACAAACAATTTAAAATAACAATAAATTTCAATGCCAATTTGCAAAACATATGATTTGAACTTGATTAGTAAAATCTTGATTGGGCCTATCTTTTTGTAATTTGATTTGAATCTAGGCGGATACCTTTAGGAGGATGTAAGCTCCAAAATAATAGGGACTTTATACCTACAACAAATGTTTCCAAAAAAATCTCTTTTTTTAATAAGATAAATATTTATCTAAAAATTAAATGAGGTACCCGAAGAGTTGAACAAAGCTAAACTAATTAGAACATTTTTAAAAATCGTTTTTGAAAAAAAAAATATGCTAAAGATGGGTAGGTAAAAAATTACACAAATATTTAAATTAAATATACACTCATTAGGTAAAGAAAATTAAAATCTAAGAATTAAAGATATGATATCATCACGGGGTTAATTTTAATTTTTTTTTTTTTTTTTTTATATAAAAATCGTTTCTGATAACTTATCAATACCAAAAAAAATTATGTAAATATTTAAATAAGGAAGTAAACAATAATATATTTATATTGAATGAAAAAAAAAGAGAAAAACAAAATTTATAATTGAATGATAACTTGTATTAGTATTTGGAATTAAATTTAAAAATTTATATTTAATTGAGGTTTTATTTATAAGTAACGTGCATTACAAACAAGCATATAAAAAACAGGGGTTTAATTGACCGATACGATTGAGTCAATTGATATACGATGTAAAACTTTTAATTTGTTGGTATTAAATTTATTTAATTTAAAATCAATCTAAAAATGAGCTGCTTTTACAAAAAGTGATTATTTATTTCTTTATCTATTAAGAATTTCCAAGTGCATACAATGCCTTTCCAAATTAATGGACCCTTTGCCTTTCGGATGTGGGACAACCATATTATTTTATAAGTAATATTATTTATTTTATTTATATCATATATTTTGTATTTTACTATTTATGTATTTGGTCACCATGGTGATTTGTAAAGGAAAATTATTTTTTAATCAATTTTTTTTTTAATTAAATTTTTTTTGACCCCCGACTAGGAATCGAACCCCTAATGTTAATAAGGTTAATAAGATAAATGTTTATGCACTACACCACCGAGGCCACATGAAAACCCTTTATACTGATGAGAGGTCTACCCGAAAATTTAAGATCGGATTTACCTAGTGAATGGTACAGATGGTGAATTTTAGTAAATGTGGAAAAGCTAAATATTTTAGAAAAAGCGGCAATCTTGATTTTGAATCCAACTCTAAAATCACTCCTAATTCAGATTTTTATGTATATATATATGTCCATAAATATTTTGGAAAAAGCGTATAATTCTGATTTGCTCTATGTTGGGGGCTGTTTGTCAAAATATGCCATACTTATTATATACCATTGGAAAAAGTTTAAAGAGAGCTTTCTATTGGTATAATAATAAATACAGGTTGTTTTTGAAAATTTCATACTTATAGTCGTTTTTTTGAATATACATGTTATAAGGTTTAGTACTACCTGTTGTTTTAATTGTATGTCAAATTCATTAAAATCAAGTACATATAATAATAAGAATACAATATGTCCCTCTATTCCAGCATATGGTCATTGACAGTCTTATTACTCTGGCAGTTAAACAGTTAATGTTAAAAAAAAAAAATATCCTGATCTATTATGGTATTATGGAAATTATCCTGATATTATGGAAATCTTTATGGATTAAAACCTATATCAACTTATTTCAAGGATTATGAACTAAATCAACTGTGATAACTTACTACCAAACATAATCTCAATACCATCTGTAAATGCATATTTTTATTACAATAAGGAATTCCTATTTACGTATATTATTTAATCCATTAGAATTGTTTATTTGAATTAAGTAGATAAGATTTTCATGGAAACATTATAGTTTCGTTTTATTTATTACTGATAAGCAAATTATAGAAATACTCATTTTCGATTCAACTCTGATAATTTGTTAAATAACACTTACGAGTATTTGTTTTTTTTTCTTTTGAACATATGTCAACAAGGAAGTATTTAGAAGAATGGAACCTATCGTTAAGCAAGTTAAATCATTATTTATCATTTTCAATTATAAATTTTCAATTTTTGACCCCTTACAGCTTCTAAATGAAGGGCCATCCTAAAAAGTTTTTAGTATAATCTCATACTTTAAAAAACACATGCATATTTTTTAAAATCTAAGTTTTTATAAAATGCCAAATTCCAAACTTAAATGGTTTGAAAGATATTATGAGGGTTAGGAATTTTACAAAAATTGGTTTCGAATAACATCAAGTTAAAGAATCATATGGCAATCCTATACACTTGAGTTATTAAACTATCATTTGGCGTTCATTTTAAATATAATCCTTACAAAACTTTTATTATGACAATTTCTTTATAGGGTTATTTCGGACTTTGGGGGGCAGTAGCTCCGTAACGAATGGGATAGCTAAAAAAAAATAATCTATCATATAAATTTTTCTTGTAATATGCTCCCGTTGTTAAAACTTCTTTGTTTTATTCTAAACTGTATTAAAGTTTTGTAAACACGTGGACGGACAAATTGAAACTATATTGGCACATTTTATATCCCTATCAAATCACTAAACTAAAAACTTTCCACTCTGCATTATATAAAAAAAATTATACATTAATTTTAAATAAAAATCTTTTAATTATTTTACATAAAAGAATTTCAATGGAACGAGTCGCTGTATGACTACTGCTAATTTAAAAAATGCAGACTGTTTGGATGAAAATATTATTCAAAATGATCAAAATACGGTTCTAGTTATGAATAATCCAAATCGAGACTATGAAATTGATGCTGAAAATCAACATGCAAAAGCAATTCAAGTTAGACCACAAAAAATTAAAATGAAATTAGTTAAAGGTATGAATAAAAAAAAAATATTATTAAATAAACTATAAATTTTAATTATATAAATTCTATCTATATTTTAGGAAAGCCTCAACAATTTAAAATGACTTATAGATTAGCTAAAGATTATCCACTTGATTTGTATTTTTTAATGGATTTAACCTGGTCTATGACAGATGACAAAGAAACATTATTTAAACTTGGTCAAGAGCTGACAACAACATTAAAATCCCTAACAAATAATTATCGTTTTGGTTTTGGAAGTTTTGCCGATAAGCCAGGAATGCCAATTTATCCCTCCGATAAATTTAAAGAAAATCCATGTTCATATGAAAAGGAAACATGTAAACCAACATATGATTTTAAACATCATTTAGCATTAACAAAAGATATAAATGCATTTATTAAAACGGTTAATGATAGCGAAATAACAGGAAATTTAGAAAATTTAGAAGGACAATTAGATGCACTGATGCAAGTAATTGTTTGTACTGATAAAATAGGATGGAGTAATGATGCAAGAAAAGTTGTTTTATTAGCAACAGATGGTTATATGCATTTAGCTGGTGATGGTCTATTACTTGGTGTCACCGAAAGAAATGATAAAAAATGTCATTTAAATAATGATGGATTATATGATCATGATTTAATTTTGGATTATCCATCAATTGAAGAAATTTATCGGGAATTATTAAAACAAAAAGTTAATGTAATATTTGCTGTTGAAAAAGATGTATCATCACATTACTTTAGTATGGGTAAATTAATGAAAGAAGTAACAGCTGTTGAAATATTAAGTTCAAATTCATCAAATATATTGGATTTAGTTCGAAGAGCGTTAGTATAAATTTATAATTAAATATAATATACAATTAACAGTAATAATTACATATATATATATATCCATTAAAAAAATTAATTTAAAATATTAAATTAGATATATATATATATATGTATACAATTAATTCAATTATATGTGAATTATTAAATTGGGTTGGTTACGAAATCTCGCTCTTAAAAACGTATTGTGTTTCATATTATCTTGTGTCTTCGAGAATTTTTAGTTATTTATAAAGTTTTCAATTGGAGTTTTTTTAATTATTTTAAGGTTAAGTGTAAAAAATAACATCAATGGCTTCCATTTTCCTGTTGGAAATTAATGTCTGTTTTTAAGACAATTTGCCATTATAATGGGCAAGGTTTTTGGCTCTAATTTTTCAATATCTGTGCTGTCAAATGTAGAGAAAGAAATGATAAAAAATGTCATTTAAATAATGATGGATTATATGATCATGATTTAATTTTGGATTATCCATCAATTGAAGAAATTTATCGGGAATTATTATATATAATTATTTCTTAATGGAAACCATAAGTCAGGGATATTGAAAACTACCGGACGTAAAAAATTTATAATATGGTTCGAAATAAAGTTCCAGAGACGATTTCTAAATGCTTATAGCGGTACCCGATGTAAAAAAATTTTCGAATATGGTCCGGTATACCACCCCCAGATGCTCAGTTTCATTTACGAAAATATAAAATAAAGATGATAACACTTAAAGTCATAGTTTAACTCCAAACTAGTCTTTCTGAGAAGGTGTTTTTGTCGCTGATGCACTCTCGAATACCCCAATACGGCGATTTTGTTTATTGGCGTATGCGACCATTTAAATGAAAATGTGATACATAGCTCATAATGAGATTGTTCCAAAACTTAGACATTTCTGCCGCAGTTAAACGCAATAATTTTTATACGTTCTTGCATTGAGTATTATGACATTATGAAATTTTATAAAATTCTTTATTATCTGATATGCAACATATATATATATAATATATATATATAAAAATATTCTGGAAAGAGGCAATAGTCTGATTTAAAAAAAAAACCCTAAACTTCCTTTTTTAATTTTAAATTTTATAAAACGACGTTTAGAAAAGCGCAAGATTTAAAATACAAGTTTACATCCAATCGACAATATCAAAATTTCAAAACTTTGTTTTAAAATTAAATACGAGTATTATTTGAACTATATATATATATATATTTAAAATTCCTGTTTATTTTTTAGATACGAATCATTTATCAAAAAAGTTCAATTCCAAGAAATAAGTCCAGATATTATTTCTGTGAAATATTTTACAAATTGTAACGGTAGATACGATACATTACAAGAAAGAAAACTTTGTGACAATATTAAACTTGGAGAGGAAATTATATTTTATATAAATATAACATTAGAAGAATATCCAACAGATAATAATTGGGTAAATTAAATATATGTATAAAACTGAAACATATTTTCTAATTTTTATAAATTTAGACACACATTATAAAAATTGAAGAACCCGGTCTATCAGAGAGTGTTGAAATACAGGTTGAAATACAAAAACCATGTCCATGTAATGAATCACCAATAACAGATGAAACTGGTAGATTACCATGTAATAATCATGGTCATTTACAATGTGGAATGTGTAATTGTGATGAAAACTGGTAAAAATATAATAAACATAACCTTAAATAATTAAAACGAATTTAAAAATATTCACTTTAATCATAGGTTAGGAACATATTGTTCATGTAATTCGGAAAATTACAATTCAAATCAAGCGTTAGAAGATCAATGTCGTCAACCAAGACAAAATGGCAAATTAGGTGCAATTTGTTCAAATCATGGTGAATGTGAATGCGGCAAATGTCAATGTAATATTAGATTTGAAGGAAAATATTGTGAAATACCAAAATGTCCGCAATGTAATGATGAAATTGAAGAATGTCAAGCTGGTATTTGTATATGTAAATATGGATGGAAAAAATATGGTGAAACATGTTGTGTTAAACCAAAAAATGGTTGTATTAATCCAATTAATGAAACTAAATGCTCAAATAATGGTGATTGTGATGAGTGTGATGATAAATGCACCTGTAAAGATGGTTTTTTGGGAAAATATTGTGAATTTGATAAAAGTAAAGAGATGATGTTAAGTCAAGGTCTATGTGAAAATTATGAACCATGTGTTAAATATTTAAAATATATTGAAACACATCAGAAAACATCTGAAACTAAAGAAACTGTTTGCAAAGATAATAAAGGGGATTTTTATTTATATGAAACTGTAGAAGAACTTTCGGGTAATTAAAAAAAAAAATTTATAAAATAAATCAACAGCCCCGTATTTCAGAACTTATTAAATATTTTATGAATTTTTCCTTATGATTTTTATGATCCATCTTATGTTGACTAATCATTCCAATGATATGATCAGGACCCTAGTGCACTTACCACTTATCACTTATAAAATAATGATTTTTTGATAAGCGAGTGTTTTCAATACTTCATTTGTTGGTGGTCCAATAAGGCTTTGGTGAAAAAAAATATTTATTAAAATAATGATTGTTTTATAAGTGATAAATTATGATATATTAGGGTCCGGATAAAATTTTTTTAAATTCATGGTGAATTATTTAATTCAGCCATTTAATTTAAAAATATAAAATTTTAAATTTAACAAAATCCAATTAACTCTAAAACATCAGCATTCATTACGGACTGCATGCTAAGGTATTTCAGGAAAATTCATAAAATTTATTCCAAACTTGTGACTGTTTTAAGTTTATGATTTTTTTATGATTATTTCTGGAATTCGGGTGTTATATTTAATTTATATTTCAAAATTAACTTAATTTATTTTTTTTAGATTTAAATGTCAAATGTTTTACACGAATTGATTTAGAATATAATGGAAAAAAAGAGGTTTGTGATTTGCACTATGAATATATAATAGATGAAAAGGATATAAGCCATTTAAAAATCGAAAGAACAAATTGTGAACCACCAAATCTGGTTTTTATAGGAGGTTTCATTGGAATCGGAACATTATTAATTGGAATTATAGTTATACTATTATTCAGATTAGTCACTTATATTAAAGATAAAAAAGAATTTGATAAATTTGACCGTGAGGTTAATAAAACAATGGAAGGTGGCAAATTTAATGAAAGTAATCCATTATATAAAAATCCAATTACACAATATTCAATTCCTAAATTGGATGAAGAATAATACCATACTTAATACATATGTATATAAATTATAAAAATGTACATTTATTAAAAATGTTAAAGCTCAGCTATTATTTAAGATTTTTTTTAAAAAAAAATGATTTAAATAAAATTTGAAGATAAATTTAATTATATTGCTTAATTTTTGTAGGAAAGAGCATTTTAATTTTTCAGTAAGCCTTTGTAATGTCTCTATCTTATAATTTTTTTTTTTTACTGGCACCTCTACGTACTAACTGTTCACTGTTATAGGCTAAACTGCCTGACTATACATATGTGCGTGTCAGAATAGGGGGAAATATTATATTCATATTATTAGAACTGATTCAACATACAATTTAAACATGAGATAAGTACTACGCCTTATAACATGTAGAAATGTCTTAGATTTTCAATAGATATACAATAGACTCGGTTCGAACACAATATTTTCAAGGCTGTTCACAAAACCGAGTTTGTTCACAATATAGAAGGTGAAAAATTTATAAAGATTTTATAATTTAAGTTCATAATATATCTCATTTATAAATTTTTAAATCAACGACTACATTCTTTTAGCAATACTTGTAACAATTAATCCGTCAAGCCACATGATGAGTATGGGCAAGTTGCATTGACGTAATCTTCCATTATAAATAACGCAAGTGAATATTACTCAGTTCCACACGAGTGTAGTTTTAAGTGTTGTCACCAATTTATGAACTTATGAATGTATGTGTAAAATTTAGTTCATTCGAAGATAGTTATCGTCGGAGAATGTTTAGTCAACTGATTTTTCAAAAGCGGAAAGTTTTTGTAATTTTTTATTCATATAAAAAAAAAGGTTTGTATCTACCTAAATAAAAAAATGGATTTGTAAATAATATAAGAAATTTAATTATTTATTTACATTGAGTAAGTAGGTAATTTTATTTTATTTATATCATATCTAGGTCATTTAAAAATGGATTATTATTTTAATTAACATCTCTGGAACTGAGCAAACATTCATAATTATACAATTTTAAAATTAGGTTCTAAATCTGTTCCTTAAACTAATTGTCCTTTATATCATTAATTATTTTTTGTTATTATTTATATTAACTAAATTTTATATTTTATCAATCAAAATATATTTATATATTTAATATAATGCAAATATATTTGTTCATTTTTGTTTTTTTTTAGTATGTAGTTTGAAAGATAACAAATAACAAATAGAAATAAAATCTAATATGGTTATCTTATATTGATTTTTATAAATTTCCAATACCAGAAATGTTTTATATTTTGTTCGGTCTCAAATTTTTAATAATCAATTTAAGATGCGCACAGTTCAAAAATTTTTAAATAATGAAAAAAAACAAAAAAATAAAAGAAAAAAAAATCATTTTTTTGTTTGTATTGGTTAGTGCATCGAGTCTTATAGTAAAATTTGGTTGCAACGAAACTGGTTTTTTGTGAATACAAGAATTACGAAACCGGTTTTTGTGTATACAGAATTTTCACCGATTACGTCAACATTACGTCAAAATACGATGCACCAGTTGATACCACCCATGTGGCTTGGCTGAATGCTATTTTCTTATGATTTTTCTTAACTGCATTAAACCAACAAAACAACTAACTTAAATTATGAATAATAAACAATATCAGTTTACTTAATCTTGAATTCATAACTGTAAATTATTAAAACGAAAACAAATATATTATACTTTCTTGTTTTTATATTTTATTTTCATTTTACATCTATTAAATTAGTTGTTCACACTATAAGAAGGTCAATATTAAAAATTATATGTTCACATTACTGCAATGACAATTGGAGCAATGTTCACTTTATCGGAAGTTCACACCAGTTCTATTTTTTTATATTGAAATAATTTTGTATTAGAGTTATATAGCATTTAAAAATAATGTTAAGAATGAGTATGATGTATGACATTTTAAGTAAGGTGACTATTTTCGCAATTTCGGAAAAAAATAGGGTGTTGTGTTACCTTTTAATAAGGTACCTATACCTACATATATAAAAATATTTATAAAAACTTTAAAATTAAACCTGTTGTAATAACCACTTGTAATATTAAATCTGTATTTTACTTTTTTATTGAAATAAATAAATTTTGATTTTAAATTGGGTAATTCTTATTTTAAAAATTTCAGTTAATTTTTTGATATTTGAATACTTCAAATAGTTGTACCTTCAAATTGTAAAATTCTGCCCTCTTTTTATTTTACAAACGCACAGAAAAAATTCAGCTTTTTTTCATGTTTACAACTCTAATTTGTCTTGACATTTTCTTATGTTAAAATAAAAACAACAGCAACATAGACTGCATAAATAAATAATACAAGGAAGTATTGTTTTCCTACCTGTAATAAGTGTAATTATTAACTTTTTTTACGAATTGGTACTTTGTAACAGGATAATTTTATTTATAAAAAAAGTATTTTTGGCATATATATTATTTTTTTTTCTTTTCATCAGGTATGTTTTAGCTCTTGTCTTTTTAAATAAAAATTTGTATGTATTTTCTTTTTCATTTTAACTTATTAGGTTGTATTATTAAGTTTTCAGAACAGGACAGGGCAGCAAACAATTAACCCTCAAACACTTTAGGACTACCTAAATACAAAAATAAATTAATGCTTTTCTTACGTTCTACATTTTCAGTTTTTAAAATTATCAAATAATTATTTCTCCATTTTGTTAAATTTCCAGATTTTTATTTATTTTTTTGTTTAAATTTTTTTTTTTTTTAATTTTTGTAAATGTTTTAAAATTTATTTTATAAAATTATTTACTTTCCACTTTTCTTAAAATTCTCTGTCGCCATTTTACCTAAATATATTAGCAATTGAATTCTATTATGTTCCCTGATTTATCAAGGTAAAAATTGTAGACTGTCAAAATTTAGGTGCAGAAAATGTTACATTAGGTATAGAATTTTTTTAGAAACGAACATGAATCAGTTTAACAATTTTTTGCTGCCGTTGTTTAAAAGTGCAGAAATATGGGCAGAATTTTTTCGAGAAATTAATTTACCATCAAAAATTGTTCGGTTTTTTAGTTCTGAACTTTGTTCTGCGTGTTTAAAACTCACGATTCTGCTCTTTATTAATTTTTGTATATTGATAATTTTTTAAGAAAATAATAAAAACGCAAGAGTAAAGTATCTTCAATTTTTGTAATCAGTTGGTCAGAGTTAATTTCTTGATACTACTAAAACGAAAATCGAATAAAACGGAAACAGTGTTTTTTTATAAAAACTAATTACTGACATTTATATTCAAAAAATCAAAAAAAAAGGTTTTATTTACAAATAACAAATTTCATTTGAATTCCAAACTCTAAAAATTAATATTTTTTTATTTTATATTATGGAATTGGATTTAAGTATTGATTTTACAAGTATTTATTTACTTTTAAAACTAGAACGATTAATTAAAAAACGCAATCAAATTAAAGCTGAAATAAAAAAGGAAATGTATACAAGAAAAGATGAAATGAAAAAGGAAATGTATGTAAGGGAAGATGAAATAAAAAAGGAAATGTATATAGGAGAAGATGAAATAACAGAAAAAACACATAGTCCAAAACTTTTAAATGAAATTAAAAACATCTATAATAAAGAAACAAAATTATCCAACTCAACAACAACTGTTTATAAAAAATGTGATTTAATGCCTAAAAATATGATCACGCGAATAACATTTCCTGAAGATAGAATCAAACCTAAATCTGGCGAAAACATTTGGTACAGAGATGAAATGTGCGATATTTGTGGCAAATTAATTAAAAGGCAAAACATGGAATTTCATATTAATGCTCATTACAGTAATATTGTATATAACTTTTTATTCTATTAAATTTGTTATTTTTTTTTTTAGAAAGAAGACCGTATGTATGCCCGTTTGATTATTGTAAAAGATCTTTTGGATCACCTTCATTACTTGTTTGTCATAGAAGAATACATTCAGGTGAAAAGAAATTTCCATGTGATTTGTGTCCAAAAAAATTTCATTTTCGTACAGATCTTAGAAAACATAAAATTATACATTCTGAACCCAAATTTGAATGTATAATATGTAATAATAAGTTTAAAAGTAAACATAGACTTAAATATCATATGAAAATACATCAGGAACCTGAAAATTTACTGTGTACGGTTAAATCATGCGGTAAAACTTTCAAAAATTCAAAAACTTTAAGAACTCATCTAAGAACCTGCCATAAAATTAGAATTAAGTTTCCTGTACCATTATCCAAATAATAAAAAATTTTAAAACTAAAATTGTAATAAGAGTACAAATACAAAATGTATTTTCCTATATTTTATTTTACCTAATTTTTTATATTAAATTAAACAAAAAAATAATACTAGGCTAATGTTAATTAATGTTAATGTTAAAACCGTAGGTAACTTTAGTTTTTTTATAATTCATTTTAATAAAACATGGAAGTAATTTTACCAGTATGTAAGATGAAATATGTAATCAGTAATAACAAAAGAAATAACTAAATTAACATTAAAAAAATGATTTTCAATGGAAATCACCAAAATAGCAATAGCAATCTCAAATCCAAGATTGTATTGATTTATGGATAAATAGAATAATTAGTATTAATTGAACTTCTAAAGTAAAACAAAATGTAATAATGATCTTATTATTAATTTTTTTAAAAAATAATAAAAGCTCCAACATTATCACTGATACATACAAAATTTTGAAATCAAAAGTTTTGTTTAGATTTGGTGATGACTTTATTAAAATATAGAAACTATTTTAGAATATGTACCATTATATCAAGATTTTGTACCAATAATTTGATAGCTAAAGTTTACATAACCTTGTTTTTTAATGTTTACATTTATATAGAGGTTTTTCTATTCAAATTAAAATAAAAACAAAATTAAATTAAAAATTTTCTCATTTTCTCAAAATTTAAATGTCACGAATCTATACATAACCTACATTAAATATTTCATAATAAGTATAGGTTATGTTATGATTATATACAATGTTTATGTTTCCATTAATTTTTTTTTTCTTATGGCTGAGCTCTTACATGTTGTGTATTTTGTATAAATCGATTAAAAGAAAAACAGCCTAAAATTTCTAATTTTCTTAGTTAAAAATTTTCGAGCTCGAATTTATTTTTGCTACATTCAAAAAACACTTTTTTACTGGATCGCCAACACTCAACACTTAAATTTAAAATGTCAAATATCAATTTGACAAAAAGTCAAAAACACACAGTTTTTATTTACCTTTTTTGATTTACAAAAAATAATTTTTTCCAAATTATGGAATTTAGTGATGATTTTTTAAATATCTTGTATTTTTTAAAACTTGAGAAACTACTTAGAAGACGAAATGAAATAAAAGCCGAACTGGAAGATGAAATTAAGTTTCTGGATGATGTAAAATACGTAATAACCGAATTTGAATATGATGACGACAATTTTATTTTAAACAATGGATCAACTAACTCAAAAATTGATTTAACCATCTCAAAGAATGCATCAACCAATAAAAATACAAAAAAGCGAAAAAAAAATGCGACGGTACAGGTTTTCAAGAAAAGTGATTTAATGCCTAAACAAAAATTTTTAAAAAGATATGATCCAAATGAAATTATAAGAAGAAAGAAAAAAACGAAAAATGAAATGTGTGATTTATGTGGACTTGTATTGCGGCGTTCAAATCTTGAATTTCATATGAACTCTCACTATAGTATAACAATAAATTAAATATATTAAGATTTAAATTTTTTTAAAGTTTTTTTTTTATTTTTTAGATAGAAAACCTTTTGTGTGCGATTTTGAAAATTGTAACTTAGCATTTTCCGCACCTTCAACACTTTTTCGTCATAAAAAATTACATACAGCAAATAAACAATTTTCATGTGAAATTTGTTCAGCAAAGTTTCATTTCAATGGAAATCTACAAAAGCATAAAGTAGTACATAGTGAGCCTAAATTTAAATGTTTGAAATGTGGGAATATGTTTAAAAGTCCTGCACGTCTTAAATATCATATAATAATAATGCATGGAGAATTTCAAAATATTGAGTGTACAGTTTCTTCATGTGATAAAAAATTTGCAAATTCTCTTGCTTTAAGAAAGCATTTAAGATTATTTCACGATATTAAAGTAAAATTTCGTGTCCAGAGGCCCGAAATGTAAATATTTATAAAAATAATGTAAGGTAATTCAAATTTTTAAAACAAAAATTTAAAAAGTTTAATAAAAAAAAACTTGAAAAACTAAAAATCCAAAAATTCTTGTATTATTATGTTCATTTTATCGTTGCTTAACTGTATTAACAATTTTAACAAAAGAGTAAAAAATAATTTTATATAGTACAAAGATTTTTCAAAATATGTGTTAGAAAATTATTTTTTTCTTGATTTTTAATGAAATATTAAAGAATTTTGTATCCTTAGCAGCTAGACCATTTTTTTAATTTTTTTTTTTCTTTAACAAGGACCTGTGCGGTGTCCCATTGGTTATTGTGCAAACCAAACTTTAGGAAGGATACTGTGATAAAAATGTACAGTGTAAATTATTTCTGATTTCCGGATTATGGGGGATTGGGAAAATTGGATGGGATATTTAGAAAAAAGATTTTTATGTTCTTCTTAAATTTGGGTAAAGCATACATATATAACTTTGTGGAACACATTTGTTGGAATTTGATTCCAAAACGTGTGAGAATCTGGTGCCCTCATTTTTTCCCGTATAATTTAATATTTACAAAATTAAATGAATCTACTTTTCATTTTTAATATTTTTATATATTATTTAGTAGTGACATCTATTAAGTGTTAATCAAACTTTAACTATGAATAAACTTATGAGTGTCAAATAATCAAATGCTGAATATATTAGCTGAGTATCCGTCTGTATTTTTCTGACTGAAACATTCGCGCCAAAATATAAACAAAAAAAAAACGAACGTGAAAATAATAAAATAAAATAGAGTACAAAGTTGTTTAAACAATTTGCATTATCTAAAAATTAAAATTTAATTTTGATATTGAATAATTTTTAATTTATTTTACATAATAGTAATAATGGAAGGTTTTGATGATGTTGGTGTATTTTTTTCTGATAATTTTGGAGGACCTGATCAACAAGATGGATCTGCAATTAATATGCAAGCTGTAAAAAATAAATATAAAGAATTTATTAGGACTTTTAATGAGGAAAATTTTTATTACAAATATCGTGATACCCTAAAACGTAATTATCTTCAACGAAAATATTTTTTGGAAGTGGAAATTGAAGACTTAGCCGGTTTTGACGAAACTTTAGCAGACAAACTTTATAAACAACCAACAGAACATTTACAAATTTTTGAAGAAGCGGCTAGAGAAGTAGCTGATGAAATAACAGCTCCTCGAACTGAACATGAAGAAAATGTTGAAGATATACAAATATTATTAACTTCTAATGCCAATCCAACTAATATTCGGGAATTGAAATCAGAATGTGTATCAAAATTAGTAAAAATAGGCGGTATTATAATCTCTGCATCATCTATAAAAGCAAAGGCAACAAAAATTTCCATTCAATGTAGATCGTGCAGTAGTATTATACCGAATCTTAAAGTAAACCCAGGATTAGAAGGTTATGCTCTGCCCAGAAAATGTACAACTGATCAAGCTGGAAAACCTAAATGTCCATTGGATCCATATTTTATAATGCCTGATAAATGTAAATGCGTTGATTTTCAAGTTTTGAAACTTCAAGAATTACCTGATTTTGTTCCTCAAGGAGAAATTGCGAGACATTTACAACTTTTTTGTGATAGATCGCTTTGTGAAAGAGTTGTTCCTGGAAACCGTGTTTTAATTCATGGTATATTTTCAATTAAAAAAGTTGGCAAACCTAGTAGACAAGATAGTAGAGAAAAGGCTTCAGTTGGTGTAAGAGCTCCGTACATGAGAATCGTCGGTATAACCGTTGACTCAGAAGGCAGGGGTGCTATTTCTAGGTAATAAACGTAAAAATTTTGAAATAAAATTAATTGTTAATTGAATTTTGTTTTCAGATATAGTAATATTACCTCTGAAGAAGAAGAAACGTTCCGCCGTATGGCTGCTGGCGGTGATATTTATGATCGGTTAGCAAAAAATCTGGCCCCAAGCATTTTTGGTTCTGATGATATTAAAAAAGCTATAACATGTTTATTATTTGGTGGTGCACGTAAACGTTTGCCAGATGGATTATGTCGTCGTGGTGATATAAATGTACTACTACTTGGTGATCCTGGTACAGCTAAATCTCAATTACTTAAGTTTGTGGAAAAAGTTTCTCCAATTGCAGTTTATACTTCTGGAAAGGGGTCAAGTGCTGCTGGTTTAACAGCATCTGTAATGAGAGATCCTTCAACAAGAAATTTTGTTATGGAGGGAGGGGCTATGGTTTTAGCCGATGGAGGTGTTGTGTGCATAGATGAATTCGACAAAATGAAAGAAGATGACCGTGTTGCTATTCACGAGGCCATGGAACAACAAACTATTTCAATTGCAAAAGCTGGAATAACAACAACTCTTAATTCAAGATGTTCCGTGTTGGCTGCAGCTAATTCAGTTTTTGGTCGATGGGATGATACTAAAGGCGAAGAAAATATTGACTTTATGCCAACAATTTTATCTCGTTTTGATATGATTTTTATTGTTAAAGATATTCATGATGAAAGTCGTGATATAACTTTAGCAAAGCACATTATTAATGTACATTTAGTGAAAAATGCAACTAATGAAGAAAAAGAATCTGATATACCATTATCACTTTTTAAGAAATATATTCATTTTTGTAGAATAAATTGTGGACCAAGATTAAGTATTGAAGCTGGGGAAAAACTTAAAAGTCGATATGTTTTAATGAGAAGTGGTGCGATTCAACAAGAAAAGGCATCCGATAAACGTCTTAGTATTCCAATTACAGTTCGCCAACTTGAAGCTATTATTCGTATAACAGAATCTCTTGCAAAAATGGAACTTCAACCATTTGCAAATGAAAAACATGTTAATGAAGCTCTTAGATTATTCCAAGTTTCAACATTAGATGCTGCTATGAGTGGAACTTTATCAGGAGCTGAAGGTTTTACTACAGAAGAGGATCAAGATGTTTTAAATAGAATAGAAAAACAGTTAAAACGTCGGTTTGCTATAGGTTCTCAAGTATCCGAACAAAACATTATACAAGATTTTCTTCGTCAAAAATATTCAGAACGTTCAGTTCTTAAAGTAATTTACACTATGATTCGTCGTGGTGAATTGCAGCACAGAATGCAAAGAAAAATGTTGTATCGTTTACGTTAATTTTTTTCTCTTAACTTTTGTTTTTCCCTTAACTTAATAATTACAAAAAAAAAAAATATGTACAAAAATTTTATTTTTCCAAATTTTTAAATAAAAAAAAAATAATAACATATTGGCAAATGGTTTACTTAATTATTTACAAAAGTAGTAATTTTCAAAACTATAACAAAAAATCACATTTTGAAATTGAAATTTTTATAATAAGAATAAAGCTTTTATATATAAACAAAAGGGTGAATATTAAAATTGTGTTTAGGAATTTCGTAGATTATTTTTAGTTTTACTCATCTTAGTTAATTAATTTACAATATCTTTTAAATCTTCTTGATTAGAGTCTGTCACATAATGTATTTTTTGCCAATTTCTTAAAACAACTAAAATATTAAGACGTGCATCTAATTTATGATCTTTGGGGATTTTTTTCATTTCTTTTACCAAAGATAACAAAAATAAACGATCTTCATCTTCCTCTTCGGGAAAGTTAGTATCAGGTACAAGTTTTTCTGTCGCATTTGGATTATCTTGAATCAATTCGAATGTATTTTCATCATCGAAATTTTCATTCATGTGTGAATCACTTAAATATTCAGCTTTCATATTTAATGCAAAATTGGAATCTGTCTCTTTATATTCTTCATCTTGAAATTCTCTTTAAAAACAAAATAATATAACTTTATTATATATGACAACTTATTGTTTCAACAAACATACTTTTTAAGTTTAATACCGTTTTCTATAAAATTGAGATGGGAATAATAAGAAAACATTTTATCTGGATTAGAACCTGGTCTTGTCTCTAATGTTTTTTTTGTTATTAAATATTTTTCCCTTAAGCGACGCCACTTTCTTCTCAAAATTTTAACTAAAATGAAATATTAAAATATTTAATTATGCCAATAAATATTAAATATACTTATAAATTATATTTACCAATTTTCAATTGATTTTCTTGATCAAGAAGTTGAAAGTCTTCTATCAAATTTTTACCAATATCCATCCAAGCTCTATTTCTTTCTTCTAATACATTATAAGAATTCAAATTTTGATTCCATATACATACATGATCTTTGATTTGTAATATAAAAATTGTTATATCAAGTTGCTGTAATAAATCTTTTTCAGTTAAATCTTCCATGATTTCTTCAAATTGATATTCTTGAATTTGGTTATCATTTCTGATGTCAAATTCTTCATTTGGTTTTAAGCTTAAGGCTGTTTTTGAAATTGTGATATTACTATGGGATCTGAAATCAAAAACAAATATAATATAATATTAATTAAAGAATTAAATATCAATTTTCACCTTTCTGCTTTCATATATGGTTTTAAGAACTGTAATTCTTTACCATATTTAAAATTTGATGCATGTTCTTCACTTATTCGAAACTTTTTTGTATAAGTATCCCTTAAACTTTTCCATCGTTTTTTTGCTACATCACCTATTGTTAGTATAAAATTACATTTAAAAAGTATATTAGTTTTAAATTAAAATTGAAAGCAAAATTTTATAAAATGAATTTTTTACATGTAACACCAAATTGATTAGATAATTCTTTCCAAATTGCCTCTTTTACAGTTGCTGAAATAATTATTAGAATTAAAAAAAAAAAAACTATTTTAAAGATAACAGAATGTGTAGGTTACCCATTTTATAACCATCATTATCAGGATCATATAAGGCTGGATTACTTCGAACTGCTTGAATAAATTCTGCACTTTCACATTTGCTTTTATTCATGTTATAATACACATCTTTTATTAATTTACTTTTAGTGGCCATTATGCTTTTATTAATTTATTTAATTCAAATTATAACTTTTGAATAACGATACAATTTTATTTTAAAATTTGGGTTGACGCTGAACTTTCCGAATATTAATATTCCATGGACGCTTCGAAATACGCTGCACAAAAAAAAGTCCAAAGAACTTCTCTCATCTCTGTAATTAATCAGCTGTAACTTTGACATTTAAGCATGCTATTCACAAATAAACGTTTGGAGATGTAAACAAACAAACAACTCATGTTGTGTTCGGAATTTTCTTAAAACTTATTCACAATGGATATTCGTATATTTATAAATTCACAATTTTCTCGTAAATTTTTAGGTTAAGATGAGATAAGATGCTATGTTACTATATACTTAAAATGTTTTAATAAATTGATATTAAATATTTCATCTCTTTTTCCTACAAATTATCATTACATATATAAATTTGTATTTGTAAACATTTTAAAGTTAAATCACTTTCAATTATTTTCCTGATTTCTTATCATTATTGTAAAATTTTTATTAGTTTTGTAATTTCGAATTCCCCTCAAATCATAATTTAAAAAATGATTTAATTTTGATAGGGATTAAAGCCTCGAAGTGTCGTTATTGAGGTAAAGTAAATGTGAAATATTTGTGTTTACCTTCCTCTAGGGATAAATTTAATAATAGTTTAATAGTTTTTATTTATATAGGTTATAATCATTTATAATTAAATCATGGTATTGAGTATTTAAAAAAAATTAATAATTTAAAAATAAAAAAACTATTTATGTTTTTAAAATCTTTTATTAATTTTTTTCGTTTGTATTAAATAAATTTAGTCATTATGCAAAAATTAATGACATATTAACTAATATTAAGATGTACAACTGGAAATTTTATTGTTTCTTTAAATTAAAAAAAAAAATGTGATTGTTAAAGCTATTATGTTTTAACTGAAAATTAGTTAAATATTTTATTTTCTAGGGCTAAATTAGTTTTGTGATATGTTTTTTGTTTATATAGATTTTTAAAATTGTCTTTTTCAAAGTAAATCTATTTAAACTAAAGAAATATCTTAAAATTTTCTTATTTTAAAAATGAATGTTCTAATAAATTCTAAAGCTAAAATACTTTAAACTTTACTTTTACTAAATATTTAACAACGCGTTTTTTTTTTAATTTTATAACAACTAGTTTTACTTTTTTTTAATTTATAAAATACTTTATATTTCTGTATAAAAATTGGGCCTTTCAATGCCCAATAATTTGAAAGCATTTGGAAGAAGATATTGTGTATTTAATCCTACTAATCCGTATGTTAGATATTTATAACAAAGTTCAACAAATATTTTATCTTTATTATCTAAATGATTTTCCGAATTAAGTAACTGATTTTTATCTCTACCCAACAACGTACATACAATTGCATAGGAAATAGATTTTCCAATTGCAATTGTAGCTACAATACAACACATTCCTAAAACTGTTCGTAATAATAATAATCCTAACATTGCATATGTTGGCCATATAATTTTATATGGTGGTGATGTTTCCAATGGTATCATGTTTCCTATTTGATAATTAATCCAAGCACCAATTAATATTCCAGTAGTTACAGATACAACTGTTGTTGTATCGCCTCGTGTTGGTGTCCATTTATCCGAAATAGGATAATAAATAATAATCATAATTGAAATAAATAATAAGAATATTGGTGAATACTTTGCGGATATTATGAAAAAATCTGCATAATCAACAATTGGTACAAAAATTAACATCAGAATCTAAAATATAATTAATTTATTTAATTTAAAAATATTATAAAAATTTTTTTTAATTTAGTAGCAAAAAAATAAATAATACCATAGTTAAGAAAAGACCCGCTATAACATCCTAAAATATTTAAAAAAGGTACAAAAATTTATTTTCAATTTTAGAAAATTATTTTGAAGAAAACTTACACAAACACTGTGCATTCCTAAATAGATTCTACTTAAGCAAACAACAGAGCACCATATGGTAGCTATTACTACACCAACAGGAAAGTTATATTGATATCTGTTAGATATAAATTTGAATTATTTTAATTAATTGATGTGAAAATTTATATAAATTTTTTTTTTTTAATTTAATTTTAACTAATAATATTTACCTTTGATGTGTGAATATTAAAACTGAAAAAGGAATGGATAATCCAACCATTGCGTGAGTTGAAGGCATACCATATTCAAGACTCCATTTTTTTTGAAGTCGAATTACTGGAGAACCAGGTCTAGGCCACCTTATTACATCTTTAAGGCTTTGTCCTAAAAACAGATATACATATATTTAATGTTTTTTGTGTAAATAATTTTTAATTTTAATTATTTGTTCATACCTATATACATTATGGTAGACCATAGCAAAACAACTCGGCGACCAACAGCTCCATCTATGTTCCAAAACCAAAATGGAATAAATGTAGCATAAAATGCTTCATCTCCTAATTCAGTACCCAACAAAAATAAGTAATACCAAAATTTATTTTGGATTATTATCTTTTGTTGTTCAACACATTTTTCATTTAACACATTATTTTTATATTCTTCTTTAGAAGATATTTGTAAATTTCCGTTCAGCGTTGGGGATAAAGGAACTGATTCAGATTGAACTTCATTATAATCACAAAAGTTTTCGGAATGACTGGTACTTCTCTTTCTTTTCCTATGAATATATCTGCAATTTAAGAACAAATAAAGATTTGTTGTATATTACAAACTACAATATTAATCATGTTAATTCTAATATTAAAATTATTAGTTATCTACTATTTCTGATTGTTGATGTTATAACTTTTTTCATACTAGATATTTACATTAGATAATTATTGATATCTTTTCAAATAGAATAGTTAATAAAAAAATAACTCATGATGTCATTTCATGAGAACTATACTCACTTAATTCCAAAGAATTCTTGAACCCTTATAACTAATTCTGGTCTTTTAAGCCAATCCATAGTATTTGTCATAATATATTTTGTTTATTTTTCATCGAATAAATATATAATTTTCATTTATGATTTTTGATATAAATAAAAAAATATAATAAATGTTCTATTCTAATTCCTCATGTTGACATTGATTAAGAAAACGTGAATTGAATTTTAGCTGCAAAACCATAGAATTACTAGTTCTAGAATGGCAAAAGGATGTTCCCGACTCTTTTCTTCTAATGTGATTTCCTATCCTGAGGTATTCAGACAAAAAAATACATATGCAATTTCGTATGCGTATACAAATGGTACGGCTACTTCATCTGTCATTGCTTATATTTAAGTAAATGAGAATGTTTATTAGGCAGTTTCTTATTAGTTTTTTTGTTTATATTTTACATAGAAATACATTTGGATTAGGCAGTTTGTATATTGTAAGTTATTTCGAATAAAGATATTTACTATTTTATTTAATTTACTTTTATTTTAAATATTTACTTTTTAATATTAAATATATAATTGAACAAAACATTAAGAAAAAAATTTGAATAATATTTGAACAAATTGCAGTCAATTATTTTTAAAATAATGGAATCTCCAACAAGTATATTTTTAGTTTAATTTTAGTTAACTTACATATCTATTTTGATTTATCTTAAGGTTTATCGTAGGTTTATTTATTCATCGTGGAAATGAAAATAAGTAAATCAAAAACAAATCATAATTTTTTGAACAAAACAAAAAGTATTTATAGTCTTGTGAATATATAAACATTTTTAGCCATTTTTAAATATGAACGAACCTTTTGCAAATATGAAATCTACATTTATGTTAACCGTAAGGAGGGTTTTGATTTCTGTTTCAAATAACTTAACGTTTCCGAATAAAGAATTAAAAGGTTTTTTCTTTACCCTTTTTTTATTCAATAAAAATTTTACTTATTATTTAAAAATTTTAGCATTACAATATGATTTTCAAATTGATTCTATTCAAAAATAGACAATGTTTTGGTAAATTTACAGAACGGTCACTTTATAATAATGAAAAATGGAGAGCAAAAACCAAAAGGAAAATACCTTTAAAATAATTTAAAAAAAATTGGCTGAAATTTGTAAAACCTCAAGAAATAACAAAAATTCTTTAAGCAACACTTTTTTCCCCATCTTAATAATCCTTTATTTAATTTAATGTTTTTTAAAAAACTTCAAAAAGCATAACAACAGACAAATTTTTTGAATATAATATTTTCTAATTTGTTATCATTTACTTTTAACTTTGAAATCTTACTTGAATCGTACTTAAAAGTTTCTTTTATATTTCACTTTCAAAATGAAATGAATCGCGGAGAAACTAGTAAATACATACAAACGGTACACGTACCAAATTTTGAAATTTGTCTGAAAATTTTTTCTCTATTGCCATTCTAGTACTAGTAATTCTATGTGCAAAACGTACTCTAAGAACTCAGCTGGTTTTGCTTTCATGCAGTAAAAAAAATCTTAATTTTGAAAGATGTTGTTAGATGATTCAAAATTAATTCACAATTTTTAAACGATTACTGCTCCATCTAGATGAAATTTTTTTTTACAGAAGGAATTTATTAAGCACATATTTTAGTTTTAATTTACATTTTATTTAAATATTATTAATTTATCAAAAAACGTTTTACTTTATTTATTTTGTCATAAAATAATGAATTAAAAATTTTCAATACTCACAATTCAATTAATTACACTAAAATTTTTTTCATAATATGTATTAATCTTAATTATAAATTTTTATTTATTAAATAATTACATAGAAAATATTTAATAAATAAAATATAAAAAATAATTTATAATAATACGTCATTTACAATTTTTCAAAAATATACAAAAATATTTAAATTTTATCTGCTATTTTAATATGACGCCTCACATCAGCGCCACATGTCAGTTTATTTTTGAAATGTTTATTTTTCAGTTGACGCAGCTTTTTAAATCAGTCGACTTATGTTCACACCCCATTAAAAAATGATTACAATTCGAAAAAAAAGTATTCATTTGTAACATTTCAAATACGCGTATGTGTTTTTTTAGTGTGTTTGTCGAGTGAAGGAAGTTGAATTTTTTTTTGAAAGAAATAAACTTTTTAAAATTATAAAATAAAATTTCAAAATCTTATTCTAAAAAATTGTACATTGAGTGTGTTTAATAATCGTTTATTGTAATTTTCAAATTAATTAAAAGGTAAGCTTAATTTTAATTCAAAATTTTCAAATTGTAAAGTATAAAAAAAAAAGAAAAAAAAAAAAAAAGTACGCCAAAAAGGCCGATCCCAGACCCAGACCAACCGTCGTGATGTTGTTTGTATGTAACAACTAACAACGTTTGAAACAAAGGAAACTTTTTGCATATACACAATTCTACATACATATATAGTCGTATTCGTAATTTCGTATATTGTTTGCCGGTTAGTGTTTTAAATTTAATTCAAAGTGAAGAAGTACAACATTTTATTCAAAAAAAGAAATACCAAAAAAGTTTAAAAAGAATAAACGTAACGATTGATTAAAATTTATTTTATATTTTAATTCTAAAAAAATTAAATTATACAAAAGTAAAATATATATATATATATAAAAAAAAGATACACTGTACAAAAAGGATAAAAAAAAGAATTGGGTGTGGGTTTAAAAAGGTGTCGCTCTGGTGAAACTCAAAACCTTCCTTTAAAAAATCCAAGGTAGTATTTTTCATTTATTTTAATTTTTGTTTTTGAATTCAATGAAATAAAAAGTGTGCAATAAAAAAATGGAAACTTTGAAAATTTTGTGATTTAATGTGGGAACGTATGAAATTTATTTTCTATTCTTTTTTTTTTTTTTACTTTTGCAAATATTCATTTCCAAAAGAGCCCATCCCATGTGAGATAAAATTTAAAAATAATAGTAATAGTTATTATATTTAAGTCAGGTATTTATTCCCTTATATTTTATTAAATTGTATTAAAATAATTTAATTTTAGAGAAAACAAATGCATTGAAAGTGAAGAAAATCAAATAAAAGTTAATAAGTAACAAGTCTGTATTAATTTTTAAGAATTCTACCATTTGTCTGTACCATATGTATCCACATCAGTTTTTGCAGTACATACTGAAATAAATTTGTATAATATATAGATATAGATAAAGATAAAATAAATGTATCCTTAAAAATAAATATATATATTTCAATATCCAGGCAGACATATAAGTATAACCTAAATGATTCCAGACGACATAGTATATGTTATAACTACTTGTAGAGCACAGGGATTCAGACAATTTATATTATCCATATTATTATAATACGTATAGTATAAAATGAAAAGTATACATTTTTTTTTTTATTTTTCGTTTCTTCCTTTTTTATGATAAATTTGTAGAATTTTATGTCTATATCATTTTTTAAATATTCAAAAAAAATCTCTCAAAAGGAAAGTTATTGATTAATTTGAAAAACAGAATAAAATGTTAACTAAATAATATTTTCAAAATGTAATTAATATATAAGTAAAATTAAATTTTTATTTAAATAGGTTTTTTACATCAAAATTTTGTTGAAAGAAATTTACAAAAGAAACAAGATAACATATCTATAGCACTTAATTGATATTTTAAATTTGATTTAAAATTAATAATATATTGTCATGAAATTATTAGAGTTTGTTAATATTCTTATTTTTTTTTAATTATTAAAAAAATTATAAGTAGGTACCTATTCTATTTATTTTAAATCTGTTTAAAAGAGTCGTAGTTTAAACTATTTTAATCTAAAATATAATAAATTGAAACAAATAATTTAAATAATTCCTTGCCTTGGCAGAGTCTATTTCAAAATGAATTTGATTTTTAAATAAAAAATACTTTATGAACAAAAAATATAAAATCTTCGATTAATCGAAAGTTGTTATTTTGATTAATTTATTATAGTAGATTTACAAATACAAAGATTATTTATTTCATAGATTCCCTAACTGTACAAGTTATTTTAATTAGAAATTCTATTAGCTTAATATTATTTTACTTCATACTTTGGATTCCCTTTAAAAGTTCGGATTTAGATTAGGTTTCATTACAATTTACAAAATAAATTAGTAAAAATTTTTTAAAACTATTTATTATCTTATTAAGCTCTTTCTTTTTATTTAATTTGTAAAAAAAAACAAAAAATTGAAATTATATGCAAAAAAAAAAAAATTTATATTTTAGAACTATAGTAATTTTGAGATATCAAGTGAAATTTTTTATAAGATTTCATTTATTATCATTTTATTTTTTTTTCTTTTGAACATCAATTTTTACTTAATATTTCATATACAAGTATTAAAATAAAAATATATTTAAGGTGTGCCATTCATATTTTTTTATTGTATATACACATAATATTATGTATATTGCAATGCAATACAATATTGTATAAGTATATAATAAAACATAAGAATTAGAAAGGTTCATAGTTTAAATTTTAAGTATTTATTCGCGAAAAAAGTTTGTTATATTAGTTAATAACATTATATTCAGTTTAAAACTAATTTGCAATTGCTTTTATTTAAATAAAAATTATTTCTTAATTTATCTTTTGAAATTTCTTGAATTCTCGAAACTGAATTTTGTCTTTTGGAAAAAAAACTCTGCATAGGATATTTAAAAAATTTCTTGCTTCAAAATTTTAATAAAATTTATCATTAAAGAAATTACATAGTATACCTATCCGCCAACCCAACATAATTCTTTAATAATTATTTTGATGCCTATTTTATAAAAATTAATCTTTTTGTTCTAAAATTTACCTCCATGTCCATAATTTTTTTTTTCAATGGCATAAATTCAATAAAAAGTTCTTAAAATGATTTAAAGGTTCGAATAGTTTAAATATTTTTAAGTTAATAACTGAACATACAAATATTTAAATTTTATTTGAGTTTTGTCTTATCAAAACTGCAAATTGATTCAATTTTCAAAAATTATCAATATTTACAATTTATTGAATCATTTCAAAGAAAAGTGTAATTGCAAGACACTTTTATGTTCATATATTTATTAAAATTTAATAAAATTTATATTTTTAAATTAAATTTATAAATATAATTTCAACAATCTATCGAAATTTCATTTCAATTTATTCAATAAATTTCTATTGATCGATCGATTATACCTAAGACTATGAATTTTATTTTAATGGAATGATTAATTTTGCATATTGTACTATTTTTCTAAAATTTCTAAAAATATTTTGAACAGTTACAATTATGTATTACAGAAATATTTTCAAGCGAAATATAGAAAAAATAAAAAAAATGTCTCAGTAGGGAATTAAGTTTGTAGCCTATTCCATCACTATGGAAAAATGGAACAAGCAAAGAATTAAAAACATGTGTAAAAAGTTGTAATTCTATTTACATTTGTTTTGTTCAATTTTCTTTAACATTTGGAATTATCTTCCATTTACAAGTGTTATCCATCATAGTCATATTCAAATGTCCATTTAAATTTTCTGGTATTTTTATTAAACAAAATGTGTTTTATGTTGTTCATTTAATATTTTTTTTTTTTTTTATAATTTGAAATTTAACGATTCTGTGCAACTTAGTGTGTTAAGCGAATTTCGAACGATTTATATTTGAAAATGCAAAATTCGAACTATTTTTGAAACAAGTGATTGAAAATTGTTAAAAAAAAGACTGAAATATAAAAATTGGAATAGCTTTTGAATCTGCTTCTTAAATGTTATTTGCATTCTTCTTTATACGCTTTTTATTTTGTATTTCTGGACCTATAAATAAATGATCAATTGTAATAATTAATACATTTATCTCATTTCTTATCTCTCTTATTCTTTCTTTTATTATATTTTAGCAATATATGTATTGATATTTTTAATTGAAGCTAAATTTGCATCCCATTCATTGATGTGATATGAATAACTATTTGGAAAAATTTCACTGTTTATAAAAAAAAAAAAAAAAACAATAAACAGAAAAAGCTTTCTTTGGAAATTTGCCACATGTGAAATTATGTTATAATGAAATTGAAGCACGAGTAACAGAAAAAAAAAAAAACTACAGAAATATCTTGCCAGTCAGTCACCTAGTTTAATATACATTTTAATTTTTTTTCCGACTTTTTGTTATTAATTTAACCGATTGTTTA
This sequence comes from Dolichopus griseipennis, assembly GCA_963082915.1. Lineage (NCBI taxonomy): Eukaryota > Metazoa > Arthropoda > Insecta > Diptera > Dolichopodidae > Dolichopus > Dolichopus griseipennis. Next base: position 77,000,659 of record OY720444.1, on the reverse strand, counting down.
AAAAAAAACACACACAACAAAAAAATCCCATTACAACTTTTAAATGAATTAAACGACATGAAAAGAAAAACAAAATAATACAAAAAAAAAACCATAAAAACCAAATACTAAACAAAAAATACCTAACAATGAAAATAAAAAGTGAAATAGTGTGACTCAGTAATTCATTGGTGATGATAATTTCAGATTCTGACTATTTTAATTCATCATAAAACATATTAGAAATGAGCAAAAAAAAAAACTACATATTAGTGTTAGTCCATACAATTTAAACAAAAAAAAAAAATGTAAATAAAAGCTTTTTTTTTTGTTCTCATCTTTCTAGGAAATGATAATAAAGAAATTTTGCTGAAACATCGCTTGGGATAAATAAAAAGATCAAAAACTTTTGATAAACTTAACCGGTATTTTTATTATGAACTACTACTACTTTCCGCAATTAAATTCAAATATATTTCTTTTTTTGCACATATGTTTAAATTAACCTATATAAAAGGGGACAGAGTGTTTAACGAGTGTGAATTGCTCAGAATATTTGAATTTTTTCTTATGCCTGAGCTGGATTTGTAATTATAATTGAAATAAATTTCGTCTTTGATACTTTTAGAAGGACAATCTTTATTTCAACTTTAAGAAATATTTAACGAAAGTGGTTCTATTTTAAATAAAATATTGAATTTAAAGATCTTCAAGTGCGATTTCAATCTCTCTAAAAGGGATTTTTCAGGAGGCCAAGGTTCGACAACGGACTGTAGCGCCATAGCAGAAGAAGAAAAAAAAGGCGTTTTCACTTTTCAGTCCTCTGAAAAAAAAACTAACTGACAAAATTAAAAATTGTTTGTTTTTTATTTAAATGTTTAAGTTAAATAGTTCTATATTTAAATATTTATGTCAATTATGAAATATTTTATTACATATTATTGCCATTGTTGTTGAAACGGTATTCTTTCTAACAGTATTTGCCGTTATCTTTATGGATATGAAGAAAAGAAGTAATTAAAATTCTAATACTAACTCTTTTCTTGTTAAGTTTTTTTCTTTTTTTAATTAATTAATATTTCATACAATGTTGTAGAATTTTATAATTAATGTTCAAAATGTATGTTCTGTAGTTTTTTTCTTTCCCAGAAAAAATTTGTAAGAGACCAAAAGAAATTGGTTGTAATTTTAAAAACCTAAAAAATTATATAGCCCCTTTTTTTAACTTTCTTTAAACAAAAAATTTTCTTCAGTTAAAAATTTAAGCAATCATGTAATATGGCACAATAGATAACGTAGGTACTGTTAAATTAGAATAAGAGATTTCACGTACCACAGCAGTTCATTAGAACCTAATCGGTCACATTAAATGTGTTTTTTAAGTTAAGTTGTCTGAAACGCATTCAAATTCGTACATATAAATTGGGATTTCGAAGCTTTATATTCGAGTTTTCGATTCAATTGATTTGAACGGATTGTCACAGGACACATTTAAGAGTTTTGAAACTTTTAAGATTTTATCGTCATTGTCTAATACAATTGCAGTATTACTCAAAATCATAATCCGAGAGTAAATATGTTATATTAATCCTTATATACATTTAATAATTTTATAATATATTTCAACATACTGGATAAAAATTTTTTTAAAAGATAAAAATAAACAAAATAAAAAAAAACAACAAATTCAAAACAAATATAGAAATCCATGAATCATCTCTGACTATTATAAAAGAAAAAAGTGTATATATATATAGTTATATACACTTGTCGTTCCACTGCTGGTTACGGTATTATCCGATTTACCTTTATTTTATTTCTCATATAATTTGCTCTTGTTATATTTTTATTATTATTTTTCTATTTTTTTCTCTTAGTTAATTTCTTTTTTGTGTAAAAATTCAGTATTCATTAACTAAGTATGTATGTATGTACATATATTTTTTTTTTGTAAATTAAAAATGTGTTAAATTTAAATTGTGTGATTAAACAAACAAAAAAAATTTCTTAGTTAAATAATTAAAATTCATTTCTATTCAACTATAAGTAATATTATGTTAATTTTTTTTTTTACACTAATTTTAATTATAAATATTTTACATAATTTGCATTTTCATTAATTTTTTCTTCTTTCGTTTACTTTAACTAATTTGTTAAAAATATGTTTGCGTTTTGTAAATAAATTATTGTTTTATTTATTAACATGTGTTAATTTATTATAATTTATAATATTTGCAATGGTAATCGATATTTATACGTTTTTTTTTTTTTCAAATTGAAAGAGAAAAGTCATGTAGTTTTTTGATTGTTAATCAAACATTTAAAGATTTTGGAGTCTAGATGTGGAAAAAGATGATAAAGTTTAACTGTCATCATGTTATTTATTTTTCAATCAAAAAATCAAATTTGACAGATGTGTGAACGTCCAAATCAATGGTTAGCCCATTGGTTACTTTTGTATAGCAATTATCTTGTTAAATAAAAATTAGTATTTTTATAAATGAAGTATTTTACTAAATGACTGTTCTAAAAATCTTATTATATACTTTTATATGAACTTGCCTGTGTCCATGGGTTTATTTTTTAATAAATATTATATTCCGTTCGTTATATTTTAAATTTTTATTCTAAGTGGCGTTTGCAAATGTTTGGTTTGTTTAATTTGTCTTGAGTTTTTCATTTTTTTAACACTTGATTGGACTTAATTATATTTTTTGAATCAAAGTTAGGATTGAAAAAACTTTTTATATTTTCATAGTTCTACACTCGAATTTTAATTTAATTTAGATAAATGTGAGAGTAGTATAGTCATACCTAAGAATTTCTAGATATGTAATTTGTTCTTTCAATAGTACAATGGCTTTAGAGAATATAATTTGTTTTAATAAAAAATAATTTGAATTTTTATGTAATTTATGTAATAATAGTTTTGATATTTAACAATATTTAAGTTCAACAATGTTTCCAAGGATTCTATTTGACCGAAATTACATTTTGGTGTTAAGCCAGGTCTTAAATTTCTTTCAAAAATTCTAAGTTCGTAGATCTTATTTTTTCAAATTTTGATCCAGAATTTAAAACTCCATAAAATTAAATGTAATTTAAATTTTAAACTAAAAAATTTGTTTATTATGTATATTAAAAATATTCTTTCAAGTTGAAAGCATCATTTGCATTTTAAATGCATTAGTTATGTTAAATATTAATATAATGCACTTAAATTAAATGCAAATTAAAAAGTTATTTGATATGATAGTTTCAATTTATTTTTACAAAATCTTTTAATATTAAATTACATACTACCTATATTAATTATAGTATTAAAATATAGTATTTGTTAGCTAACATTTGCCAGTGACATTGAAGAGCCTTCAAAAATCCTAAATGTGTAATTAAAGTTGTAATTTTGTAATGAGATAAATATATTCACTGGAGATTAATTATGTTTAAAGCTCCTCCAGAGATTAAGTGTGTTGAGAGTTAAGCTTTTATAGATAAATAAAATTAAATTTTTGTAATTCAATACGTCTATTAATTTTTAGAATACACCTGGTGAAATGTTTATATATGAAAATACATAATACAAAGGTGTTCAGTTTAATTTGATTCAGTGTGTAAAAATTTTTTTTTCTACTCTTTTATGGGTATTTTATTTATTTTTATTTTAATTTTATTTCTTTTTGTTTTTTTTTTTTAGAAATTTTTAGGTGAATTGGACATTTGATGACTTTATAATAAGCTAATTTGATGTTTTCTTCTTTCGCTATGCTTTAGAAAAAAAAAAATTTGATATACAACCAGAAATCAAATCACATATGTTGATTTAATGGTTAATATAATTATACTAATTATAAAATCATTTCAATTTTATTATGTTTTTTGCTAATTCATTTGATGTATAGGAAAGTCCGAAAATATCTACTGAATTGAATTATATTTGTTGTATCAAAATTTTTAAAATTTTATTTATATTGTTCTTACAATTACTTGTAATTAAATTTAATTTTTAAATTTATGTATTTATTTTTAGGTTTTAAAGAATATGAAATTAGGAATTTTGAAATAATTGTATTAAATTTTTGAGGTTTTACTAAAAAAGTACAAATGTTTCTAAAATGTTTTTAGATTCCGAAGATTATTATATATCTCTGGGTCTTCAGGCGTTTTAATTAGTTAATTTTAATTGTTCTTATCCCTTCATTCAAATTTTTGTAAACAAATTTCATAGAAATTATAATTCAATAGAAATTAAATTTGAAAATATTATTTGTACTTGATAAAATTTAAAATATTAATAGTTGGTACACTTTTAGAGAAAGAACCTATGGACTGAAGAACATATTTAATAAGAAATTTTCAAAAAAGATATTATTTTCAATGATAATTTCCAATATAATATCACTCATCTAATCTTCTATGATCTTTCGCCATCCGATCCATCATGGTAATTTGATTATTCTGTAATTAGTCTAATTTTAAGGGTTCTATCACTCTTAGACTAGAAAAAATAAAATGTTTAGTCTTTAATTGTTTTTCAGCTACATATTATGTAATTTTAATATTTTTTAAGAATTTTTTTTTGTGAAGTTCTAAAGTATATTTTGTAATCTATTTTTTTTTTTTTTTAAAGCAAAACAGAAGAAAATGTTTTTCAAAAAAAAAAAAAATCCATATCACTAAACAAATTATCAAAATACCTAATAAAGATAAGCTTTAAATATTTACACTATGATGTTTCTTCAAAATATTTAAATCACTTTCCCTAATTTTTTTTTTAAAATTTTAGATATCAAGAACTACTGAATACATACAAGAACTTTTTTTGTAATTTTTCTATTTTTCCATTTTTTTTTTTTTTTAATTAAAAAGGTTTTCATCTATTATTTAACAAAAAATTTGTTACCAAGTAAATTGTCCAAATATTTAATCATGATCTATAGTTAGTTGCGACAAATTGTCGCCAAGTTTAACATAAAAAAAAAGAAAATGTTAAAACTAACAATTTTATGTAGTTAAAAAGATGTTAAGGAGTCGGGCATAATAATACTACGTCATCCCGGTAGAATTAAGTTCTTTTTCTTTATAATATGTTTGTATTATTATGTTTAATAGTATTATTTTCTGTTGTTAAAACACGCGACATTATTTAACTATTGTGTTTAAGGGGTTTAGGTTATGTGAGTCAGTTTATTTAATTTTGTTTTTATTTAGTTTTTTTTTTTTAACTTAATTTTAAATATCGGCTTGTGCTGCTTATAAAAAAATTTTCTACATAAATATTTAACGGGTTTTTCTTTTTGGCAACAAGCAAGCAAGCAAGCAAGTAAACAACAACCTCTTTTTACGACCTACTTTTTTCCCTTCCTCATTTTGATTTTTTTTATTTTTGTGTAGTTTTACGACTTTGTATTTAGTTTAATTTTTAGTTATTTTTGGTATTTTTTTTTTTTTTTAATATTAACAAAAAAAAAAAAATGAAAGACCTCTAACCAGGTTTACCAGCACAATATAGAAAGAAATTTTACGACATTTTTACGATCATCAGGCAACACATAACAAGGATGATTTTATTATGTTCAGCATGGAACCAAATCAATATTATTCATACATATTATATAAAATTTTAAGAATAAGAATTTGTCAAATACAAAAACCTCAACATTTTTAATAAACTTTTACTTTCGATTAAATTTTTGATGTATTAAAAAAAGTTATTTTTGAGAAAGGAACAATATTATTTAATTGTATATTGTTATATATATCCTTTATAAAAACAAAGTTTAATATTTAAGTGTTATATATGTGAATATTTTAACCTACGTCAAGAAGTTTCCGTTTTTGTGAGTCGAAAATATGTTTGTTAGATTTGTGTTACCTAATAAAAAGGGCTATAAATTTAAATTTAGAAGACACGTTTTCATCTGATAACTATAAATTAATTTTTAATTTACAAAATATTTGCAATTTTTTTATGTTATTACAACAATATAAATTTATTATTTTATTAATATAGGTAGGTACTTGATTTAAAAATATATGTATTTATATCTATTTAGAAATGATTTATAGATGGATCGTTTTTAAATTTTTCTATAATATTTAATGATTCATACATTATATTTTATATAAAAAGTCGTATGCCAAATAAGATGATGTAATGTTTGGGAAAAATTGAAAATATTAAGAATGGAATGTCAGCAATTCCATTTTAGTACAAAGTGGCGCCTGGCGCATTCAGATTTTAATTTAAAAAAGGGATGCTTATTATATACTTTTATATGAACTTGCCTGTGTTTATGGCTTTTTTTGTGTATTAATCTTATGGGAAATGTGTATGTCTTTGCTCTGGGAGCTTATTTGTGTGCAGACTATTCTTAACAAATCTATAATCTAATGAATGATTAAAAATGAATGAAAATTTTATTAAAAAATAATTATATTATCATTCATAATTTGTAGAAAATGCAAAAAATTCTACAAAAAAATAATGAATTTGTTCTCTCATAGATGGATTTTTAATTGAATGACCTATTCCATCATCCAGTTAAATCATATTGTTTATTAGATAACCAATAAGCACTTCTTTCATTTTAAAAATATTATTTATACATATGTACATATATCAGGAAAAAATTTTAATTTTTTCACTTTATTTTCAATATCTAAATATATTAAAAATAATAAACTTCGCAAATGACAGATAGTTCTAAAATGCCAAACATAAGTATGACAATTAATTTGACAATTATCTTCTCTTGAAACAAAAATTCACGTGTTTTTTTTACAAACTACTTGAAACAAAAATTTACAAACTACTCCCAGCTTCTTTTCAGCTACTTGTTCTGCTAAAAGTAACAAATGAATTTAAAAATTGAGGTAACACTTAGCAAGTTTTACCATTGTGAATTTCGTTTCTTCCTTGAATTTGTATTTCAATTTTATTTAATCTTATGTATCCCATAGAAGGTGTACCAGGTTTTCAACTTGGTAAACATTTTTTCAAATCAAAATATCTCAACGTACTTTCGTGTCAAATTTCTAAAAAAAATAAAATAAAATTTCATTTAAGTTATTCAACTTGTCCATAAACGATACAACTCAAAATACAAACCAAAGACTCCTCCATAAAATTTTTTGATTTTCTTCAAACCAACCTTTCAACCTTCAAAATCGTCTTTCAACTTGCCCATACAAAATTCAACTTCGCAATTATGTATAACAAGTTGAAAATCTGGTCAACCGTGTATGGGGTGCATTATTTTTAATCAAAAAACGTTTTACTTGTTTTTTAATTTCGAATTTTAAATTCTTTTAAATTTGATTCAAATGAATTCTTCAATGAATATCAAAATAAAATATTTTTTTTTTTCTACAGTCTATAATTAAATTAAATCACATTACATAGAGATACTATACTATTCAACTTACTTTCCCTCTCATATCAAGAAAACAAGATTATGTTTACACATCAAAATATTTTACATTATCATAAGGTTTTTTTTTTTTTTTGAAAAGTTTTTAGCCAAAATTAGTATGTGCTTTTTTTTTAAATAATAATAAAAATTAAAATAAAAAAAATTAAATTTACATTTTTTATAATAAACAGAAAATTATTTAATAGATTCCCAAATTCCTAATAAATATAACTTGATAAAAAAAAAAATTCTTATAGATTTAACATAGATTTACATTGAATCTAAAAATATCTTTTATGCTATTCTAATTTAATCTTTATTTTCTTATATTCTTTTTTAATCAACGAAGGAATTTCTTAAGTAAACAAATTCATTAAAATGAAAAAATTCTTAACATACTACATAAACATTATATTTTAGCATAGCTACTATCAATATTTAAGTATTATATTATATATACATAGTTGGATTTTATAATACTTTTTCGAAAAAAAAAAATTGCTATCAATTAACAAGACTACAACACCATGTAATCTATGAAAAATATTTTAGCCCATTCACGAGTGTTTGTAAATAAAAAATAAAATAATCGGACAAGCACTTCACCTTTTAATTTCTCGTAATATTTATTAAAAATATAGAAAATAATTCAATCAAATCAATCAAATAATCTGGCACAGGACAATGGATAGTACTTAGAAAAATTTCCTTAAACTAAAAGAACTTCTTTGATTGCATCATAATGAATAAAAGCTGGAGTTTGTCACAAAATTCCTATTTTCATATAAGCAAAGGTTTATTCCATCGTTTCATCAATTGATTTTTAAGAGGGTAATATAATTTGATAAAAATTAATTATATCAAGTTGTAGATATTCCATCATGATTAAAATAATACCATGCTTTGGAATTTTCTTATCATCATCGTATATAAGTAACAATTCCATACTATGGTTTTGAATTGAAATATTGTTTCCGATTACAATACTTTTTTTCTCATAAAATATACACGAGAATTTCGAGAAATTAAAATTCATTAAAAATAAAAAACTAAAAGAACAAAATGATTCAAGAGAATTAGAAATATAAAGAAAACACATATATTTTTTTTCATTTTAAGTGAAAAGTAACAAACAATGGAATGTAATTTTAAAGTAAACACTAACAGAGAAACCAGATAAATTCAGTTGAACGCATATTATTAGCATATTTTTTAGCTTCCGATTAAAATATTGTGTTAATTTCACTTTCAATAAAATTTTGTAATTTTAAGCGATTATTTAACATTTTTCTTGAATAGATACACATTGTGTTTTCTTTTACTTCCTTATCAAATGTACTTGATAAAATTTTCAATTAAATTTAAAAAAAAAAATGTATTTATTTATTTGTAACATGAATTTATTAAAAATTAGATTATCCCAGACAAAATAGTATTATCAAATTACATTCATCATTATTTTTTTAAAGGAGTAGTCAATTCCTGGTGCGTGTTGATGAGTCTCTCATTGGTTTTTAATTTAAAGTGTAAATGACAATTTTCTAAGACTTTCTTTTGAGACAAAGCCAGTATTTCACAAAATAGGACATAATTCTTTTTATATTAATTGTTTGAATATGGTTTAAGAAATTCTAAGTCTGTTAATAGAATTAAATGAATTGCCAAAATAGCAACACATATATACAAAATTTGTATTTAATCGGTGAAGCCGATTTTATTTTAGAACAAAAAAGTTTAAACCCAGATTAAAAAGGGTAAAATGGTGACCAATGACGTATTGGTAAAGACGCCGTCTTTCATGTGGAAAGACTTGGGTTCAAACCCTGGTCAGATCATATCTAATAAAAAAATATCGTAAAATTGTATAATTATATCGTAGTTTATATCGTAATATAAGATAAGATTTAATATAAATATATAAAGAACTCTTTTGTGGAATAATAGATGACACACAAAATTAAAATTTGTGTATTCATAATCTTATGCAAAGCTCCAGCCCAGAAATCAACAGCTTAGCGAATATAACGATTAAATAAACTGAAGCCTAGTCTAAATAGACTTGGTGAATGCAGGAGTGGAATTAAAGGAGTGGAAAAGGAACAAAATTAAAATGGTTAGCCCAGAAATACTTTAAAACTAACTAAACGTAACTAAAAAACTTCTACAAATAAATTTTCATGATAATCGGCTGAGCAGTTTAGGAGTCTTTATGCTCCAAACAAACATTTGCTATTATATACTGTTGTAGATAAGTTGATAGATGAATGAAGATAATAATTCATTATAAAGCAATAAGACCTGTAAAGGAATTACTAGATACAAATCTTAAAAAAGTTCACGTTTATCTAGTAATTAGAATTTGATAGTGAAATCGTATTAATTGGAGGGTGTCTGTATTTTTATATGTACATATTGTAATAAAAAATGTTTAACTTCCAAAGTAAACAAAAGTTCTTATTTAAAAAATTAGTTTTTGCAAGTACTTTTTAATTTTTAATAAAATTTATAATTGTTTGTTTATACAAAAATTATAATTTTTATATAAAAAACTTTTCAAGTTTAAATAAATTTTAGAAGTGTTGTGTCTGTTGCTATAATTCTGTTTTTATTTGAATTTTAAAAAATTGGGAATAAGTAGGTATATTTGTTTTAACTTTTTTGTTTTGTATAAATTAAAACTAATTAAAACTAATTAAAACTACTTAAATTTATTAATTCTTTTAATTTTTCAATACTTTTGAGGAATACATGGGAGAAATTTAATTTTTCCAAATATTTAATTTAATTTTTATAAAGTTAAAAAGTATTGACGTATTTATTTATTTATAGATCGTTCCCTACCACATACAATCTAATAACTGATAAGGGATTGATTTTTTCTTTTCAGGTGTGGCATCATATAGAAATACCATTTATTTATAAAAAAAAGTAATATCATTTTGTTTAAATTTTATGTATTTTATATTTATATTCAAAATAAATGGGATTTTTCAGTAATTTTGATATTATATTTGTGCTGACAACAGCACCTAGACCCCAATGCATCAGTAAAACATATTAGGCAGTTTATTTTCTATATGCATTCCTCTATTAGAAGTTTATTTAAAACGGCTTTCAGCCAAGTTTTTGTATTTTATCTTATTTCATACGTTTTATCAATTTTGATAGGGTCCCAATTTAATTATTTATATAGAGTAAACTCCAGTTACAACTTCTTAAAATTTCATGCTTCATAATTATTTTTTAAGTAAGTTATTAATTTCTAATCTCTGCGGACAGTCCCTTGGAAGAATGCTTCACATACAAGGTATTCATCAATTAATCAATTAACTTTTGATTAGATTACACTCAAAACTTAAATGATTCATATTTAAATAAATTAATAGTTGTCGTAATATAAATTAACTTTTATAAGTACAATTAGAATCTTTAAGTTGAAATTAAATTTTACTAAAAAAAAGTGTACAAAAATTAGAATATTAACATTTTGTGCAAGTACAAAATTTGAAAAACATTGACTCAATATCAAGTGAGTGCCTTGTTAAATTTTAACTATCTGTGAAGTATTAAATCTGTAATCAAAATAATTTTAAATCAATCCAAATATAATAATTTTGACTTTTATTTTTAGGTTCAATATGTAACATTCATATGATGATCTGTTAATTACCTCCTTAATAATAATGATCAGTTAAATTTCTCCATTTAAGTCAGTCCTGTTGAAGATTAAAAAGATATTTACCAAGTAAAGCCTAGGATTATAGGATCGGTTTCTTGTTATTTATTATATGGAACGTGGAGTGTTGATCATATCCCTGATGACAAGTTCTCCATTCCGATTAAGATTTTCAATAGTACTACGAGTATACTACTACTACTACTTACTTATGCTTTAAAATCTTATATTCTTTCTAAATAAATATTCATTTGTCACCATAATATAAACTTAAACAATATAATATGTCACATACTAATATGTGTTATAAGATTACGTGCTAATATGTACCCTTTTTCTTATTTTTTTTTTTCTCTTATTTATAAAAAAATATTATTTTTAATAAAATAATTAGAAAGAATGCGGATTGAATTGTTAAATTGTTTAAATTTATCACAATATATTGTATTACACATTTATAGTATATATAATTCAGATTAAATATACATATATTGTATATATACAATGTGCTCATATTATTCGGTTTAAATTATAATTGTATTATATATTTATAAAGATATAAATATAACACTGGTTATCATTACTAAATATATATATATATAAATGAAAATAAAATTAAAATATAAAATAAAATATGAGATAATGTGAATACGCAACAATTGAAATAAACTTCTTAAATAAAATATAAAATAAAATAAAAAGAAATAAATATTAAATGAAGTAAAGAAAGAAAGAAAGCACTTAAGTAACCAAGAAATTCTCATTTTCAGCTCAATAGAAACGATAACGCTTGCTTCGTCGTCTACTAAACAGACAAAATAAAATATCATTTTTTTTTTTTTTTTTTTAATTTTCTATATAAAGCGATTCGTTATGAACCGAACCGTACCCCCCCTCACCAAGTGATGATGATATATTGATATAGAAATGATGCTGATGCCCCTTTTGTGCGTATCGTAATCGTTTGTGTTGTTAAATAAATATAATTTCTTTTTTGATTTTTTTTTTTAGTTTCATTATATTTTAAAATGGGAAACTGAAACTGACTTAAATTGAATTGAATTGTAGAGAAAGAATTCCAACACAGTACAAAAAAACAAGAAGAACAAATAGTAATAAATAGGGAATTGTTGGGAAAAAACAAAATTGTGTTATATAAATATTAAAATGATATTTTTTTTTACAAAAAAATTTAATAATAATAGTGAAGAAATTATTAGTTTCCGTCTTTATTACAACATAATATATATTTTGTAATTATCTTAATTCGTTCATATTATAAGTAATTAATATTACATTATATCCATATACATATTTATATTTTTTTTAAATATGTATGTAGTATATGATCTTTTTTGAATTTAAATAGGATTGGTTTAATTTTGTTATTTGCTCTTAAATATAGATATTTATTATTAAATAAAATATGAATATAGAAATATTTTCATAAATTCAATAATAAATAGTGAGGTTTAGTTAGTTTGTGGAAATTTTGGTTTTTTTTAAACTTTGGTTATGGAAAAAATGGTTATCTAAAGTTATTTCAAAATTTTAAATTTTGTAACGGTCAAAATGACCCATAAAGACAGAAAATGCTTTGCTTGTTCTAGATCTAGATTCATTTCGAAGAAAAATGAATTTTAGCATCCCTTTGTACAAGAAAGTTCGAAGTTGTGAGAAAGTATTTAAACAAAAAGTTTTAGCAATTCTAAATTCCCTCTTAAACAAAAAAATTAAAAATCTACACTGGCAACTAATTTTTTTGAAAATGACAGTTTTGACATTTGAATTCATGGACGGTGTTAGACTTTAATGTTTGATAAATGTTTCATCAACTTTTCATACTCTTTGCTAAACTTAATTTAATGATTATGTTAGATTCGAACGAAATTAAAAAAAGAAATCTCTTCAATTTATTAAGTTTTCATCTGTCATCTCAAACTTTTAAGTGTCAAAATATCTCAAACATTTAAATGTCAAATCTAAAAAATGACTGGCACTTTTTTTAAATTGCTTAGAACAAATTCCAAATAAAGGTAATTCTAATTCAAAACAAATTCCAAGTGATTTAACTATTCTAATCTCAAGACATTTACAATAAAATATAAAATTCATAAAAAAAACAACCCTATTTAAAATTCCTTCAGCCAAATGTGTTACTATAGTGATATTAGTAACAGATTTTTTTTATATATATGAATAAGAGAAGCATTATAATTTTTAAAATTATAAAATTATAAACAATCTTTAAATATTTTTCAAATTAACGGCGAATTAATTTTGAAATATAAAAATATAAAATTATATTTTCTGCAGTTAAGAATTTTGTATATAATATTCTCTCCAATATATTTGTAGCAATGTGTGATGTAAACTATTAAAAATACAAATAATTCAGAATAAAAATAATGAATTTCATACACCTTACAATTAAAAATGTAACTGTTATAAATCTAGTTGATACTCAAAGTTTGCAACTCAGGTAGCTAGCTTCAAATTCATTTGACATTATATGACATTTATATGACAATCATAATTTTATTTTAAAAGTCAAACATTTCTTATCAGAATTTTTTTTGAGTAATAATATAATGTCAGATAACTTAGTTTTGACATTTGAAATGCGGGCTTCTAAAAAAATACTATACAACACTGTTGTACAGTCTTCAAAAATTTTTTATATTCAAAATATTAAATTGAAATGACAAATAATAAGATTTATATAAATTCTCTGAGAATTTATTGTTGTGTGATTTTTTAAGGTTCATCTAATTGTAATTTAAATTAATCTTTTATTAAATTATAATGCATTCAATTAAATCAGTTATTTGTTACAAAAAAAAAAAAAAGAAAAAAAGAAAATGAAAATGATATTCATATTTAATTTCGTTTAATTCATAAATAAAACTTTTTTTTTTTTTATTTTTATTTTGTCTTTTCTTTTTTATCCAAACGTAAGATCAGGGTCAATCTTTTAAACTATGTATAAAAGGAATTCTTAAATATATTTAATATTTTTTTTTTTTCTTGAATCATTAATAAAGTCTCCAGTTTGTCGTTCGAACTTCAAAAAAAAAAATACAAAAAAAAAAAAATAATTTATATATCCATTATTTTTTAATTTTCTACATATATATGTATATAGATTTTTTTTTTTAATAATAACTATAAAAATGTCTTTTATTGAAAGTTTAATATTTTCCCATTTTATTATTTTATAATATAAATTTGCTTTCAATAATAATGGAATAATAATAATTGAAAATTGTACAGGATGCAATGAATTGACATTTAAATAATGCTGGTAATATACATATATAATATACATATATATATATATATTTATAATAAAACGCGTTTCGCATTAAACATAATGTTAATATTTTATTTATGTACATATATTCAAAATTTTCAAAATTAATATAGAGTCAAAAAAAAGATAATGTTTTTAAGTGTTAAATTGAAAAAAAATATAAAAAAAAAAAAATTATCATATAATATAAATTTAAAATTATATAGATTTTTTGACCCTTAATGATCCTTTTATTATGTTTTAAATATAATTTTACAAATAAATTTATAATTATTTGTTGTTTAATTACATGTATTAAATTTATTTTAATAATTTTTTTTTTATTTTTAATAAAAATATTTTTAGACAAAATATATTAATGTTGTATCTACGATGAATATTTTTAATATAGCCAAGGTACTGCAGCACTGCAATTATAACGTAATGTCTCGATTTTTTGACATTAACTATGTTTACAATTTAAAAAATCGATTACTAGCGTTTTTTTTTTTAGATTTAAAGTATTACATAAATATTTATGTAATAAAATACTTCAACTCTAGTATTAAACTTAAACATATTAAAAATTTTCTAATCGATTTCTTAAGTTAGCAAAAGAATTAGTATATAATATTACGTTCTTCAAAGATTTGGATACAATGCGCCAAGTGAATAAAAAGTAGTAAATACTAAAAAGTATTTACTATTTGAAAAAGTATTACCTTTCTAGTAAAAGCAAATACTTCATTTGAAGTGAATAATCGTTTACTTTTACTTCTAAGTAATTGCTGGAAAATTCTAAGTAAGTACTTCCAAGTATTTACTTTATATTTTAAAAATAATAAGTGTTTACTTAAAAAACATGATTTTGCATGTAATGTGAGCATGTATGACTCATATGATTTTGCATTTTTTTAATGCATTTAGTAATGTATTGATCATTGTATTTGGCTCCGCAAAGATGTCTAGCGATGACGAAATTTCGAAAATAAAATATTTGCAGACAGACTAGTTTTAGTTAACTTGCTTAAAAATAATGCAATTGTACTGGCAAAATGTATGGTTCGAAATTTGCTGACATTTCGATCTGTCAGGACTAAGATTTTTTCTTCCCCGGTAATACTTAGATTCACGTATTTGCATGAAAGCAGCCATCTTTATACACTGAAGGTAACCATATACCTACCTTCAAAATTTTTAAGTTCTTACTAGAAATGGAAAGTATTAACTGAGTTTTATTCACATCATTTTAAGTAAATACTAGGAAAAACTAAGAATATTAGTATTTATTATACCGAAATGCTTAATATTGAGTCTTTGCTTATTTTTTATTCACTTAACTTTAAGTATTAACTTAATAATCCACTAGTAGAAGCATTTACTATTTTTTATTCACCAGGCCCATTATACTTCAAAATTTTGTTTTACTAATGGATCTTAAAATCAAAAATTCATAAATGGTTGAAAAATATAAAGTTCCTAAAAATAAATTTAGACTTAAGAGTCTAGTAATTAGGTCCATCGATTGGAATTAATGAATATCAGAAAATTCATAATAAATATATATGTGCTGAATTTAATTTTACTCCGTTTTTCTTTAAAATACTCCACTTTTTTCGAAGGAGTACTAAAAAATTTTTTTTTAAAAAAGTCACATCATTGGTTAAGACATAGTACTTTTTGAATTTAGTAATTGTATGTGGTTAAAAATACAATTACTTTGAATTCAATAGATATTCATCAATTATTAACCTCAAACTATTTGAGTGCCATGCTGTCAAAAAATTGTTATTGATTTAAACTTGTCATAAAATTTGGTATTGGCCATGACAAACAATATTTCTATTACAAACAAGGGCCAATTATTCATGCAATAATATATATATATAAACATATTATGAATCCTATGACCCTAAATAGTTCAGAAGCCTCACTATCGATTGTTGACCAATAAAGAAAAAAAAAAAACTTGAAAGGAAAAGGAAGAAAATAAAAAAGTTTTTTTTATGTCAAAAGTAAATTTTAAATATAATTTACGCCCACATGACATTGAACCTTAAAATCATGATTATAAGTTTTGTTTTTTTTTTTTCTTGTGCAATAATTTAATGTTGCAACAACATTCAAATGTCATTTTTACTTTATGTTTTTCTTATTTCATATTAAAAAAAAAAAAAATGGATAAGAACAGGTATTTGCATTACTACAAAATTCTGTTAACAGCCTGTTTTTTTTTTAAGTTCGTAAAAAAATACGTAAATGATTTTGTTTTTGTATTTCGGCAAGGAGTCGTGTGACTAAAAAGATTTTTATTTTCATTTATATTTTTTTTGGTTTTCTTTAATACTTGACTTGTTCTCTGTATGATTTTGTTTGATTATTTTAAATACTTGTAAATTGTATTAAGGTGAAATAAAACAAGTATACACGTACCCATAAGTAGGGGGGAAATATAAAAGTAAATGAAAATTGTATTTATATGTTATCGCTTAGTTTACTTTCATAAAAACTTATAATTAAAGTTA
The DNA here is from genome assembly GCA_963082915.1 of Dolichopus griseipennis. Classification (NCBI taxonomy): domain Eukaryota; kingdom Metazoa; phylum Arthropoda; class Insecta; order Diptera; family Dolichopodidae; genus Dolichopus; species Dolichopus griseipennis. The sequence goes on along the minus strand of OY720444.1, from coordinate 76,983,772 downwards.
TATTTCAAACTTGAATTGAATTGTTAGGTGTATATGTATATATAGTGTGTTCACTATTCAGCAAGTTAAACGACGATTATCAGAGGAGATGATTTTCTTAATATAAAAGAAAAATATTAAAAAAGATACAAATTTTGGTTTAATATTTCTCTTCTTCTTCTGTTTTTTGTTTAATAATACTGTGTTTCTGATTTTAATGAAGATTTCTATTAATAGAGTAGTAAAAATATATTTATTATGTTTTTTTATTTTTTTTATAGTTTTTTAATTGAACATAAAATGTAACCCTATATCCATATCAAATAATTAATTTTTTTTTTATTTTTTATTTTCAGGTAAGATAATTAAACTTTTGAGATCATTTGTAATTAATTTTGATATAATCGTAAGTTAAATTAAATTTATTTAATAAAAATTAAAAGTAATAAATAAATACGTTTATTTTTGAAAACATTATTTCTAAATTGAATTTAATATTTTAAAATTTTTAGGGTAATATTATGGTCTTATTTCATTTCTTTGGAGAATGATACTTAGTATCTTACGATACTTTACTTAATGAACAGAGTATTCAATGTTGTTGAAAGAAGTAACTATTAAGCGAATTTGTATTTCAATCATGTCTATTATCAAATGCATTTATCATACTATACGCGATAGTTTATCGTAAAAATAAAGTGTTGATGTTATCAAAATTGCGTATCGGCTTTAATCTTTCATTTAATAAATTTTATAAAATAATTTTGCACTAAACTGCTAATTAATTACATTTAGAATAGCTCTAATTTAAGGTGCTAAAATAATAACATTTGGAAGAGCTCGTTCTATTTTACTATTTCTTAATTTGTTTCCAAATTTCATCTAATAAATGTTTAAATACGTCTTTGGATGCTCTAAAATTTTCAACGAAACTGGAAAAAATGACAGATTAAAAAAAATTTCATTAAAATAAATTATGCATATCTACATTTGATTGTCGAATTGCGGAGGATCCGAAAAATCTCTAATTATTTTTCTTTTTTACATTTTATTTAATTTAAAAAATTTAAATTAATTGATTGTTTTCTCACTTTGACATAAAAAAATAAAACAATACATGGTACATACTTATAATTATTTATCATTTTAAAGTAAAAAAAAAAGCTTTCTCGTTTCATATTAGTTTATCGTTTTTATCGAGTATCATTTCATAATATGAAAACAAAACGATAACGATACGCTTGTGTCATCGCTTATCGTACGATAAAAATTTTGATAGTAGGCAATAGGCATGAATAATTTGCCCTAATAGTGCTTTCCTGAATGAAATAAGAAAAGGGTTGTTGTTGTTGTTGTTGTTTAGACAGGGGGAATAAGAAAAGGGTACTTTACTTTTTTAAACAGTACTAAAAAATTGCAACGTAAGTACTCGTTTCTACACTGTGGAAATTTCAAGATGGTTTAAAACTGGTTACGGAAACCCATTTGCTGTAAGGACTGCTTAAGTAAAGAGTTTCCATCTAATGTGTTCCCTCTTGTCTACAACGTTCTAAAATAGAATTTGGAAAAATTCAAATCGAATCTTTTCAAGTACATTTTCAATTTACCTGAAAATTCCTCGAATGTTTCGCATTCGAATGTTGTGACAATTTATTCACACAACTCAACGTAATTTTATTCAAATTTTCTAAAATTTTCTGTACATTTTTTTCTAATATTTAAAAACGTAGTTTACTTCTCCAATTCTAATTAAGAAATTATATTGCATCGCGACTTAAATTGATTCCTTTGCTTTCTGTAAATACATAGTCAAAGCAGGCGGGAAAAATTAAGCAAATATTTATTGGGACATCACCTTAAATTTTACGGCTGCGTGGCATAGCAGTTAAGTTCCGACCTTTCATGTGAAAGGCCCGGGTTTAAATCCCAGTGAAAGTGAAAAAATTTCTGTTTTTCGAGGCGACTCAGCTATCATTCGCCATTGGGTTCAAATTAATGGCTTAATCAATAATTAATAATTATAAATCTTTAATAAAAAATACATTAATATAACAACAAAATAACAAACAAATGCAAAATATTAACAAATAATTTAATTGAATAATATAATTCACACATATAGGATACCATGATATAGAATTTGAATATAATTCAAATACAAAATGTTACAATATAAACAAAAATAGAATTATAGATAATACAGGTTTATAAGGCCTAGTCTTATTTTATGTTTAAATTGTATGTGGAATTCATTAAGAACAATTCTAATAACACAACCCCCCTGTTCCAATATGTACCTATCGCATAGACAGGTTTATTAGTCCTAAAAGTTGACCAGTTAGCACTTTAATAAAATTGTTTTAAATTCTACATAACCATGACAACCTCATTGTAAAATATCAAACAAGTAAATTATAATATGAGTGAATATTTCATAAAATATCTGTTGTATTGGATAGTTTACTTAAATAAATTTTTAATAAGTACTTAAAAAACCATTTTTTATAAAACATTTTTTTAAGTTTTAAAATTCTAATGCTAACATTATATTCAATCAACATTATTTTATAAATCAATCCATATTTCTCTCTCTCTTTTAATCTTTTTCAAAAACCTTTTAAAATATTTTCTAAAATTAGATAATTTAAAAGTAATTTCATTTATTAATTTAATTTAATTTTTTTGTTTATTTTTAATTGTTTCTTTTTTTTTACATTTAATCCAAACCTTAAACTCTTATTGCATTATAAAAAAAAAAAAAGTATTCGTTTTAAAAAATTATGCATGCGTGTGGGTCGAATTTAAAAAAAAAAAAAAATAAAATTAGAGGAGAAAAAGTTTTACTACCACTACAACAACATAAATTTTGCTTTTTTAATACTAAAAGTAATAAATAAAAATGTATAAGAAAAAAGGAATTTGGTACTTTTCAGAATTAGTATTTTGATTCGTAATTTAAATTCTTGAAAATTACCTGGATGAAATGAATTTATTAAATACCTATTAAGCTCAATATTGTTTTAAAAGTTCTGGGAGTCATTTGATACGAATTCGAACTTTTAGTATTAATTGTTAAATATTTTGCTGACTTAAAATTAATAGTCTAAGTCATTAAAAACTGAACTTTCGTTTAATTTTCAATTCAAGAACTCAAATTTAGTTGAATTGTATACTATAGTTTGTCAAATAAATTGTATAATTAACTATTGATTTCAAAATTTAGCTCAGATTTATTTTAAGCACCCTTTGTTTTATACTATTTTGAGTAGCCTAATTTAACATTCCTCTTGTTAATCCTCTACCTACATTCTAGTTAACATTAAGCCTATAGTTGATGCAATGTTATGCTTGTTATACCTTAAAAATTTGGTTAGCTTAGTTCCGCCCTCTACCATCAATATAAATAGACTTCAAGGTTTATTTTTAAACGAGCGTCTTATCTAAGCTCGAATTTGGTAAGAATTAGATAGAATAATGGAGAGGATAGATATCTTAATATCAAAATAAATTTCAATTAATAAATTAACTTAAATCAATATATGTATTAACTTTGCGGTTTTAACTTCTACTAAATGTTAAATCCTGACTTCCTATATTCATTTTGCAAATATTTCTTCCTTTTTTTTTCCTTCCTACTTCTTTGTAATATGAATGTGGTATATTTTTCCTACGTTGATTTTCTCTTTTATATTCCTGCAGGATTTTATTCATTTGACTTGTTTAAATTTTTATATTTTGTTTTTTTTGGATTTTAGTAGAGGAGGGAGCAGCACTAAAAAATTTTTCTTTTCATTCTTTTTCTGTGAAAATAACTTTGCGTGATCATATACATGTAAAATGTACATTTAATATACGTATGACGCCGTTTGTGATATTTTGAATAAAATAAAGAAAAAAAGAACACAAAAACAAACATTCTTTTGCCATTTTATGGTTAATTTTATATTTTTGTTTTTTTATTTTTTTTTTGGTTTATAATGAAATGTTACGGTTGGGTATTACACCACTGTATTCTCTGTTCTTCTGTGCTAGTTTATAATATGCACGACACCAGAAATACAAGAAAAAACCGAATTGCTAATAAAAATGAAATTTTGAGGAGAGGAATTGAAACTAAAAAAAAAAAAAAAAAAAAACACCCGCATGGCGCATTGCATATTTTATAGATCCTGATATTTGCTTCTGTCTTTCATTTTAAAAATTGTATATAGGTGTACACTTACTCTTACTCTACCTTTTACGATATTTACATTTTTCACTTTTCATTAATTTTATTTTTATTTTTTTTTTTTGGTTTTTTTTTATGTGTAAAAATAAAATTTGACTTCAAAGTAATGGATTTTTGTTTTTATTATTTTTTAACAGCTGTTGTTTATCCTTCTTTATACACAATTAGTATTTTTTTCCTTTCCAATAAATTGCAAAAAAAGTTTTTTTTTTTTAGAAATATTAATAAAAAAGTTTCAAAAAATTTAAAAATGAACGATGATACAGTTAATAATATTTAAAAGCGTTTTTTAAAATTATATTTTTCTAATTATAGAAAACAGATTTTTAGAAATTAACATTAATAACTCTGTTTATTTTAGTTTTAGGTGTTGGCGTATAACGGTCCATCTTTGAAAATATTAGTTCAAGATGTCCTTTATAAATCCCAGTGAGGTTTTTCCAAAATATTTCTTAAGCCGTGCCTTAAAAAACGGGTTGGGTACGTAATCCCCCATCCCAAAATCCCGCATCCTAAAATCCCGCATCCTAAAATCCGACACGATGGAAATCCCGTATTTTAAAATCCCGCGCGGGATTTTAAAATACGGGATTTCCATAAATTTAATCTCAGAATGTCGGAAAAACTTGTTAACCAACATTTTATCTAATAATATAAATTTTTAAAATTATTCAATTAATCGTCTGTTGGCAGACGACATGCTGGAGTTTACAAAATTATCCAGGACCTATCAAAGGAAATAATTTTAGCAAAGTGTCGCATTGAAAAGATGCAATCTGGTGAAAAGTTACCAAAAAATAAAAAAACCATTGAAAGAAACAGCAAAATTAAATGTATAATTAAAAGAAGGATTAGAACTCCCATATTGAACTACTTGAAGAGTATTGCACATAGTGTAACTCTTAATTAAATGTTTATCTTTAAATTTTTCTAGTTGTATTTTTTTTTAATAAACAATTTTTTTAACTCTTTGTATTTAAATATTTCTTGCCTATTTGTTTTATGTTCTACGGTTTAATGGTACTTCTTAGGAACCTGCGTGTTATTTATATTTTAGATTTAATTATGGTATTTCGTACTTACAGGATTATATTTTTCGGGATTTTGTATTTACGGGATTATGTACTTACGGGATTTTGTATTTACGGGATTTAATAAATTTACGGGATTTCGTATTTCTGGGATTTTATCATTCGGGATATTGAGCCACTCCCTTAAAAATCTGATGTAAATTAAGGTTTTACAATGATTTAGAATCTGAGTGAGCAATGCTCACCAATACAAAATTTCTGAAAGACAAAGAAGAACTGAATTCTTCAAAGTGCATATTGGAAAAGAAATGAAATCTAATTTTGTTGGATAGTTAATATGTTAAAAATTCAATAATATTTTTTGATTTTTAACTTTATTTTTGAAAGTTTTAATTTTTGAAAAAATAACGTCACAACGTATTAATTTTTAATTTTCTTTAATTAATGTAAATGTTGTTTAAGAAGTTGCATACAATGCAATTAAATTTTGTGGGCATTGACAAACAACACATGTACGAGTATATATATGTATATAGAACACAATAGAAAACATCTTTTGTCTAAAAAGTTTTTCTTGTTTTCCTCTTCTTTTATATATGATTTTTTTTTTTTTTTAATTATTATTATTGTTAATTCAATATTTTTCTTAATCAAATTTTAATTCTTTGATCTTATTATTTATCTAAGATAAGCTTTGTTAATTATCCAAATACTTGAAATACAAAACGAATTAAAAAAAGAACCAAACAAATAAAAAAAAAAAATATAGTACATGAGTACCCTGGAGTATAAACACAAATATTGTTGCAAGTCACAAGCCTAACCTTATTTTTATAACAAAAAAAAAATAAAAAAAATAACAAAGGAAAAAATTCTATTTTTAAACTAGATTCAAAATTCTAATGTTAATATTATATAAAAACGTAAGAACTTTGGTAACAATAACAAAAAACAAAACAACAAACATTTACAAATAAGATGAAAAAAAAAACAACAACATATTAAAGAAAGAAAACACTGGAAAATTATACATTTAAAAAAATAAAGTAAACTCTTGAATATGAAAGTCATTTTAAGACGTGCGCAACTATCTTTTGTTTATTTTTTTTTTTATTGTTCTTGTTGTTCTTATTCTTTTTTTTTTTTCCTCTTCTTCGTTACCTTTGATCACTTCTTGTTTTCTTCTAATATTTTTAAAGTATCTTGAAAATTATTCTGGAAAAGCACTATAGAAATTAAATGCGCTGCTACCACATAGATTTTTATTTTCTAACAATTTTTTTCTTTTTTTTTTTTTTTACAACTAGTTTAAACTTTTTTTTTTATTTTTACTATGAATATACCTTTCTCTTTCTTATCGTTTTTTCTAAATAAAAAAAAAAAAAAAAAACAAATTTGAAGAAAATAAAAATATGAAAACAGTTGGATAAGTGTGCTAGTTGGGTGCCTTGTAATGAAACCTCATAATCACCATTAATTTGAATTGATTTTAAAAATTTTGTAAGTAATAAAATTTATTGTCAAAGTTTTTAAAGTTAAAATTTTAAATGCGATTTTAAAGGGGTTTAGAGCGGTTAGAGGTGGTTAACGTACGTATAGTCGATCAATGTCAAGGTTTCGATTTTGAATGTTGGAGATTAACAAAATAAGAAGTTTTTATAATAAACTGGCCAATATCGGATTTAACTAATGGAAAATCTATGTACATGCTTAGAGAACTAGACGTCCACGGTCACTTCAGACCGCAGATTATGAAATTTCATGCGATACTTTTATGCTTTTATAACTAACAAATGATAAGCAGTTGGGAGGAACTGGTTGGAATCTTCTATTTAAATTCAATTTTAAGTTGAAAAGTGTTTTCAGGAAAATATAAACCAACTTTAACTTTCCCATCCACTTTAACAGGCCTTATCCTGCAAACACGATGGTGACAACGTTATAGCGACGCTCCGCAATGTCAGAGAGATATTAACTATGAAAATATATATATATAATTGATTGCTTTCCTCTCGACTGTTAGCCAGCAAAAGAATATTCACTTAATATATAGAATGCGTTGAGTTCGCGTTTTCACAATTCAAAGCGACGCAGGAAAGCAATGACGCGTCGTATATAATTTTAACATATATAACTGTTATTATTCAAATTATTCAAATAATAAGAGTTTAGTTAAATTTCAAAATTATCAATAACTTCATATGTATTTCAGTTTTAAGGCATAATTTTATTAATGTAGCGTACAGTTTTAGATAGTTTGTTTGCTTTTTTTTTCGCTTTAAGATAACACGTTATTGAATTAATAGTAAAACTATGTTGTATATATGAATATAGATACTATATTGCCAGTATAACTGATTTAAAAAATTAGACTTAAAAAAATAAAAGGAAAAAATAAAAACCTTTTGGAGAAAAGGCAGTCAAAAACACCAGAGGAAAAACCTTTTTTTTGAAGAAAAAAAAAAAAACTATATTTGAAATAAACTGGAAAAAATAGGTTACAAAAATATGATGATCGGGTCGGATCGTCATAAGGTTCATTGTACTTTCAATATATATATATACCTATATATTTATTATATTATTATATCTCTAGTCAATTTTTATTTCACTTTTTTTTTTTTTTTTTTTTTTAAGCATAATTTTTTATTTATTTTTTTTTTCTGTTTCAAGTTTTTTATTTATATTATTGCTGCTATTATTATTATGATTATTACCTTTATACCATTTTACTTATACCTAGTTTTTTTTTGTTTAATTTTTTTTTTTTAGCCATGATGGCTACTGACATTAAAATAAATCGTATACATTCTAAATATGACTTTTTTTTTTTTTGTGAGACAGTACAAAAAAATTAAAAACATTTTTACTACAATGTTTCGTTTTTTTTATTATTCGGGATATTTTAACAAGATTGAAAATTTTTTTTTACAGTTTAACCGCGAAAAATAAAGAAAAATAGTTATTGAATATTTGTTTTTTTTTGTTATTTTGTTTTTTAAATAACTGTTTTCTGATTAATAATTTTTAAGTGTTGTGCAATTAAAGAATGTATATTGAAGAAAAAAAAAATCTAACTAAACTTTTTTTTATTTAATTAACTTTTATGAATGTTGTGTTCATTGTGTAGTTAAAGTTGTTTTACTCAAAAGATTTGAAGTTTGTATATGTAAATATAGTTCTCTTTCTAGTAAGAGGATGCTTTGCATTAGAGATAGGTATTTGTTATCAATTTGTCGTAATTCTTTAAAAACGTGAACTACTGCAAATGCAAATGTCAAAAATTTTTACTGGAAATGTCAAACGGATGTTTTACAAAGGCTGATATTGAAAATGTATTAAAAAACCTACAACCCGACACTAAGTAGAAATAATAAAAAGTCAAATTTTATCACGTTAAACGCTTTGATTATTCAACGTATTTTGTTTTCAATTTCGATCGCTTTTAAGACATTGTTTCAACTAACTGTCAAAATCAAAAGTAAAAACATATGACATTTTGTCATTGTATCATGATTGTATCCAAATTTTTTCGATACACAAAATTTACGAAAATTGTCACATTAATTTTGATCATCATGGTGATAAATTATCAATTTTTTTTTACTATATACAATTTCGATCTCCCATCTTTGTATTTAAGAAAGCAAATGTTCTTCATTATTTTTTTTAATATACATAGTATCCTTTCATATAATAAGTCCAATTAATTAGATTAATTAATTCTAGCTAACAAATGTCTAAGGCCGCTGTTAGACTTCAATGTTTTATGTATCACAAAAACTTTTGCAATACATAATTTAAGTTTTGCAAAAGTTTGTATTATGTTTGAGTGTTTAGACAGAAAAATATGAAAACTTAAAAAGTTGATGCATCTGTCAAATTTTATATAGATCCGTTCATAAAATAAATTATAAAAAGTTGAAGCGTTTAAAAATTAAATTAAAATAATAAAATAGTTTATAAAATTGTAAGTAGGCTATTTGAACTAAAGTAGTACATAATACAATTTGGCGGTTAAAAATTTGTCATTTGTAAAGACAATAGATTGTTGAACTTCTATTTTAAAAGATTATTATTAAATATAAATCAAATATAATATTGGATTGGATTAAATATAAATTGAAATAATAAAGAATTATTAAATTTAAAGATAAGTATAAATTAATATAATGAATAGAAAAAATAAAAATGTTCGTCTTGGTTTAGCTAGCGCCCTACTTTGCCTCATAGAAGAGGAAATGGACGAACCAGAACAAACACAAGTAATTTTTTGATCTTGAATAATTTTTTTAATATAACTTTTATTTAAGTAAAATTTTAATCTTTTAAATATAAATAATTTATTAATTTAACTTATATGTCTGTAATTTTTTGATCCTAAATAATTTTTTTAGTATAACTTATATGTATGTAATTTTTTGATCTTTATATAAATAATTTATTAATTTAACTTATATGTAATGTTTTGATTTATATAATCATTTTCTATTATTGATTAAGATAATCAAATAAATAGAGTCAGCACATCATTAATTGTATTAACAAATTTGGTTAATATATTAAAATATTGAATGCGCCAAAAGAAAACAAAACATAAACGTCAGATCAAAATACAAACTAGTATTCCCAATTTAATTTAATGACATTGGGAAATTAGAGATTTGACAGTAAAATGTTTTGAGATTTTGACAGTAACATGTTTGAGATGACAGAACCGAACTTAAAAAATTGAAGACCTTTCAATTTTTTAAGTTTTGGAAATTTCGTTCGATTCTAACCTATTACATGATTGAAGTTTTGCAAAGGGTATGAAACATTGACGAAACATGTACCAAACATTGAAGTCTAACCGCTAAGTAACGGTTTATATTTGGTTCATTTCCACTTTTTTTTTGACATTTCGTATAGGTTATGTCAAATAAGACAAATTTATTCTTGTCATACCCACTAGACGGACAGTAAAGTTTAAAAACTTTATTTTATTATTTGAAATAGAAATTTATTTCATATTTCACCTAAACCATATTTATTAATTAAATTTAGTCTTCTATGACATATGACATTTTATGACATATATGTATTTGCTATTAAAGGTTATAATTTTTACATGTCATTTGAAGGTTATAATTATCATGTTTCAATCTACAAGTTCCACATTATTTTGCGATCACTTTATTGTATTTTAACAATTTGCGGTCAAAATTTTTGCTCGTGATTAAATTTTTTTTAAATAAATATTTTTTGAAACTATAATTTAGAGATTTTATCTAAATAACGGTATTTTTTAAAGTAAGTATTAAATATCAATTTTCATACATGTTTTTGTGAAAAATTTCAAAAGGTATTTTGATATTTATTTGACATTTATGTACTTATAAAATATTTAATAAACCTTGCCTTTTTTTAAATCCCTATCTATTTATGTATCTAAAAATTTCTTAACATTTATAGACTGCAGATTTAAAAATAAAAAAAAAATATACATATATCACCTTGTATGAGTTATGAGTTATGTATGACTGCTAGAAACTTCATCTAAAATCTAAATGAAATAGAAAAACTTGTTTTTAAAAAATCATCTTTCTCTTTCTTAAATACATAGTTAAATAAGAAAATTTACCTGTGCATATAATCATTATTGAATTGAACTTTTTTTTATTTGAATTTTTATTATTATATTATTAGTACAGTCAGTCACTAAGTATTTTTAACTTTCTTTTATAGATTTTAATATTAAGGAACAAGCAATTGAAAAAATAACTGATGCAAAAAAAAAATTGGTAGAAAAAAAAAAGAAAATAAGAACATTACTCAGTTAATGTGTGTTTAACGAGTCATAACAGTTCTATCAACATATTGTACAATAATGGTAGAAAATTCACATATTGTAACACCCGTCATTTTAAATGAAAAATTTCATTTCATTTTATTTTTGTACATATCCTGTATATTGCTGATAGATATGATAATTGACACAACCATATGTATTTGACCTGGTTTAATTTTTAATGTTCTGAAGTTTTTTTTTTTTTTGTTTCACACACCCTTTCATTTTGTTTTTCTAAAAAAAAAAACTCAAAACTATCTTAATTTTAAAATTTAATTAATTTTTAATTTTTCACTATTGTTTTGAAATTTTTTTTAAAAAAAAAATTTTTAAATGAAAATTTTCAAGGGAAAATAAAATTTTATGAAGATACAACTAATGAACATATTATCATTTATAATGTAAGTCATACGTAATGAGTAATGACATTATAATGAAAGGAAAATGATAAATTAATTTTATGGTTATAGACTATTTAATCAACAAAAGTTTTAAATTTTTCAAATTATAATTAATTATTAAGTTGTTCGTTTTTAGAAGATTTTCTAATGAAGATATCGAGCTCTTAATCTTCTGACTCTTGAGTTAAATACTACAGACTCTCTAAGGGCAAACGAGGATTTCTCCCAGACCAATAAATATAGAAACTATAAATATAGAACCTTCAAATTTACTACAAGGACAATTCTTCATATGTCTCTTGTGCCGCTAAGTTTGGGATTAACTGGATCGGTTGTTCAAACACATACTTTGCAAAATCTAAGAAGCATATTTTCGAAATTAACTCTAGAAATCTGAAATTTAGTATAAGGTAGTTCTATCCTGTTTCTATTATATTCTTGAATTTTGAAATAAATTGAGGTGGTGGTTTGGGTACCTATCACACGCCTCCCAAGACCTAATAAGCTTTATATTCGGAATTAATAACCCTAGAAATCTGACATTTAGTATAAGATAGTTCTATCCTGGTTCCATTATATTCTTGAATTTTGAAATGAATTGAAGTGCTGGTTTGGGTACCTATCACACGCCTTCCAAGACCTAAAAAGTTTTATATTCGAAATTAATAACTCTAGAAATCTGACATTTAGCATAAGATAGTTCTATCCTGTTTCCATTATATTCTTGAATTTTGAAAAAAAAATTGAAGGTAGAAGTTTGGGTACCTGTCACACGCCTCCCAAGATCTTTTAATCATATCTTCGAAATTGATAATTAGATAGAGACATTAAATTTAATACAAAAGTGCGTTTTGTCCTGTTTTTTTCATGTTTTTGAAATTTGAGAGGAGCGAATGTAGTGGTCCGAATAGCTGCCACACGCCTCCTTCGACCTAACCTTCGGAATTAATAAAGTAATTAAATTGAAATTTGGTATAAGGTAGTTTTGTCCTGTCTCCTTAATGTTCCTGACATCCGAGATGAGTTCAAGTGAGATGTTCGTGTAACTGTAAATTTTATTTGTCAGGTGTAGGGTATTACAAGGTTGGTTGCATCGAATTACTGTTGTTTCATTACTTGTTTTCTTAATAAATTACCGAGGCCGATCTTTTTCAATTATCAAATGAATGCAAATGTATATCTAATCTAAATTTAATAATCTGAAAGTAGTATCAAATCTCATAAAATTTAGAATGTAACTATACAATTAGGTTCATAGTCCTTTTGTAAAAATTTTAAAAAATTTTTATTGAACTAATTAAAACTAAATTTATTTTATGTCTAATTATTATCCCTATTTACGCCTTTTATTTCACAAAGTGAATTGAAGATTTAAGATTATAAATTGAAGTGAATTGATGACTTTAATTTTATATTGTGTAGGTTGCATAACTGATCTTGTATGGCAGTGTAGTATTCAATAATTTAATTATGAAATTAAATAAAACTGGCTCTGGGAATAAATTCCTTTAATGTTTTTTTTTTTTTTTTTTTTTGTCATTAGTCCAATTAAAGTTCAGTCCAATTAAATAATAAGTATAATAAGAGTTTGAAATTATTTTTATATATAAAGAATATTAAAATCTTGTTTAAAATTAAAGTAATTTGTCATTTTGTTAAACTCTTGGTCTATACAAAAATTCTTTTTTCAAAAAATATCAATAAAATAATTCTTTTCTTTCATTTCATTTTTTTGTGTTATTCTGTAAATATTTATATATATATATATATATATATATATATATATATATATATAATATATAAAATATAATAAATGTCTCAAGGAGACAAAGAAAATTGCAACAATGTCTTCGTTTTTCTTTTCTAAATTTTTATTCGTTGTTCATTCTACTAAAAAAAAAATATGATGTGCAATTATTCTTGAAAATCTTTTTTGATTCCTTCATCACAATTGCTGAACGTGATCAATGTCTTTTCATTACATATTTATATACATAATATTATAATATGTATATGTATATTCATTTATATATAATATACTTACTATATATACTTATTGCTGTAAATATTAATCTTCTTTCAGAAGTTATAGTATTCATTATAAGTGATATATGATATGATGTATACGTTGTGTCTTAACTTTTTATTTTACTTTATTTGTTGAAAAAAAAATACAAAACTACAGTACAATTCTTTTATTCAATTCCTATGGAGGGGGAAAAAAAGTCATTAATTTTTTTTTTTTTTTTAATTTTGACTATTGCCGAAGAATACCATTTTTGTAATTCTTTTTTATTGTGCTTTAATATTTAAATATAATTAAGTTATTTAATATAATTTAAAGTAATTGTAAAATTGTACAACTTAAGTTTTAAAGTGTATAAATGGGCCATCTGTTTAAACGTTTAACATTTAAGTTTGGTATGGATGGAAAATGTTTACAATAGAAACTAAGTCTTGTTTAAATTTTCAATTATAGTTAATGAGGGAGGATTATAATTTTTTCAAAACTATTTCTTTTGCCAAACCAGCTTAGCTTAATACAAGCCTCGGTTATATGTTAATTTGACGAACTATTACTAAGTGATTCTAGTTATCATTTACCCTTCGGTAATAAGCTGGTAATATTTAAAAAGAAAAATAGTTGTATGTACACCTCTAAAAACTACGCTGGCCATGTTACATTTAAGTATAATTGTAATTTAAGTATAATTGTGGGATGAATATGAATACACCGATTATTAGTTATCACTTCTCGTTCTGAAACGGTTTCTAAAGTATAACTCGCCTAGAGTATAACTTTTAAGTGTTGGTTTGTAAACATTAGTATCGAAAAGGTCAGAAAGTTGGTATCAGTTAGTGTCTCACGGGTCTTATCAAAGAACTTAACTCAGTTTAAAGAATAAAAAAAAGATTTGTTATTTTTATTGTTTGTTTATGGAGTATAGCATATTCCATTCTAACATCTAAGCCTTGCGACACGTTTTGTATTCCAATTTCATGGCTTTCTTCTAATTTATATTAGTAATTTTATTTATTTTGTTTATTTTATATATTTTATATTTAAGAAGATTTACTTACAACAAATATACTTAGAACCCTATTAAGGTAGAAAGACTTCTTAGCTAACTTTATAACACTTCAGCTCTAAATAATTCTTCAGAATAAAATAATTAAAAGTAATTTGAACTACACTGACTATATTGAAACCATCAAGTGATAATTTTTATTGTATACTTAGTGACACTTTTAATTGTATAATTAGATTTTAGTTTTAAATAGTAATTATTATTAACAACATAGAAATTTTTTGTCATAAAACATAAAATCTAGGGTTATGAAAAGCAAACATTGCGTGGATCCCATAATTTCAATTTATCAGAAAAAAATCATATCCCAAACTGAGCCAAGCCTTGCTTTTTGTATATGCATATTTTATTAAAATTATTTAATATTTTAATTCCGATTTTATATTTTCAAGTGACACTGTATAAAAAATAAATATAAATACAAAAATTGATTTGGACACATTTGTTGATTCCAGAAAATAAGTCATTTAATCTTCAATTGACAGTCATAAAAGTTTATATATATATATATGGTATATTTTTTTCTTTATTTAATTTTTTGTTATAATTCTATAAATAAAATAAAATTTTTTTTTTATTTATTTTAAATTTGTTCTATACACTTTTCTTAGCTACTTTCATTTAATATAATATTTCATTCAATATATAAACATTTCTTTCAACTTAAATAAAATAAAAATTTCACTTATATATTGGGTGTATCACATATACTTAAAGTATTTCATTACAATAACAAATTTTATCACAAATAAATGTATTATCAGACAAAATAAAATCTTTTCATTTCTTATAAAATTGAATTTTTTCACTTGTTTTTTATATTCACTTGTTCAATTTAATAAAAATATTTGATTAATATTCAAATGAATTTAAAAAAAATTAGAGCAAAATATATATTGAAATACTTTCTAGTTGTAATTAAATAATTAAAAATTATTTAAAAACTGGTATAAAAATACAGGATGTCTAAGTGTCATATTTAAAATTCAATCCATTTTCAACCCATTGTGGATCTCACTTTACAATATTTTTATATACCTAAGTAAGATAATCCTACTTAAAATTGGTTTAATCGAATTCCTGCACTAAAATTTAGCCAATTTCGAAATTGCAATTTACATTTCATTATACAGTTTAAATGTGTCAATCACTTTTGTATCTGTTGACATGCTATTATTATTGAACCTAAAAACCAAAATAAAAGATAACTCAAAAGATTTGAAATTTATTTTTTAATTTTGGGTTTAAAGTACCTTTATATGTGATATTTTTTGCAAGTGTTCAAATGAAGAATTAAGATTAAAAACAAAATTTTCCAATTGCATTTTTAAGCAACAGCACTACAACAGAGTTTAGTACTTTTTATGACCTACTTTGAAATGCATTTTAAAATACTTTATAGTATAGATTGGATTTTATTTAAGCTTTTCTTAAAAGATTTGATCTGTTTTTATGTTTCAGGTATTCCAAAGGCTTGAAGTTAAAATAAAATCGATGTTTCTTCTTCCATATTCTCTTAATTCAAAGTATAAGGTATATTTAAAAAAAATTAAAAAATTGTCGTTTTTCATTCATGACAATAACTTGACAGATAGTTTTATTCCTTTTGTATACATATTACAAAATAAATACAATTAATTTTAATTTTGGTGTTGTTGTTTCTTAATATTAACTTTTAGAATTTAGTATTTTGATTAAGTTAACATATTTAGTTGCAATTATTTTCAAATGAAGATTCGTTGAATTAAATTAGTTCGTTTTACTTAAGCAATACTTCTTGCCTTGGGCACAATGAGCGTAGCAATGACGCGTGGCATCGAAGTTGTCAAATGTCAAAAAACTTTGATATTAAATTTTTGAAGCTCAAGGTAAAACTTTAAAAGCGTTAAAGTGACATTTAATGTAAACAAATTTAGAAGTATTTCAAGGTTGTCGACTTCGCTAATTGTGTTTACAAGGTTATAGTCAATAGGCTTCATATGCGAAGTTTTATAATTTATAATTTAAATACAAATTATAAATATGACATTCAATTGCTCTAAAACACTATTTTAAAACTTTTTCATTATGAATTTCTTTGATTAGAGTCTCTTTTCAAGTCTATAAAAATCTCAGTTAAAAGTAGTAAACCTCTACATCTATTTGCAAATATGAATATATCTCCCCTGTTCCGACATGTACTGTTTAGCCTATCACAGTGAACAGTTAGCACGTAGAGGTGCCGGCAAAAAAAAAAAACTGACAATGACAAGTAATATAACAAAATTTTACAAGTTAAGTTGCAAAGTTAAGTTTCAAAGTAAAAAAGTGTCAGGGATGACTATAGCAAGTATCAGTGCGCAATAATTTTGACAGCACTTTTATTATAAAATTATTTCAATTGGATTGCTTTAATATTGTATTATTTACTAGGTCATATTTTAAAAGTGAAATTAATTCGAATGTTAGTTTGAAAGTAAAAATTCATTATCAAAAAAAATTTTTTTTTCTGTTATTGAAATTAAGTACAAGGTATAATTTCCAATTTTTAATCCTTTTTGACATTGTCATAAATTTTGTTGAGATTATCCAAAAAAAAAAAATTTAAACCAACGGTATAATTGTAATATAGATGTTTTTTTGACAGCATTTTAACAGCCATCACATACATTACTATAATTATAATATTGTATATGTAGAAATTTTCTGCTACGTTGTAGTTGTTGTACCTTTCATTATTATTACTTACTTTTCAACAAATTGCAACATTTTTTTCACTTTGGTTTGGTTTGTTGTTGCTTGGGTCTGTAAAGGATATCAATTTTTTAAAATGTATATAAAAAAAATCACATGAAACATTGCAGGATGACACATCACGAATAAAATATGTATAGGTACATATTTAACATATTACATGTTATTTTTTTTTTTACAATGATTCTATATGTTGCAATATTTTAAGTTTATATTTTTTTCATTTTATTTTATTTTCCTTAACTTCAGTGTTAATTTTAGTTTATGAAGATTTCGTTTTAATATTTTTGTTTTGTTTTTTTTTTTTTTTCTAATTTGTTTTTATTATTATTATTAAATAAAAAAAAAAAAAAATTTTTTAACGTTATATTTATTTAATGAAAGTAGGTAATGCATGTTTAACTTGTATAAAATTATGCTAAAAGGCGCAAAATATAAAGACTTTATGCCGCCACTAAATTATTACCTTGGGTATTTTATTCTATTATATATATATATATATATATATATATATATGCGCTAAATAATAATAATAACAAGAAAAAAGTAATAGTAATAAAAAAGGGGAGAGGTGGATCAGTTTAAAAAAAAACTTAGGTACTTCTTTTTTTATTTTTAATAAGGTAAAAAAAAAAAAAAAACAATAACAAACTAATAAAAAATAAAGAGACTGTCGCCTTTATTGTTGTTTTGTAATTAGTTTTTTTTACTTGCAAATAAAATTAAAAAAAAGTTATTTAAGAAATGGGAGTCAGTCAAATATTTATAATTCTATTGTAAAATAACATGAACAAAAAGTACAAAACTACAAAAAAAGCAAAATGTTAAAAGACAAGAAAGAGGTTAGTTAAACGGAAGTTATTGTTTCAGGAATGACTCAATTTCAATTTAATAACAAAAAAAAAAAAGCAAATAATTCAATAAAATAGCGTCTATATTGTACTATATGGATTGAATCATACTCATATAGGTACGTTTTATAATTACATTTTAAAAATCTAATTTTAATATTTAAAAATAGTTCTAAATGATTTTATGTATTAATTAAAAAAAAACATTCAATTTCTTGTAATTAAAAAAATAATATAATTCCTGGTTTTTAATTGTCTTTATTTTTTTACAGCGTGTTAAATTCTAATAAAATTCTATTTTATAATATTTTTTAAAAAATTGCTCAATAAAGTACCGTATGGCAACCTTATACGTTTGTGTTACATGCATTTATAAAGCTTATTGAAAGCAGTAATCGTTTGACGTTTCAGATTGAAAATATTCCTAATAGAACTTTTGTTATGACAATTTAAATATAGGGTTATTTCGGACTTTGACACTTAAAGTTTAATAACGGGTTTAAAGAAGTCTACAGAAAAAAGTTCTTGCATATAGTTAAAATTATCCCTTATCCCAAACGATGTGAAAGTTTTTGTAAACTCTCTCTTCTAATTGTCAAATAACAATTTATTGTCAATTATGTACATTGCATTTGACACCTAGGTTTTTGACATTATTCTGTGACACTTCAATTTAATTCTTCAGACTTATTGAATAGATGTTTTGAGAGGCGTTACCATATATCAACATAGTCTAAGGTTCCAGTTTCTAATATAAAATAGGCACTATGGAAATACCATAAAATAAAAGTGGTGGAATCTAACCTAAAAAAATTGACATAAGTATTCGGGAATTTTTTGTTAAATATTTTGTAACTAACTATCTATTTTTTTCCAAACAATTCAAAATTAAACACACATATGTACAAAAAAATGTGTAAATGTGTGGACGAAAATTCATTTTTCTTTTATTTTCCAGAGCCATTAAACTGCTCGTAGTGAATCACTAAAATTAAATTAAAAATGTTGAACAAATTTTTCCAGTAAATAATTATTTTTTTCAAACTTTGACACTGTGTGAACCATAAATTAAAAAAAGCTGTTAAATGCAGAAACCCTTTAAAACGGTTAGCAATAAAAAAAAAAATTAAAACATTCCAATTTAAAAAAAAATAAATAACTTTTTTCTGTTTTATTAAAATTACCTGCTATTTAATTTTGTAAAAAATTTAAAGGAAAATTTTTTATTTCCGGTACAGATAAATTAAATTTTTAAAGAAATTTTTAAATTCTAAACAAATTAAAAAAAAATAAAAATGCTGATAAAATACTCAAATTATCACTGTCATTTTTTTTTTTAAATATAAATATACATTTCTATAAACAAATATTGTATCTACTAAACAGTTGTTATATTTTAATTTTACAGTATGTATTATATAATATTCTGTTTTTATATGTATTATTGCTTATTAGTATTTTATTATACTTATTTTATTAGTATGCTATATATTGTATAACAGGGTGATTTTTTTTTCAAGTAAAATAGTACATAGTATACTTTACTACTACTAGTAAAATAGTAGTAGTATTTTTTGAGACTTGTTTTTGGGGTCAAATCAGTGTTTCACTGATTTCACTGGTACTTCACAATTCCAAATTTTAAGTCTGTTTAATCTACTCATTTGTCAAACAGCAACACATATACAAAATTTCTAATCAATTGATCAAACCGTTTTTATTTTAGAACAAAAAAGTTTAAATATTGTACCACCGCCCCGGTCTTAGCGGTCTTTTAGAGCAAAATGGTTAGTCCACAATTTTATAATCGACCGAAGTTAGGAGTCTATAAGTAATAACCAAATACATATATATTTATATGTACAAATCAATAATCGCTATCCGTAGTTGAAATTTTTTTAAGTCCAATGATTTTGAAATTTAAGAGAAATGGGACTTAGTTCTCAACCAACCTTCAGAAATTTCGTTAATATTAATTTAATAAATGTTGATTCCAAATTTGTAATTCCCTAAAATTTATTAATTAACAGATATTCTCTGCTTTAGATATTATGAAATGTATACAAAAATGTCTGAGTCGTCATTAGAGTCAAATCGACTAGCTGCGCTTCTTAAACGCTTCATATTTGACAGTTATATTATTTATCTGTAGATATTTTATAAATAGCCGCAAATATAATTTCAAACTAATTATGTACTTATAATTTGACAGCTAAAAAAAGGAATTAGCTGGTTTACCAAAAATGTCAAAAAAAAAAAAAAAATTTAAACTGTCAGTTTGACAGATCACTTGTCACTTTGACAGGTTTTTAAATGTAGCGCAGTTACAAAAAGCGTTGTATTTGTAGTTCTAGTTAAGTTCTGCTAATTTGATCTGTCTTAGAAATATTTATAAAAAAAATCACCCTGTATATTAATGCAAATGTGTGTATATATATAAGCTAAGTTATAACTTATAGCTTCTATAAATTATCTTTAACCATTAAAAAAAAGCATAAAAAAGCAACAAAATAACAAACTCAACAGAGGAAAGACAATCTTTGTAGTAATACCGGAAGTATTTAGTCCATGAGTCAAAAAATTAAAAAAAATTTGTTAATATATATATATACAAATTAAAATAAAAATATTTTTTTTTTTTCTGGAATTTTTATGGTGAAATACAATTGATTTTAATAATTTTGTGTTGCCTTTTTTTTTATTTTTTTTAATATTTTGACTTTTCTTCATTTCAAGAATAAAGTAACAACACACACACAATTTTTTTTTATCATTCGTTCAAATAAAAAGGACGACTTTTGAACAATTTTTTTTTTCTTATATTTATTAAAATGATATTTTTATGTAGATTTTTTTCGCTTAAGTTCGTTTGATTTAAAGATTAAATAAAAAAAAAAAAAAAAGACAGAGTCTAGTTGCTTCCTTAAATCTCTGTTTTTTTTTTTTTTTTTTGTACTTTTCATTTTTTCTACTTACGTAGTATTTTGTCATTATATTAAGAAATTATTGTATTCTATAGGTTTGTATATTGTGTATTTTTTCAGATGATGATGATGATGTGTCTGTCGTTGTACATGACTGCCTTCAAGACATCACAATTTATCGATCCGTTATTGTCTACGTAGTTTTTTTTTTAATTTTATTCTTTCTTCTTTTTTTTAGAGTCTGTTTTTGTGGTAGTCTCGTAATTTTTGTGTAAATCTTGTTGTAAAAATCCTATTTATGGTACTTATTTCAATTTTGTTGTTGTTGGTTTTTTTTATGGGAATTTATTTGGAAAAATGGTTGTTTGCTTACATTATTTTTTTTTTGAGTTTTGTGTTAAATTATAAAGGAGGATTTTTTGATTCAAAAAGTTGATATTTCTTATTGTAGTTGAATTTAATAGAAAAGAGTGACAAGGACCAACAACTATATTCAATGTTATATGATGAAAAGAAAAGGAATATAAAAACTGAAAATGAATTATTTTAAATTGATTTTAAAAAAGTATATTTTGTATCTTTTTATCCTTTAATGTCATGTTTAAGTTACGGTCTGATAATGATGATTTAACTTAATAATAAAATTTTATTAGTTATATATTTTATTCTTGTATTTTTTTTTTAAAGAAGATGGTTTTAATAAGTTTCGTTATTTTTTTTTTTTGGTTCAATTTAAAATGTAGGTTTTAAAAGAGAGTTAAAAGACAATTCCCAATATACCTACTTCCGGTTTTAAATTTTGATTTACTTTAATAATTACTAATCAACAAGTTTATTTTCGGGATATATCCTAAGAAGAATGGGTATAAGAAAACGCTCTACCTTTAATGCAGTTATATTTAGATCAATTCTTGGTTTGGTGGTGATAAGTTTAATGAGCGTATTAATTGTATTTATTAAAGAAATAAAATTTTTATCTACCAAATTCATTTTATTTTAATATATTTGTGTTTATAACTACGATTTTTAATTTTATTAAACTTTAAAATAGTGATAAAAGGGGGAATGGAATATCTGGTACACTATATGATTAAATGTAGGTAGTTAAATATTTAAAATGAAATTAGATTTCAGAATTTAACTGGGAATTAAAAAGTGAATAAAGAATTATAATTAAAATATTTTATAATTTAAGATTTTGTTTTATTTTAATTAAAAAGAATATTTCAGGTGTGATCTTTAAAAATATGGCCTACCGGTATTGATACCACAAGAATTTTGACAAGTAATCAAAGTTGCTTTGTTTATAGAAGTTACATTTTGACATATTGAAAATTAAGATTTTTTTTAAATGAAATAATTATTTTATTCAAAAATTTTTGAAAAATTACAAATAACATACGAATTTGACTTTTAATTTACTATTCTGGGGATTTAATTTACTATTTATTTAATTTACTATTGTTTTAACTTTTAAATATCAATTGAAAAAAATTCTGGAAACTTCAAGAATCATTGACTATTATCATAATTACACTTTTATAGCAGTTTTTGTACATACTATACTATAGTTCATCATTCCATTTCATCCATTTCATCAAATTTAAACCAGACCAGTCTCTAAATGTTTATTACAAATATGAAAATAGTGTGATATTACATTTTTTTAACACTTTTAGTTTTGCAATTGCCTAGACAACTACTGTTTTAATTTTCCATTTTATTCTTAAACTTAAAATAGAATTTACAGAATTTTATCTGAGATTTTAAAATAAATGAAATTTTCTCCATCCCTCCTTCTAAACTGATATAAACTTTTTTAGTATGAAAGATTTTTGAGAAAAATAAAAAATGTTCCAGGTTTTGAGTGTATTAGTGAGCACTTATTCTATTTAGAAAAGATTTTGTTTACTTAATAACTAAAAGTATTTATTAACCCGTTTTGTAATAACATTATATTCACACTCGTTCATAAATATTTCCTAAAAAATAAAATTTTATAATATACACATACAATGCACACAGTAATGCACAGTTAATATATACACACAACCAGTGTATACACCAATAGCTGAACACGATGATGCTATATTAAATAAACTAGTTCTTAAAAAAATAATGGACTACTAAAGCACTTACTTACTGGATCCTAGAACCCCTGGTGGGGCATAGGGCGTCAACAAATCCTCTCCACCTTTCACGATCCTTAGCAATTCCTTTTAGCTGTAACCACGTTTTGCGTTGCGCTTCTGCCTCTTTCAAAACAGTACTTCTCCATGGGTAGATCAAGGAAAATCGAACACAAATTCAATAAACCGATCACGTGGAACAGTAAAAAACTAAAGCACATCTTGATCCATTATATTTTTGAAGCTTTAATTTTTTAATTAAAAATTTCAGGAATTTTTAACTCATTCGTGATTTTATGTTCATAGTTGAAGATTTGAAAGTTCATAGCAGTTAACAAACATCGAATACAAAAATAAAAACTAATAAATCTGTAATGAAAAAAATAAAACTGTGATTACCGATTACTTAGCTAACAACTACTTTTATTTTAATGAGACAAAAATGTGACTTAGTTAAATCAGAGATTGACATTATTTGTAAAAAAAAAATTTGAAGAAAAACCATCTTAACATGAAAAACTGTTTTTACATGAAATGAAAAATGAGAATTTATTTATCTAAGATTTATTATATAGATTACTTTTATATAAAGATTCTATTTATTCATAAAATATTCTTATAAACTTCTTAAATGAAGTGACTTGAATTCAAATAAAAAAAAAAAAAATAACATAAGTATAATTTTTTGATGTTAAAAATAACTGATTTATCAGATACAGCAAAATAGTTCATAAGTCAGTCAATTTATTAAAAGTTTTTCAAAATGAGAAGTACAACTTTAAAATCTCTCATTACTACTTTTCTGTATTTTTGTATTTTTTCAAATAAAATATTCTTAATGCCAATCCTTGAATTTTTTAGCTTGTATAATAAATGCAAATGAATGAAGATTTTTTTTCCAAAATTGTAAATTATGCAAGTTCTTGAAAGACTGACTATACCTATAAAAATTCAAATGACTCGTTTTCTATTTTACAAAAAAAAAACAGATTTTAATCAAATTGTAAAAAAATAATTTTTGGAATAGATTTTTTTGAAATTTCTCTCGAATTTACGTCTCCGTTACAAAATTTAATCATTTTTCTTAATAGTTTTTTTATACGCTTTTTTTTTTTTTTTATAAATAAATGACAATCAAATAAATGACATCAGAAAATTGAAAAAAGAAAGAAAATATGTATTTGGGTTTCTTACTTGGTTTTCTACTTTACAAAAAAAAAAAAAAACCTGACTGAATATTTGTTTATATAAGTATGGATTTATTTTCTAAAAAAAAAAAAAAAATGGTAAGAAATTTGAATCTTTTTTTAGAATTTTCGTAATTAATCGATACCATCAAAATGAAGAGTCCAGATAATTTGACAAAGATTTAAATTTCGTGATTTTAAAAACAAAAAAAAAAAAAATTCCTTTAAAATCTTTTAATTGGGAGAAAAATAAACCTGATATGTAAGATATTCATAATACAGATCACTTCATTTATATAAGATCATCTTATAGAGATTGGTTTCTGCAAAGAATCTTTATGGTACGTTATATATGCAAAGTTAAACTTGTCGTAAGGAATTAAACCTACTTTAGTTGAAATCTGTTTAGTCTGCTAAGAACGTTTCATAAGTTCTACTAAGAATATTTGGATTAACCTCAAATTGAGAATAGTCATATATCTATTTCGGAAATATGTCAATCGTGTTAAATTTTTGAATTGCAAAAATAATGTAATCAATACAATTCCAAAAATTCTTAAGATATTTGAACTAATCAATACGGCGCCATATAGTAAAACTTGGTTGACTACAAACAACATCAGACAAAAGCTCCAAGTATTCCCGAATAAGTGCCAAAGAATCATATGTAGGATATTCTGATTCAACACAATCAGTAATAGGAACTTATGGCAGCCAACAAGCGCAGTACCGGTAATGTGCCTAATAAAGTGCAGAAAATGGAAATGGACAGGCCACACTCTGAGAGAAAACCACAAACTAACCTAAGAAGAATAGCCCTAGAATGGAACCTCCAGGGTAGTAGAAAGTGCGGTCGACTCAACAACACCTGGAGTCATACAGCTACGGCTGAACTAGCTACAACAAGAGCCAACCTGGGAAGAGAACAAGTTGTTATCGAACGATCGAAAGGGGCAAGTGGTTATCTTATTCTCCCACGAGGAGTAACAGGAAAAAAATAATATAAAATTTAGAACAAAATTGTACTTAATTGAATTAACTCTAACCTTTATTATTTATATTAATATACAATAGGTGAAGCGGCTTGAAGCGCCTAAGCTGGTATTACAAACAAAACTTCTGATATGAACTTTTTTTTAAAAAAAATCAAATGTAAACGTATAATTATTTCTCTGAGTGTGTTTGAATAAACTTATTAATTTTGTTTAAGTATTTAAAATAAAAAATATGAATGATTTTTGTATTTTATTCATTTTTTTTTTTGTTAAATTAAAAGAAAAACATTTGTTTTAATTTAATTAATTCATTTGTTTTTTTTAATGACTTGCAGAGAAAATAAACGTTTTTTTTTTTAAATTCATTTTTTATTAAGTTTTCGATTATGATTTTAATAAAATTTAACTCTTATTTAAACAAAAGTATAAAAAAAAAATATTTATATATATAATAATTAATAAAATTTATGTTATTGATTTTTAGTTTTATATAATATATAAAAATATTAGTCGCTAATTACTATTAAATAAGTCATTAAACGTTTGTTTAATAATCATAATATGTATTTGATGATTCACATTAAAATGTGCGATATTAAATAAATTTTTCAATTTTTTAGTGAATATCGAAAGTTTTAATTGAAATAATCTGATCTTTATATTAAAAACTTTGATATTTGTTTTACGAATTATTGTTGCTAGTTTTTAGTTATAAAAATTAAATTTCGAATTTGACATAATCTCTAATCTAGTTTTTTAGGCGCATGTCGTTAATAAATCAAACATATATTAGACGTATTTCTCGACTTAGTTGAAGCACTTTGAACCGGGGAATAAATTGTCATTTTTAAATGAATTTAATTAAATTAGCATTAGTGAAATTAATTTTTTTACAACTTTGAACATATTAATAATTAACATTTTCATTAATTACAGTAAATCTTAGTATCATATTTAAAAAAATCGATTGATGATGAAATGTCAAAATGTAATTGTCAATCGTGTCAAACATATGTTTTGAGTTTAACAAATTATTCTACACGATGGTAACATTAATCTTAAAAATAAATCTTGAATCAACTATAAACACTAAAGAAGTTTGCAATGTCGTAGGATGTAGACGAAATACTTGAATTTGCGAAAATAAATAAATTTAGTGAAATTAAAAGGAAACTACTTCGACTTTCATTTATTTAACAAAATTTAACTAATTAGTTTTCTTATCACTTATCATTTGTCATTATCAATATACAATTAGTTGAAAAAAATTGTAAATTTAAAAAGATCTAAAAAAGTGAATTAAAGTTAGCTGTGAATGAAATTAGAAATTTAACCAAATGATTTAGATTATTTATTTATTTATTTGTAGTACAAGACCATAGTAAATGTTGCCTGATAATATTAATCCTTTGCCTATTTTGACATTTGGACTTCTTATTAAATTATTTTAAAATACACTATATTTTTTTATTAGATATGATCCGACTAGGATTTGAATCCGTGTCTTTTCGATTGAAAAGCCGCCATTTTACTACTGATCGGCCAGTTATTTAGATTATATTCGGGATTAATTTTCATTATTAATTTATCGAATGCAAACCATTAATTTTTTAAACTATAACGAATATAAAATAAATTAATATTACTTATTTTTTCTTATTTTTGGTTATTTTATTGTTTAATTTTAATTGAAAATAGAAATTAATTAATATAAAAAAAATAAAAAAAAGCTTAAAAAAAGAGAAATTATAATAAAGCTAACACTTTAATAACATTGAAAGAAAAGGAAAAAATGAAAAGAACAAAGAAAACACTTAATTTATCAGATATATATAATACGTATAAATTTTCATTTTTGAATAATGATTGACTTGGATGGATACACTATATTATTCCATATATAATTTTGTTTAGTTTTTTTTTTTTTAATTTTTAGAACAAAATTAACCAAAACAAAAAAAAAAAAAAATGCCCTAAAAAACTTTTTTATTTAATTTTCAATCAGCTTTCATAAAGATCGTGTCCATAATTCCATGCTCTACTAACGTAAAAACAAAAAAAAAAATTGATGTTCATCTTCTCAAAGCACTTTCTGTATTATTAGGCTTTCATTTCAATTGATGGGATTTATTTCAACTGTCGTAAGCAAAAATTAAAAATCAAAAAAAAAAAATTTTAATTTTTAATTTTTTGGAGCCGGAAATTTTTTGCTTTTTTTTTATTAGGTTTTTTATTTTTTAAGAATTTTTTAAATGAAAAGTATGTAAATTTTTTTTAAACCAAAAAAAACTAATTTTCGGTTATCTTTTTTTTTTTCATATTGTGTTTTGTTTTGTTTTGTTAGTGGTCTTGTGGGCTAAAATTACCCTGAAAGGTTGACTGACATTTGGATTTAATTGTGTGATAAAAAAAAAAAAAACTATTTATAAAAGTTGGTTTTTGTATTACCAACAAACTTACAGTTGTTAATTGTCTGTAATCTTTTTTTTTTTAACTATGTTAATGCATATAGGCTTACTAGCATTTTAAAGATCAAAAGTTTTTGAGTAGCTTAAAGAAGTTAATGAGTTCTGAGTTTGTAGGCTAAATATGTTTTTTTTTAAACATTCTAAATTTTTTTTATGGGAACACTAAAATATCTTGAAAACCTAATTGAAAAACCGTTACGTTCTATTACATCCAACAAAAAGTGATAACAATATACAGGATGGCGCAAAACGACCTATGTTAATGCAAGGTTAAGGGTTTATGTACAGAGCTTGTACTCAAATTGTAGATTTCCAAACAAAAGCTAATTTTAAACTTTTTTTGTTTTTTTTTTTTTAAGTGCTAACTTTTTAAGTCTTAGGCTAATTAGTCTGTTTATAATATTGTTTCATGCTGGAACAAGTACAGGACATATTATACCTATTCTTATTATTACAAACTTTAGTATTGTGTTGATCTCAGTTAAGTGTAGTTATAAAAGATTTGTTCAAATTAATACATCTGATTCCTATGTAACCAAGAGAAAACCCAATAAAAAACTGACAAAATATGACTGCAAAAAATGTAAAAATCTGTTTAGACCATATTCAATTGAATAAAATATAATGAAATCTTTTCGTCTCTTATATTTGTTTTTATTAGTACATTATTTAAACTGTTACTTGTGGGTTGTGGTTTCAAAATATGAGAATAGCGTTCAAGATCAGTTTTAGTATTTGACCAATTGCGCCTTAGAAGACTTAAGGTCATGTTATTATGGACTCTTCTTCTATTGTAAACAGATAGACAAACAAATACCTAAAAAAACCAAGTAACAAATTCTAATTTCAATAATTTTCTATTAAAAATTAATAATAGTAACGTTAAAAAAAAAAAAAAACCAACCTAAAAAGCGTTAAGAATTTTGAATAAAGAAAAATGAAATTGGTGTTTACCTGTCTGTGATGGTACATCAAATTTTAATTTAAATAGGTATACCTATATTTTTTTCTACTTTTAAATTTTTAAGAACTGGTAGATGATTTCTTAAAATCTCCCTTACAAAAATCAAATAAATTATATTAGGTATAAAAGTTTTGTTTTTTGAAAAGAATGAAATTCTAAATGAAAAAAAAATAAAAACTTATAATAATCAAAATAATCTTAATATCATGGGAATTATAAAGAAGTAGATCACGATTGTTTTTTAAAAGTGAAAAAAGAATGGCGCATGCTCTTAATTCTAATTATTATAAAATTTATCATTTTAAAAAATGGTTATTTTTAGGCTCTTCATTTTGAATCATATTAATTGGTTTGTTCATTATTCAGTTAAGACAGGAAGCCATAATTAAAAAAAAATCAAAAATTACCTTATAAAAATGAGAAAAAAAAATTTTTAAACAAAAGACCATTGGGATTGAGATTTTTTTCAAAGAAAAGTTTCTTTAAAAGCCATTTTTTAAGAGTTAAATTTTTGTTACTCAAGTGTAAATAGTAAAATTTTAAAAGAAAAAATGTATTTTCAAAAGTATATGAAATCATTTGTGGATATATCATTCATTAAACTGTAAACGAAAATTGTAGTACACTGAGCAAAATAATGTCTTTTATTTTCAAAAAAAACTGTTTTTAATAATAAAAGATAGCACATTTCTTAAATTTAAGGTATATTTTTTTTGTTTTTATAAACTATTTGTAGAAATTAATAACTATCTATTAAAATAGTTGTAAAAAAAATTAAAAAATTAAACAACGAGTTTTTTATTTTAACAAACTTGATCTTCTTACTAACTTATACAATCAAAAAAATATAATTATTTAAAATTAAAAGAGGAATTATTTGTTATTTGATATCATTAAATAAATTTTTAGTTAGAAAAAACCAATTTCTTTATTTCAAAAAACACTTTTTATTTCCAAGAAATCATTTCTTAATTTCGATAAGACGCTTTGTAGTTTTAAAATGACAGTTTGTATTTTTAAAAAATCGCTTTGTATTTTTAAAAAGATGCTTTTTGATTTCAAGAAAAAATTACTTCAACTCTTAACTTCTGTTACGTAGTGTATTCGGTATCGCGCGCTTTCATCCAAATTCAGTAAGTGATAGTAAATAGAAGTATAAATTAGATACAGTGAATTGTTTTTAAAATAATTTAAAATAAATATATATAAGTAAGTGTTTAAAATCAAATATAAAAAAAAAACTGTAATATATATAATAAATATAATAAAAACATATTATAATACATAAAATAAACGTGAAACATCTCAAAAGTAATTAAAATGGAAAATTCGACATCAGAAAACAACATTGTTTAGTTGAAATTGAATGTTTCCCCAATGTTACTGGAACGTGGGGTCTGTCAACAGAAACGTATGACACTTTAAAAATATATGGTGTCAACATTAATGTATTGAAAAATTTAAGACTCGAGGACATTGACAAGCTTTTTCCAGAGACACATCAATTTGGAGAAAAAGTTATTTTTAAAAATAACTTAATTAAGTGGCGAATAGAAGAGGTACGTACATACAATTTCAATATAATTTTATTCAAAACATGTTTAATCATGCGCATAAAATTCTTATGAAGTTTAACAAACAAAAATTTTCGCAATTCGATCAAATTTTGAAATAGGTATTCAAATTTTTTTACAACGCAAAGTAATAATATAAATGTTACAAAAGTAATAATATGACAATATAATAATATTAATGCTTTTTTTTTAATAATATTACTATGTTGCATGTATTTGTTGTGTTACACTGAGTAAAATAATGTCTTTTATTTTCAAAAAATAAAAGTTTTTGTTATAACCCTAATAAATTATTTTGGTTTACCTACATTTAAAAATATTTACAGGGTATTCCGATTCCTGGTACCGATATTGCGTCAACTCGTTCAATGGACTCATTTTTAAAATAATGGATAGCATCATCTTCTGGACACGTCACCGATTCAGTATCACCATCACCTACCAACTCAATAATGAATGGACCAATCGACATTAAAAAAATGTTGCGGGAGTGTATTAAAGGAAAAATAATTTTAAATTATTATGAGCAACATAAAACTTTAAGTGAAACAATGCGTAATATTTTGGTACAGCTTATAGTTGATTGTTTTAATGTTTGTTTTTTTTTTTTTGTTTTTATTTAAGCAATATATTTTTATATCATACAATTTAGCATTAAATAAAAGCAATATAATTGTTATAATTCAATGGAATCGTTACCTAAATTTTTAGTTACATTTTGAATGAAAGGAAATTCATGAAATTTTTGTTTATTTTTTTAATTAAGGTAAAAAGCAATACATTATTATTATACTATGTATATTTAATTTTGATAGTTATGTAGATATATTTTTAAAAATAAAAACACTTGTTTTTTTGTATCAAAATGAATTAATTAAAAACTAATTATTAAAATATAATGCAGTTTCTTTCCTATATTTTATCCTGGAAAACCCTGTAGGAATTCCCACAATGAACTTTATAATTATAACAAACCATTTCTTAAAATTAAATAAATAGCGTTTTACTAACAATAGCTAATAAAAAATCTAGTTTTTTGAAACAAGAAAATATTATTCAAAATTAGAAGATTTTTTTGCTTAGAAGCAAGTAACTATTTATTAATACTAAAAAGATTTTTTTTTTAAACAAGAAAATATTATTCAAAATTAGAAAATTTTCTTGTTTAGAAGCAAGTAACTATTTATTAATATCAAAAAGATTTTTTTTTCAATTCTTTTAAAATGAAGTAAATTTCCTTTTTATTATTAAAAAGTGATCTTCTTGCGCAAAATCTATAGAGATTTTTATTTGCAAACAAACGAATATTTATTTAAAATTACAAACTAATTTTCTCAGTGTAGGCCTATTTCTAGTCATTTCTGTTTACAAGTTTACACATTTTAGAGTGAAATTTTGTTTTTCTTTTTGTTTGTAAGATTTAGTTTTTAAATTTCGAAATTGTTTCATAATCTTTAATCAGATATTCATAGGAATTATTTGACACTGAAGGTGTTTTTTATTTTAAATCAGAGCAAGCACTGAACAAAACTAGCACGCTCTGGGCAGGGCATGAACAGAGCAACGCTCAGAACGTTCAGATTTAATAAAAAAATACGATTTGAAAAAACTTTTATTCTTATTTCAGTTACGTTTTAAATTGTCACAAAATTAAGTTAAGAATGGATAACTTAAAATAAAACATTTGACTTTTATTTTACAAAATATTAAACAAACGTCAAAATGACTTTGTATTTAATTTGCTCAGTCATGTTGGATATTTTTCGACTGAACACGTAGGGCACGCTGTGCGCGCGCTCTGATTTAAAATAAAAAACACAAATCACAAGCTTTGAGCGCTCAGATTTGAAAAAAACAATGGTTAAGTAACTTAACTGAAAGTGAACGTTCATTAATTGAAAAATGACACTTCAAAAACAGGGATTTATGACAGTTGACAGATGACGAATGAAATTTAAATTATGGTGCCAACATATGTAAAAAAACTTACCAACATGGTTTTACTTTTAAAACAAGTTAAATAATGTAATTGCACCCCCTCGACTTTAAAATTGTAGATATACTGTGTATCTACTACAAAGTGAAGCGTTCAATAAAGTAAAATATCTAAAAAGTTTAGAAATGAATTTTCAACGCAGACAATGTGCATAAAATGAGTATATTATCTATGCGCAAAATTTACAGTTGCTTTTAAGATCAACATTGTAGAATAGTCGTTTTATTTACATTGTAATGCAAAGAAGTCATACTGTAGTAATACTGCATACATATGCAATTCTGAAGTCATAGGGCGTATTTTGACATGTCACGTGATTCATATAAAAACTCAGTTAGAAACTTCATATTGTGAATTGAACTTTTTAAATTTATCATCAAATAATAATAAAATATAAACTATTTTGTTAAATATTTGCAAAAATAATTAGTTTTTAAATTAATAATAAAAAAAAAAAAACCAAAAACTAAAAGATAATAAATTTTAATTCTACTATTTTTATCCCCACTTTGGTTTTGTTTTTTCTTTTTAAATGACAAAATCATTAGGATAATAAATTACCAGTGGTTTACTCAACTGAGACAGGTGTAATTTACTTGAATTTTTTTTTTCGTATTTGTTTTAAAAACTATATGAATTTTTGTTTTTATTGTAATTTGTAAATGACAAGTAGGGGTTGACTTTTTTTTTTTTTTTTTATAATTTTCTTTCATATAAACATAAATGTTTATTTACTCTCTCTAACATCAGCAAATAATAAAATAACAAAAAAAAAAAAACTGGAATTTAAAACGATACCTCAAACCTATATTTTTATTGGAACAATAAAATTAAATGCAAAAAAAAAAAAAAAAAAAAAAAACAATAAGAAAAGCAAATAACCGCATATTCATTTCCTCGCAACAAAAATTTGCTTCCTTCAATTTTCTCGTACTTTTTTTGTTCTTTATTCTATTTTATCATTTTTAATTTTTTTTTTGCATACTTTACAAGTCAGTCTGTTTTACTTTCCTTAAAATTTGACAACGAACCCTTTTTTTTTTATTTTTGTTAATTTTCTTTTATTCTATTGAAAAATATTCCACTCTACTTATATACAAGTATACTACAATATAATGATAGTGAATTTTCACAAATACAATCATATCATATACAATAAAAAAAAAAACACAAATTTTTTTTTAATCCATTTTCAAAAAAGGACAATCCGTTATTTCTTCTTTTGTTTTTTTTTTTTTTTGTTTTATATGGTTTTGGATGATGAAATATATATCCATTATATACTATATTTATTGCATTTGAAATATAGCGGTTCATATATCCTTTTATGTTTTATTTTGTAAATCCTTTAAATAATAGTAGGTATATTGGACAACATAATATTATGTGAAGTGTGAAGCTTCATATATGCTTGTATGTATGAATGTATAGGTGTATTTGATTTGATACTCTACTTAAAAATCCACATATGTATATATTATCTTGTATAT
This sequence comes from Dolichopus griseipennis, assembly GCA_963082915.1. NCBI lineage: Eukaryota > Metazoa > Arthropoda > Insecta > Diptera > Dolichopodidae > Dolichopus > Dolichopus griseipennis. The sequence continues at coordinate 76,949,903 of OY720444.1, read as the reverse complement.
ATATATATATATATATGTATGTATATATATTTAAGTAAAAAGTAGATGATATTTTTTATATATCTATAAATTTTACTTTTTATAATACATGAAAGCAAAATCTTAAGTAGAGTTATAAATTTGGTGTAACGAAATTGCAGATTTTTTTATTTGAAATAATATTCAAGAAGTATTAATTCAAAATAAATAAGTTATAAAATATAATAGGAATATATAAAATAATGATTCACAATAGTCTTTTTATATTGTGAATAATTCATTTAAGATAATAGAAGTGATAACAATTTAACTGTCAAAAAAGAAGTTTTAACAATTTATTTGTCAAAGTTTTTAGAACTAGCTGTACCCACAATTAAGGAAATAAAAACCAGCTTAAGTGAGATAACTGATAAATGATAACATTGAACACATAATGATAAAAGCGATTTTACACTGTAGAAATGATAATACGTTGTCAGTTATACACCCTCATTCTTCAAGACGCATCTCTCAAACGATGAATAAATTCACCCCTTCACCTCTAGTTAAATTTTAGTTCTCTTAGACAGACGATAAAATTTTTAAATGTTGGTAGTACTTCGCTGCTGTCAAAAAGAAAAAAAAAATTTTTTAAACTAAATTTGAATTTTTTTCTAATATTTTTATATTCTAATATGTTTTCAGGTAATTTATTTGAGTTCGTAGTAACTCCATTTTTTCCTTTTTTTGTGATACGTATGGTCTGGGAGTTATATTTACTAATTCTACTGCTGGGTGTTCAGCAACTTCTTCCTCTTCTGGTCTATGTTCGACACTTGATACCGTGGCTGTGGGTTGAAGTTGAGAAGCTAAAATATTAAAACAAAATAATAAAATTATTAATAATTGTTTTAATTTAAAAAAAAGAACTTTCTTGTATTCGTTACGCCATAAATTTCACATCTAGGTGTAAAAAGCTTTCTTAAATCTAGCAGTCTTATCACAGCTTCTTCCATATTGTGAAAAGCATTAGATCCACCACTCGTTGTTTTAACTTGTTTTTATTTAAAACTAGTTATTTTTCTATCTTCGTTTTAAAATCATTCCAAACCTGAAAAAGATATACATATGTATATAAAAATGAATATTCATTTTGTAACAAACTTACTTTTAACCACCCTTCTCCTTCCCTAAATGGTGGACCATGTGTGTTAAGTATTTTTGAAAAATCTTTCCACACACGACTGTATTCAATTTTGGTACTTGAAAAAGAACAAAAACATTTGGCAATTTCAGGATTTGCCTCCATTAACTGCACTAATTTTTTAAATTGCCGTACATTGGTAAGTTTTTTTCTAAATAAATAACATAACAAAAACACAAAAATTTTAAATTATTTTAAATATTACTTACTTTTCTGCAAGTTCCATTTTATTTTTAAATTAAAACAAAGAAACAAAAAAATTTTATTCTAGAAGCGATACTTATCGGTTACACAAACAGAGGTGATATAAAATGGCTATCGTTTCGTTGCAATTATTGCTCTTTGTGTTTAAATTATAAAAAAAAAACAAAATAATTAATATTGTAAATTTTATTATAATTCTAAATAAACAAAAAGTATTTAATTTAAGAAGCCCAAATGCCGAATAGGCTAAGGACTATAATAATATCAGGCAATATTTGCTATTGTCATAGTACTAATTATAAATAAATAAATAAAATTATTTTATTTATAAAATTAGCTAGCTTAGCTAGTAAATAGCTAGTTAGTAAAACTAACTAAAAATATATTGAAAAAATAAAATCTCCAGGCATCCACTTGAACGTGATTAATATTTTATTAAAAGTATACTGTTACTTTATGATTAATGAAAAAGTCTTTTAAATATACATATATATCTTATAGTTATATTTTTTTTTAAATACTAATTAAATAAAATATTATACTAGCAAGCCCATGATAAGTACATATTGGAACAGAAGGATTGAAACTAGATTTGTATTCGACACTAAATTAATTATATGATAGTACTATAAGTTTTATAACAAGTAGAAATGTTTTATGATTGCAATACATACAATTGTATATGTTATTATAAACTTTATTATTGATACAGAATTAAACTGTCAAAATATGGTTTGTCATTAATTTGAACTGAATTACGAATCGCAGTTGAATTAAATCGAAAACCAGATTAAAATTTTTTTTTTTAACTTTTACTATAATGGATCGTAAAATCTTTTTAGAGCATTTCAAAAATTTCTCATGATCAAAATCGTTTCCAGCTATTTTTATATTGACTGTTTTTGTATTTTATAAATATTAAGAAATATATTTTTGAAAAATTTTTATTTAACTAATCTTTAATACTTCCGTTTTTTTCTGTATCCTTCAGATATCCAGAAAAATTAATATCCTAACTATATATATTAAGTTGTTGTTGTTGTTATGATATTTATTGTTTTTTAAAAACTCTCCCAACATTATTATTCCCAATATGGATTTTTTTTTTTTTTTTTTTTTTTTTCAAAAAAAAGGAAAAGGGATATTTTTCATTTCTCTGTTTTCAATCATTTCAACTTTTAGGTTTTGGTTTTCTGTTTAATTTAAAAAAAAAAAAAAAAAAATTAAAAACGAAAGGGAAGAAAATTCCATATAAACTCCCAATGTATTAGTGTTATATAATTTGTCATCAATATGCATTTATAATAATATTATGTTGTGTTATCATTGTATATGTATGAATATGCGTTTGTATAAGTTATTTTATTATAAATTAACCCAAGTTCTCTGTGTTATGTATATATATTATGTTATTTCGAAAAAATAAAATCGATTTTGTTAAAAACATTATTATTTGAATTTCATAGGAAACTTGATGACTACCAGACCATTTCTTTATGGAAAAAGTATTAAAACAATCAGAAAAATAAAATAAAATGTATTTTCAATGTTCTTCCTCTTATTTTTGTTTTTAATTTCTCAAGTGTTCTGCAAAAGTTGTATTATTGTATATTGTGTTATATATATATATACATATTGTAAAATATCATTGGGGGTTGTTGTTGGTATTATGTTATTTTTACTTTTTTTTTTTTTCAGTGTATTATTTGCTCTGTTTTGTTACTTTCGTTTTTTTTTTGTTGTTGTTTTTATTTTAATTGAAGAGATTGTGGCTGGCGGCATATGATGACTCATGGGGTAAACATATGTTTGTAGAGCGTTGATTTGTAGTGTTAGTCTGATTTTATTTTTCAGTTATTCCTTTTTTGTCTATGCAATTTTTTTTTTTTTGGAATTTTAAGGCAGAAAACAATAAAGGGGCAAAAACATGATATTTTTTAATTCTCTATTTTTTATTTTTTGGTTTAATTTTGCAATTTAATGATGAAAAAAAAAAGGGGTGCACACGCCACCGTACCACAAAAAGAATCATAAAAAATGAAAAAAATTTCTTGTCAATGATAATCAGTCATGTTATTTGTTTTTTATTTAAAAGAATAAAATAGGAAAAAATTTAATTTATATGTTTGAAAGGAAAAATGTGAAGCTTTAAGTTAATTTTTTATCAATAAAAATTGATTTAAATGGAAGTAGTAGTGGGGATAATGAAGAGAAAAAGCAGGGCGGACAAATTGGTTTAATGTTTTATTCATTTTATTTATATAAATATGTATATATACATATAATATATTTACATATTCATATTTATTTGCAATGTCATAGAGTTTTTATTCAAGCTAATCGTTGCATTATTACAAACAACTACAACAATTACCTACAAAAAAGGAATAAGTAGAATCAGTAGAGTTTGAAATTTCAATTTCTTTTATTAAAAAATGAAAGTAATATATGACATTTATTTCAAAGAGAATTTATTAATGTTGGAAAATTCCTTTTGAATGCAAATTTTTTATAAAACCACTTGGAAATTTTTCTAGGTTTAAGAAGAAAAAAAAAACTTGACATAATTTTAATAATTATTAATATTATTATAGGAATTTTTTATTAAATATTTAATAATATATTTTATTTTAACTAAATTATTTTTTTTAATATTTTTAATATTAAGATAAATTAATTTTTCTATTTTCTTTTATTTTTAGGTATGAATCATATTTAAACTGAAAATTTAAAATTGAATGTTGTTGTAAGTAAGTTTTCATTACAAAATTTTTAATTACCTATTCCATCAAATATGTTGTCAAATTTTTTGGCAGCTCATACATATATGTTAGCCAGTAGGTAGGATATGGAATGTATGGAAACTTTGAGCGGCAGTTTTAAAGATTTATGCTATAGGCCTATTGGGTCCCAATATCCTAACTACTGCAACAGCTAATTAATAGAAAACTCTAACAGATGTCGTTTGTAGACCATTTTAAGAACTGCAACATCAAAAACTGAACCTAATGCTATCGAATTAATATCTAAAATACAAACCCAACAATCGCACAGTTAAATGTACATTTAATACAGTTTTTAAATAATGGATTTTAATAATAATAATAATATCAAATTAAATATAATCAATTAGTATTTAATCATTTAAGATTTTTTAGTTTTGATAATTCCCATTGTTAACTGATTACATACCCCAATAGTTAAAAGGTTTGTTTTAGGTTAAATTAAACTTTGATTATAGCATAGAGTAAAGATAATCGGAAGAGAGACAAATTTATATAAAACATTTTTAGTATGAAATATTTTTGAGAAAACTAACGATGGTCAAGGTTTTGAATGTATTAGTGAAATATGACAATGGTTATGTGTATATATTAAGTACTGTGTGCGTTGCTGTGTGTTTTGTATGTATATTTTGAAATTTTATTTTTAGTAAATAAATATGTGAGCAAGTGTGTATATAATTTTTTTACAAAAAGAGTAATTAAATACTATTATTTATTAAGTAAACAAAATCTTTTCTGAATAGAATAAGTGTTCACTAATACATTCAAAACCTTGACCATCGTTTATTTTTCTTAAAAATATTTCATATTAAATATGTTTATATGAATTTGTCCCTCTTCCTATTACCTTTATTCATAATCAGTCAAACAATAAAAGATCAAATTTAAATACAATCATTAAAGCTTGAAAAGGACTAAAAAAACTTTAACTTATATTTTGAATGAGATATCAATTTCTGATAATAGATTTTACAAATAAAAATTTAATTAAGAGACCAAGCAAATTATCATTGAGAAAGACAGTGAGGCTTTTAAAAACATAGTATTTCTATATTTCAATATATCATGTAACTCATCAAAATACAAAAAGTTTAACCAATTTGAAGAATGCTATGGTAGAGATATCCCTTAGAAATATCTTCTTGAAGCTAGAGAATATTTTTACAGAGAACTTCTGTTTTTGTAACTTATTTTTTAAACAAATTTGATATATTATGTTTATAATGTTCAATCCATATGTTCAAAAAATATTTTGTTTTATATTTATAAATTATTTTTTTTAAATTCCTTAATCACATTTTTATTGCATATATGTGTATATGTAATAATATGTAAATAATTAAGTCATAAATTTCAAGGAACTTTTTTTATTTTAAATCTATGAAAAGATACATACTTATACTAAATAAAGTAGTTCAGAACTCTTAGAAAATATATTATATTATAAATTTACATGATAAATTAAAAAAAAAGTTCAAAAAAACTTATATTCAATAAATTTCAAATTAACAAAATTAAATAATGAATAATATGTTTAAGCAAGTGATTATTCTTTTGATATTATTTAAGAAAAGAATTAACTAACCTCTTAATATTTAAATATTTTTTTTAAGATATTGTATTTCATTTTTTGATTCAATAATTGAGATTATTTTATATTATGAATTACGCATTTATTATTCATTCATTATGTTGTAATTGAGAATTATCTGGTAGACATATTCTAGAATTATAGATTCTCATATTCAAGATTACAATTGTATATAATTTACTATAGTTTATCTTAAATTTATTATTGTATAAACTTTTAAAAAAATATGGTACTATTTATTCCATAACTATTTATTTTTCAAGTATTAATTTTCATATATTTGGTAGTATTGTGTATCGCGTTCATTGTTACAATCTAGGATTGATTCACTTGAAACACTTTAAGAATGCGACAATTCTGTTTTCTCTTTATTAAAAAAAAAAATAACAAAGAATTTTAATTTAAAAAAATTATTGTATTCCCAAAATAACTTCTTATATTCCATATTTGATTCATCAAAAAAAACAGAAAACTTATATTTATAATATCAATAAAAGTTTTTATATTCTGAAATGAATCATCAATCTTTCATCAAAAAGCTATTGACTTAATAAAGTCAATGAATATTTTATTATTATTCAAGTACATATTATTATAATATTATGATGAATTTAAAATTTTTTTTTTAGATTTTTACAATTTTGTAATTTTATATTGGCAATTGTTGAAATAAAAAAACTGAAATATTTTATGATAATTACGTAAATTGAACATTATTAACTTGTAACATGTCATTTATTTTGTATTTTTTTTTTTTGCAAACGTACCATTTAATGATGCTAATTAAGTTTAGATAATTTTTTTTGCTCATCATCGACCCAGTTTCTTTTAAAATAATGTATATGGGTGCGTTGCAAAAATGTTGGATGTTGCCAAATTGATAAAAGAATGATGGTTGAAAAAATTGTGTATTATAGTGTATTTAAAATGAGAGATGATTAACACCTAATAGGTTGAAATTTTAACAAAATACCTAAAGTTGAAAATTATTACACTTAAATGTTAGAAGTATAAAATTGAGATTTAATTTCATGTTTTTAGGTTTTTCATTGAAAGTGAGATGAATTTTATCATTTTCAGATGCAGATTTTTTTACTTTGATTGTTCTTTAATAATTAATTTTTAAGATTGTATTTTGATAAATGTTTGAATATTTACTCATTTCCTCTTGGTTTACAAAATATGAATTTTTTTAATTAGTTATATAATATTTATTTAACACTAATACTGTGGTGATCTAATTCTGAATTTATTTTGTATTAAAACTCATTTCCTCTATCTTTTGAACATATAAATACAATTTAATTAATCAGTTGAAATATTTTCACGATAGGCGCCCATTAGGCGCATTTATATTAACCTTTAATGTGCTATCAGATCCATTCAATTAAAAAAATTTGTATACCTATTCATTTTAAAGTCATGTTGATTCATATAACAGATAAAAATGTTTATACCAGTATGACTATAAGTCAAAAGGGTATACTAAATTTGTCATTACGTTTGCGACGCAGAGAAGGAGGGGTGTAGATAAAACTTCAAAGGTATGGATCGGAGCAGAATCGAAAAATAAATCGATTTAGCTATGTGTTTCCGTCACGTATTCCCACAATAACTCACAAAATAAAGGACCTAGGATTTTGAAATTTTTACAAATGCTTTTTTATGCAATAGCCGTTATCGCTATTGAAATTCATTCATTTTGTTGCACGGGTTCGAGTACCTGCCATACAAATTCTTTTTATTATGTAAGCATTACTCTGTACCTCTTGAAGCTGGGTGTCTGAAATTTTGCCAAAAATATATTAGTTTTTTGGGCAAAAGTTTCTGCAAAATTTGGTTGGGTAGTAGAGTGAGCTGCCATACCAAAGTTTCTGCCAAATTTGGTTGGTCTACATCAGTGGGTTCGAGTAGTTGCAATAGAACTTCATATTTCACATGAGCATTACTTTATACATAATAAAGCTCATTGTTTGAAATTTTGTTTAATAGTAGTTAAAATTTGTTAATAGTAAAATTTTGAATGGCCAACGTCTGAATAAAATATAGACATAATTAGGAATTCACAATTTATATTTTCTTTTGATCCTTACTGAAAGCCTAATAAGTTGTGTATTTAAAATTTTGCCAAAAGTTAATAACGGGATGATAAAATGTTTATAGGTCATAGCGGTATCCCAGAGTTGACCCACTCTATATTTTATATATACACAGAATACCATGTTTAGGCTGGAACTTTATTATGAACGAAACTTCTTAAGTGAAAAAGGTTTTATATGATTTTCGACTGTACTCATCAGGTACAATTTGCCTTTGGCTTCGAATTGTATAACCAAAGAGTAATAATTGTATATTTTTAATTAAAAGCATTAATGTAATAAATATGAACAAATAATTTAATTGAATAATAAAACTCGCAAATACAAAAATACCTTATAATTGAAATATAAAGTATTTCAACTTGTAATATGTATTGATTTGTATCTATGGATGAGTTTAGTTTTTTCTACAAATAGTAAGATCAAGTACTATCTCATGTATTGTTTGTGGAATTCAAAAGATCAACTCTAAAAATAATAATATAATTTGTCCAATACCTTCCCTCCTTTTCCAGCTGAAAATACTATAGTTTTGCTAAATGCAGTTAATGGTTAAGATTTTTACAAATTGTAATTTGGAAAAGTATTAAAACTGTATGAAAATTTGTATTAAAATAAGTTTAAATTGTAAAGCCTGAATTTGAAATATATGTATATACATAAATCTAGATTACTTTCATAATAAAATGCTACAAGAATCTTCGATCTTGAAGCTACAATTATCGCTTTCATAAACTTTATGTGATTTATAAAATTTTATTATTTGAGTTCTATGCATTTGTACACTTAAGTAAACACATTTTTAGACTTATTTTTAATACCTAAACCCAAAATGATTCAAACTAAAAAAATTTGTCAAGATAAGAAATATAAATAAATATACGAGTAATATATGACTTTATTTTCATTAACACACAACACAACATAAGAAATTCTTTAAAAAGAAAAACTTTACATTTACTTATCACTTATCAGTAAATGTTTTTTGGTTCTTTTTAAATGAAAATCAAAATGAAAGCCAGTTCATAATAATTATCATATAAATAACAAAAAAACAAATTATTTAGCATCTCTTTAAATAAATCAATTTTGGGAAAATCTAAAAATAAACGGAAGTTCAAGTGCGTAGCGCGGTTGTTTGGAAATTTTATTTTTTTTCTCATTTTCTTATTTTTTCCAAATTTCGGCGGTTTCAACCAAAACAAAAAATTTCAATCCAAAAATAGAATTAAAAAAAATTATATTTTTTTTTAGATACTTTAAAATTGAATACCGACAACCAAAAAAAAAATGGAACAGTATTCAAAATAATCACTGAATTCTAAATTTAAAGGAAAAAAAGAATAGAACAACAACTTGTGATAAATTTATGGTTTTTTATGACATTTTCTAGAAAGTGATTACATAGTTCAAACAAGTGATTAGTTCTGATAAAAGATTTTTTTTTGTCATTTTATGACAGACCTAATAATCAGTATTTGATCTTAATCTGATTTTTAAAATTTATGACAAATTTAAATGTATACATACCTATATGTACTTGGTAAATGAAAAATTGGATTAGTGGAATCTACAGGAAATACCCTATGGTTATTTAGAATGGATATTCTTAACACAAAATCTAGTGCATCTATATATGTTACAGGATTCAACTCAAATAGTATTAAAGTCATTCACAATATAAAAATTATTAAACTAAGCTTCAATTTCATGATCCTTCATGACCTTGTACTTGAAAATATAAATTACTACTATTGAATTTAACTTTGTAAGTAACCGAGGCTTTTTGGTCAATATAAATCATGCCCAGTTTTTGGGAAATAGATATATATAGTACATATAAGTAGAATCAAAACAAGTTCGTAATAGACTATAATATCTGTCATTCACAATATGAACATTATTAAACTAACTTTTAGTTTCATGATCCTTCATAACCTTGTTCTTGAACATATAAATTAGTACTATAGAATATAATTCTGCCAGCAAGAGCGAGGCTTGTTGTTAAATATATATCATGGCCAGTTCTTAGGAAATAGGTACACATAGTACATATAAGTAGAATCAAAACAAGTTCGTAATGGACGATAATATCTGTTGCAGTGTTAATAATATGAAATTTAACCAGTTATTGATTTGTTAGCCTTTTATTACGCCTAAACATCAATAGCTGGATAAACTACTAAATTTTACAAATTGTCTCAGGTCTTTTCTATTTATACAATCTATTTGATTAAAAAACAAATTAAATCTAACTAACTAATAATAATCTTATTAATCGCAAATTTGAGATAGATAAAAAACTAAATAATGTATTATTAATTTTGTTTACAATATTTCATTGTTAATCCATGATCTGATTAATCCCCTTTTAAAATAAATATTTTCCATTTTACTATTGCTTTCACATTCACTTATCACAAGATGTTTAATATTACCCCATGATAAATTAAGAATAATAAAATTTCTCTTAAAATTTTATTTTTATAACATCCAAATAGATGAAACAATATATCATTAATTTCAAATTCATAATCTTAAGATAAGTAATCATTTAAAAGTAATCAAAATTTTCGCGAATAAATTACAAGCATAATTTCTCACTTTTTCAAAGATAAAATCTCGAATTGAGTCAAATTCAATTGATTACAAGCTGAAAATTTTAAAACTTCCTTTCAATCAGATTTTATTTTCCCACAAATCAATTTTTAACTATACAGTAGCAATTTTTTTAATCCAATACAAAATTAATACTTATTAATAAGTATTAAACATTTTTTTACAAGACGTTTATAAGATAATAGTCGTGTAATTATTTATATATATACAAATATACATAAATATATCTAAATAATCATTTATTATTCACCGGTAAATCAATCAGTTTTTTTTATAACAATTATTATGTGTAATGAAATACTTTAGTAGATGTAATACAAAATATTTTTATTTTGATGAATAAATATATATATATTCGATTAACCTTGAAAATGATTCACCCTGTAATTGTAATTTTTATTGTGTACATTTACCTATGATATTTATATTTATTTATATAAATTTTTCTGATAAACTGGTATCCCAGCAAAGAATTGAATATTAAAACATAATGAAAAAAAGAGTTCTCATAATCAAGAAAAATATGTATAAAAAAAATTAACTTTGAATTGTCAAAGAGACCTTCGATGAAATGAATATGAATTTGCATTTTCTTTTATAATACATAATAAACACCTATTCTAAATTCCCTCGTACACTTTTTACGTAAAATTGGCTACGTTTAAACAAAAAGTTTTAGCGATTCATAATTCCATCGTAGACAATTAAATCTGCAATGGCCACTTTGACGTTTGACGTTAATCGCTTTTTCGTAGATTATCTTCGACTTAGCTGTACGAGGGAATTTAGAATAGGGGTGATATTCTAAAATAGTATGATTAACCAAATGTTATTTTTCATAGTTTTTAATCATCTATCGCATTCATATATAAACAAGTGGGACTTATTAAGGCCCACTTTAATAAACAAAGATGTTCAATTTTTACTGTAAATTAAATTAACTGATGATTACTTAATTAAGACTTATACCTGTCTCAATTAAGTAATCTCTAGTTAGTTAGATATTTAAATCAATGTTTCTTAATTTTGATAGGAATCATTGTAAAAGTTTTTAAGTGCAAAAATCTCTCGGAGGGGTTTTAATTTTCATTAAATGCATTTGAACGTATTGAAAAAAATATACCTTATAATTTACTGGACCAAAATATCAGTATTTTATTTATGTTTTTATATATCTTAAACAGGTTTAAATTATAAGATACACTTTTAAAAACTGACATCAAATTACTCATTGATTAAAAGGATACTCAAAAAAAATAAAAATAAAAATGCTGCAAAAATCGTCATATTATAATAAACACACATGTATTCTACGAATATATTTATTTATGAAAATAAGTAAATTTATTTTTGCATATACATATATATATGTTTATATTTCAACATTCTATGTTTATTCGTATATTAATAAGTGGTAAAATAAAAATTAATGCTTGTTCTTACAGGTTCTTTTGAAAAATTTAAAATACATTTTTGTATCTCTTTGTTTCATTTATTTCATTAAGTTTAGTATATTTTTATGATCAGTATTTAAGTAAAAAATTAGCAGTATATTTTAAATCAAAGTTTCTCCGGTACAAATATTGTAAACTTTATATACATTTTAAAATCCAATAGATTATTTTGTGATTGATAGAATATTATAACAGTTAGAACTAAACTGTTATACATAAGTTAGAAAAATACTGGCCAATGACAATTTAACAACTTTACACTCATATCAATTTAAAATTACTGATATACATAAATTATATGTTATCAATGTATGTTATCAATTATCAATTACTAGTTCGTGATCTTCTCAAGTTATTTATTTGTTGAGTCATAATATGGTACGGTTCAATAAAATGCCAGATGAAGAAATGTCAGATCAAACTAGAAATAATACTTCGTATTTCCAACTGAGTTGTCTTTTGACATGTCAAAAAATTATTGACATTTGATAACACTAATTATTGAGCATGCGTCATTTCATTTTTGCATTCGTTCTAATGAAATAAACTTAATTTATAATATCGGATATGCTCTATTCACTTATGTGACATCCTGTACACATAAAATTAAATACATTTTATGTATGTATGTAACGTTTATTAAACAAATTAGATGTCACAGAATATTTGCAGATGTTTACAAAAAACCAGATGCTTCAACTCAACTTTTAATATTAATATGTAGTAAAAAAAAATAAAAATATATAGAATAAATTCTTGTCATGGTACAGTTCTATGCTATTTTTTCTGTTTAACTTTTAATTTTTAATTTTTTTTTTTATTTATTTTTGTAAACTTTGCATGTCCTAGATGAAGTTCTTTCCTGTTTTTGACAAGTTAAGTGGTGAATTAATATTTTTTTTGTACTCTTTTGTATATTATATTTTTATTGGTTTTTTTTTTTTAATCTTAATTTTTATTTTTAATACTTATTTATGTTTTAATATTTATTTAAAAACAAGTTTTTAAAAAAAAGTTTATATTTACACAATGCTATTATATTAAAAAAAAAAAAAAAAATTGTATTCGTTTATCAACATTTTGTTAATTATATTTTACTTATATTGTACGTGTAATGCATATTCTTAATGTTAAATGTACGTGTTAGTATAAATTCATTGTAAAAAAAATTACAAATTCAATGTTATTTGATAAAAATGTCTTTTTTTTTTATCAAATTTACATTGAAATAAATAAAAATAAAATTTTCTGATAAATTAACCTTAAAAGAATTTATCAATTTTAATTTGTTCTATATTAATAATATTTTATTTAATCAATTTATAGAAAGAAATTTATTGTTTTCTTCAAAAAACGAGGAAGATTATAGTTGCCCTTGTCAACTTTTAGATACCCGTGCATACCCACTATGGTGTATAAAATAAACCGTAATTTACTTCCCTTATACATTTAACTCATTACCCCATAATTTTGACGTAAAAAAAAAAAAAAAAAATTAACAAAAAAAAAAAAATTCACAAAACAAAAAACAAAATTTTCATTCATTGTCCCATAACTTTAGGTTAAAAAAAAAACAAAAAAAAAAATTAACAAAAAAAAAAAAAATCACAAAAAAAAAAAAAAAAATCACAAAAAAAAAAAAAAAAATCACAAAAAAAAAAAAAAAAATTTTCATTCATTGTCCCATAGCTTAAGCTTAAAAAAAAAAAAAAAAAAAATAAAAAAAAAAAAAAAACAAAAAAAAAAAATTGGCCCACCCTAAAAGTCCGATGGTTCGAGTGATGTCCAACTTTGCCAAGTAACTTGCCCTATTAATTTACCTGCCCAATTTTAATTTTAACCTTGTAGCTTTATTAGATTCAAAGTTATTGAATCGAAAACTTTGTGTGGCAGCCCCCCGAAAATGGGGCCCTAACATTTTGAAACTTCATATAAGTGCTCGATTCATTATATAACTAACCCTGTGTAATTTTCAGCCTCGTAGTATAATTAGTTTGGAAGAAATTCATATTGGTGCAAAGAAGTTGTATGGTAGCCCCCCGTAAATGGGGCCCTAACATTTTGAAACTTCATATAAGTGCTCGATTCATTATATAACTAACCGTGTGTAATTTTCATCCGCGTAGTATAATTAGTTTTGAAGAAATTCATATTGGTGCAAGGAAGTTGTATGGCAGCCCCCCGAAAATGGGGCCCTAACATTTTGAAACTTCATATAAGTGCCGGAGTCATTATAAAACTAACCGTGTGTAATTTTCATCCCCGTAGTATAAATAGTTTTGAAGAAATTCATATTGGTGCAAAAAAGTTGTATGGCAGCTCCCCGAAGCCTTGGTCCGATTTTAACCAAAAACAATAGGGAACCTAGAAATTGTCTAAAAATGACTTTGTGTGAATTTCAAGACTCTAGCCCTTTTAGTTTTTGAGTTATCGTGCTGACACACGGACGGACGGACGGACGGACGGACGGACAGACACACATAGCTAGATCGACTAATTTTTCGATTCTGAGCCGATACGTACCCTTGACACTATATCTAGCTCGTCTAGATCGATGCGTTACAAACGGAGGAGCAAATCTAATATACCCGATGTTCATATATATATGCACGGGTATAAAAAAGGGAAAGTCCAGTTTTATAAATTGATGATAAATTTTATGATTCGATGAATATATTATCCTATTTATTTAAAAATTTATTTTAAAAATGGTGTCATACATTTTATGATTAGGTACTTATTTTAAAATGCATTTTAAAGTAATTTCATTTAAAATGATTACCACTATTTTTAGTGTATATTAGAATGATTTTATTACGGTATTGTCCCTATTTAGTCAGAACTTATATTTTAATTATTCATGCTGATATCAAATTAGTATTTATGTTCTTATATATTAGCGTGTTCTGATTTTTGTGCGTTCAGCGTTATCTATATTTGAATGCAAGTTTGTAGGCGATGTTCAATTCAAGACTTCATTTTGAATTTTTTTTAAATATCTATACTTATTTGTTATTTGTTGTAATGGGCCTGTAAGTTACAATATTTAAAAAATGTGTCAAATATTGTTGGGTTACTATGACAACTCACTGTATTACCATATAATATTATGTAACTCAACTGCATGTCACTTACCATCGTATTTTCATTTGACGTGTTGCTTTCTTGTATTTGCCTGCATTATCTGTCCTATATTAGAATACATTTGACTTGGTTTGGATATATCACATACACACGATTGCAAATATTCTGAAAAAGTGGATTACCCCGATTTTGAATCCAACTTCTTCAACTATCTCCAACCAACTTCAAAGAATTCAACTCGACTTTAACATCTTTACAATTCAATTCAACTCGAATATAGATAAATATTAATATTCCAGAATCTAGATAATATTTCGATCAAAAAAAAATATCTAGTCTAATGAAATACATACGAATAATAATAATACAGTCATCGATAAGTTTTAAAGTTTAAAAAGATTTATTTTCGGAATCACGTCATTAAATATAACCATGATCTGGTCTAACGTTAATTTTATAACTGTAATCTGTGCTGTAATTTTTCTATCACTTAGAACATCTGATAAGAATCATTGTTATTTCCTTGACATCGTAATCCTAAGGATTCTACACTAAATAATTTGCTAGAAGTTCATCTTAAACCAAAACTCTCTCAAATTTTGATTTTAATTAACTTAAATTCTTTGTTTGTTGTTATCTTGATATGGAGGATAGCATGTATCATCCTGTATCATCCTTACACGTAGGCCTTGCCTGTTCTGCACCAACTTTCAATATTTGTTATCAATTTATAAGTAATATTATCTATTTTATGTATAATAAATATTTTTACATTTTAAATTATGTTTGGTAACCATGGGGATTTGAAAAGAAAAATAATTTTTCAATAATGTTTTTCTATTAAAAAAAAATTCATAACCCGTACGGGAATCGAACCTGCACTCCTTCGGTTAGTAAGCCAAATGCTTACTCACTAATCCACCCAGATTTCAACTTAAATTCTTACTCTCAATTTTTATATCTTTCTATTAAATAACTTTCCAGAATCTATAAATTAATAAAAAAAAAACATAAATACTTGTTACACCGCCGTTTCCTAATTTTAATTGATTCAAGCGTATAAAATTTTTTATATGAATTTTTCAATGTTGTTTTTTTTTAACTTTGAAATATTTTCAAAATTCTTACTACTTTTATATTATAAAACTTTTTTTTTTAGCACGCGTCTTCTCTCAAAAAACCAAAACATCAAAAAATTGTAATTAAAATTCCATCCAAAAAAAAAATTTTTCAATAAATATGAAACAACGTTTAAGACGTAAATTTGTATAGTAAATATTTTTTTTTTTCCATTATTAGTTTTTATTTTTATTACCACTAGCCATAAAATAAAAAGGAAAAGTTTTTCTTTGAGTAAAAAAAAAAAAAAAATATTTTTGCGTAAAAAAAATTAAAAAAACTTTTAAAAAATTCAAAACACGCAAAGATTTTGTGAATAATGTGTTGTTTTTTTTTTTAAATAAAATTACTCGTACTACGTTCAAGTGTAAATAAAAATATTAATTTACAAAATAAATTTTTTAAATATTTTCATAGACCAGATAAATAAATAAAATAAATGTGTTATATGTTATGGTATGTTATTGATACAAGGTCAAAAATATTTTAAATATTATATTTAAATATTAAAAACACAAAATTAGTTTTACAAAAAAAAAATAAAATGAAAATAAATAAAAGTTTTGATTTATTCAAAAAAATTTTAAATTCCTAATAAATATTAAAAGATTACACCTGTTAATGATAGCCACAAACGGCATACAATGTAATGTATGTGTTATAATTTATATATATATATATATATATATTAAAAAAAAGATAAACTAACTTGAATATTACACTATTAAGTGCACTTACATCTTGATTTATTGATTATGTACTAGATAAATTAAATACATACCTAATAGTATAATAAAAATTCAGTGAAATGAGTTGCAGAATTTATTAGGACTTTTTTTTTATTAAAACAATTTTTTAGTTAAAAACTATATTCAGTAAAGTGGGAAAATTGGTGGTTTTATCAAACACTTCACATGCCTTTTGTACGATAGCTAAAAATATGTCAATTCCTAAATTACGGTTAACATCGATCAAATAGTTCAATTTTACTCTTCTTAGCACTTTTCTGAATAACAGGAACACAATCTCGGTATCTCTTGCAGATAATAACATTGGTTGTATTGAATTAAAATCAATAATGCCATCTCTTTGCAAAATATCAAAGCATTCAAAAATTTATGTTCCTCCTCCCATACAAATATCTATCTTATACAAAATTACCTTCCAACTCTCCTTTACATCCTACTTTCCTTCAAATTTTATCGCTCTATAACAGAAAGGAATTCTTATCTAGAATTTGGGTTTTCCAATTTATGTCAATAGTCATGGTCGATCTTGGACGTTCGATATCGGTATAGGCATAGGATCTATCTGACCAGTGGCGTAATGGTAAAGAGGCCGCCTTTCATGTGTAAGGTCTCGGGTTCAAACCCCGGTCAGATCATATCTAATAAAAAAATATCGTAAAATTGTATAATTATATCGTATAATTCTTGTGTAAGATTATAGATGGCGCACAAAGTTTACATTCATATTTCATAACCTTATACAATAGCTACAGCCGAGTAATCAACGTCTTAGTGAATATTATGATTAAAGAAACTGAAGCGTAGTTTAAAATAAACTTGGTGAATGCTCTGTACTCCTTAAAGGAGTGGAAAAGGAATAAAAAAAAAAAAAAAAAAAAAAGACATAGGATCTATCGTCCTATAACAGTATAACAGAAAAGAATCCTTATCTAGAATTTGGGTTTTCCAAATTTTCTCAATACTTGTGATAGTTCTTGAACGTCCGATCTTGGGGTAGGTACAGGATCTAAGACCATTCCTTAAAAGACACCTTATATATGATCTCTTCCGAATAAATCATTATTTTGGTAATATGCGTATTTCGAAATCAGTTCAAATTAAAATAAAAATGATCTTACAATACTGGTGACTGTTGACATACATATGTATATTGTTTATCAATAATTCAAATTATTATTGTAAATTATATTTGAAAAAGTTTTACACAATTTTTTTTTACATTTAACAAATTTTTTTTTAATTGTGCCTGTAATTTGTAATTTTTTTTTTACATTTTATTATGAATCCATATTTGCATTAAAATTGTTAAGTTAAATTTGTATGCATTTGAATTTCTATTTATTTATTTATTGTAATTCAACGAACCCTGAAACTTTGTCACATACTACATAATTATCAATTTACTACGGAAGTTACATAAATTTTTTAACAAATGTATTTTTTATGATGATAACTTACATATATGTATGTAGTTAATTATTGTAAAAAAAATATTATGATTTTATATGAAGCGTAATATTTTGTAATTTATTTACGTATATATATACAATATAAATATTTAATTAAAATATATATTAACTATTTAAAAAAATTTAGATCACTAATTATTACATAATTACAATGACTTATTTTGAAAATTTATTATAATTTTATTATT
The DNA here is from genome assembly GCA_963082915.1 of Dolichopus griseipennis. NCBI lineage: Eukaryota > Metazoa > Arthropoda > Insecta > Diptera > Dolichopodidae > Dolichopus > Dolichopus griseipennis. Next base: position 76,931,379 of record OY720444.1, on the reverse strand, counting down.
ATTTTTTTTTATTTTTATTCATAATTTTTTTTTGGTGAAGCAATAAAAATAAAAAATTAATATTTATTATATAATATGGTTTCTAAAAAAACTTACTTCTTTTTTAAAATATCGTATACTATTTTTAAATTCAGATCTTAATCACGGAAATTTGTTTTGAATCGGCTTTTTACAAGACATTCAAAAAAAGACTACTTATTTTGTAAGTATAGACAATTGTTACTTATTTCAAAAAAAATTTTATTTCAAATTCTGAGCACTGTATCTTTTAGTGTAAATTGAATTTTCTTTTAACAAGACATAAATATTCATATATAAATACTATGAGTACATGTTCATTATAACAAACTTTTCCGTAAAAGTATTTTGATGTTCACCTGAAATTATGTTAACGAAAGATCAAATTTATTCTGATATTATTTACCTTGTGTTACATATGTTGTGAACATATTAACAAGTGTGACAATATTCTGGGAATTTTTAAAATTCGATTCTATCACTAGAATTTTTACTATTAATTGCAAATTGGTTCTGTTAAAAAATATGTCGACAAATTCTTATTATGGAAAAGTATTAACTAATTAGATCTATCCATTACAAAGCCGAAGTCTTCTAAAACCCTATATTTAACTTGTTTTAACACAAGTTTTGTATGGGTTAACTTCAATCATGGAAAGATAAACAACAGTTGCTTCCACACAAGCTTCCTAAATATGTATAAAATAAATGTGTAATAATTCGTTTATGTTGGAGCTGCGATAAGCGATAGAGGAGTTTATATTGGAACATCGTTTTTATCTTCAATAAACAATTTAAATTGTTCATACTATGCTCTTATCGACGCTCTTATCACTTATTTTGGCTCCAACATAAAAGCACCCTTAATTTTTTGGAACATAGTATCTTTTTTCAAACAATTTAAGATAGAAACTTGAAATTTTAAAAAATATTAGATCTTTGGACATAGTTAAAGTCAGGTTAAAAAAATATTCTTATTTCGTCCGTTGTTTTCTAAGAGCTGAAAACTAACAATTTTTTATATTCAAAAACCTAAGGGTAACTGCCATAGAGCAGTATACAAACATTTATTTATTTATTTGAATATTACGGATTACACTGAATTCCGCAATATTGGTAAAGCCCTCGGCTGCCAGAGCCATTGTGGGATACAAAAATTAAAATCCCAACATTTTGTCTTAAGTTTCAAAGAACATCTTTTAATATTAACCAAAATAAAGGGCCTTTTGGTAAACATTTTTACTTATACATACATATATAAAAAAAATATAAGAAATTATTTATTATTAATATATTAATCAAAATTTATAGTAAATATTGTTTAATTTTGAAAATGTGCTTTTTTAAAAATCCTTCGATTTTTTCATTACTTGTTTTAAATGTGCATGACTTTTTTCAATTCAACTTAACTTATTTTTCAAATTTATTGTTTTGATCAAATTTTAAATGGTTTTTTGACATTTTATATGACATTTAAATAATTTTTTCAGTTAATTTAAAAACAAACTTTTTTCAAATGTACATTTTTTTGTTCTTTACAATATTTCCAATATTATTTTCAAATATTAATTAACAATATTCTATTAATTCACAATGTTATAAAATATTTGACAACACTGTCATTTAATTCCCAATAGTTTTTTATTTTTTTTTATTTATTATTTTATAGGTACACAATTTCATATGTGTATGTGTGTGGAAATTTTCCTTCAAATTTTTTTTCTTATTTTTTTTTTTAAATTTGACAAATGTAAACATTATATAATATATATATTTATGTATACATAAGATTTCAAATGAATTACCTAACGGTAAAAATATTGTATTAGAAAAAGATATTTGCTGATAATATGGATGGAAAAGAAAAGGATCTCTAGTAATCCAGAAAAAAAAAAAAAAATACAAATCAGAAACATTAATTTGAAGGCCAAGGTTAATAATACAAAAAAAAAAAACGTAAAAAAAAAGTAAAAATGATTAGGGTGATGTATCAATCTTTTTTTTTGTGTTTTTTTTTTTCCTTTTTTGGTACATTTTTAAAATGATGGGGGAAAATGTACTAGAGACATATTCGTATATACATATTTTATTTGTTGTTTATGATTTATTTTTTTTTGCTGCTGTTGTTGCCACTGTAATTTAAAAAAAAAACAGTTTTATAAAAATACATAAGTGTACACTGTGAAGTGTAGTGTGTAAAAGAAATTAAGAATAGAAGTAATAAGACTTAGGTATGTGTTTTTATCATTCACAATAATTCTTTTTGTGTACTTTTTTCATATTTTTTTTTTGTATAATTACAAATCTGACAATTTTCTATTATTTTTTTTTTTTTTATTCTTTTTATCATTATATTTCATCTCTCTCTTACACATATAATGTGTATATAAGATTTTTATGAGAGAAGTCATTATATTACAGTTTTATTTTTATTTGACAACAATTATCATTTTTAAAGAGCCCCGAATAACAAACACAATTTGTCAATTTGTACAGATTTTGTTGTTGTTGTTGTTTGTATGTTGTTTATAAAAAAATATTATTCAGTATTGAGTTTCAATTAAGTGTATCCTATATTTTTCGCTTTTTATTTTAATAATAAATTTTTTGGGTATTTTTTTTTTTTATTTAAATTTCTTTTATTTTTGTTTAATTCTCTGATTTTATTTTGGGGTTAATGAATTTTAAAATTATTTTGTTTTGTTTTTTTTTTTTGTAATGGTTTACTTGTGGCTGTGACGTGTCAAATTAAAAATATTAAAATAAAAATTTGTAACCTGAACAAAATTATTTATTAAATTTATTTTGGTTTTTTTTTTTTTTTTTAAATCAAAATAATGGAAATTTTTTTTATTTTTTTATTTATTTATAAAAATATGAATCATATTTACATTATTGATATTTTTATTACAAAATAGTTGAGTACAAAATGTATGTTTACAAATATACATACATTACTATAATTATTTCTGTGGTATTTTACAAAATATGTATAGAATTCAATTCAATGCATAAGTTCATAATAAACAAGTTCAAAAATATTGTGAATGATAGGAAAATTTAAAAGTAATTTTTTTTAACAATAAGAATATTGAAAGAATTAAGTAATTGATATGTAAAAAGTATTATTTTACATTATAAAACATTAAATTGTAGTAGGTATTGAATGAAATTGTATTATGCATACATACTTATATTATGTGATATTGTATCTATGTTCAATATCTTTATTGCATGTAATTGATTTGAATAAAAAGTGAATAATTTTTTTATTAAATTTATAAAAGTTATTTAATGTCATTGCTTTATGTTGTTACTAGGTTGTATTTTTATAGAGACATTTAGTTAATGAATCATTAATTTTCTACTGTACACACGTTCTAAAAAAAATTATATAAATTTTTAATGGACACTCAAAACACGTTTTATTGTTTATCTAATAAACAAAATTTTTTTATGTTTTTATCAATAAAGTCATATTAAATTTATTTTAAATTCTATAGAAAATTAAAATTTTATGATTGCAATAGGTATACCTAATTATTGCTAATAAAAACATGTAATAATATTTAACATGAAATATATTATGTAATATTATACTTATTACAATAGCCTCAATAGTTTCACAATAGGCGACCATTTAATTATTTTGTACTTATCCTACAACAACTACTAATTGTCTCACATGAATTTCTTAATATTAAGTGCAATTAGGAGTATTATTTAAAAGTATTGTAATCCTTGCAGTACAAAAGGTTAATTAATAATTTTAACATACAGTAGGGTACCAACCTCAATTGTTGGATAATTTTCGACGTTCGAAGTTCAATTTAAAATAAGAACGTACCTACCTACTTAATATTTCATAAAAGTAAAGTTTGTTTTACATTACTCGTACATATACAGTAATATTTCGATAATTCGAAACCTCTATAATCCGAATGACAATTTACAAAGCACTAACTATTTTACAACCCGATTGCAGCTTGGAGATTCTAAAATCCGAATTATTATGCTCAAAATTGTAATATGGCTTATTGTTTTTATGTTTTCGTATGAATATTTTTAAAAAACAATTATTAACAGTTTCGTTTTTGTTGTATGGGTTTTTGTTTTTATGAAGTGTTGAAGTTTTAATTTAAATTTATTATCGCTAGTTTACTTAAAATATTGCAAGTATCAGAATGTAACAACCTACAAAAGTAAAAATTATAGTAAAACATCGATAATTATAAATATCTACTAACTTTTGTTTACAATTTGATTACCTACTTACTTTCTACTTATCATCATCATCCCTCATCCAGTAATCAATATCCAGTAATCATATCAATAATTTTAACTTTACAATGCAGAAATTCTTTAAAAAAAAAGTTATATGTACCTATAATTTGCAATTAGAAAAAAAAAGTGAATAATCTTCATAATTTCAAAAAAAAATAAAATAAGTAAAAAAATAAAAACAAATCTTTCAAGAAATTCAATACAAAGTGCCTCTGCTTCTTTTGATTACAAAACAAAAAAAAAAAAGAAATTCACTTAAACTTTATTCTCTTCGGGTATTCATTTTATAATCATCCAAGATAAGAATCTGAAATCTGAATCTGAGCTGAGAGGATACAAAACAAAAAAAAAAATATTGAAATAAAGCCAAATATAAAATTATAACTTCTGTAAAACTAAAAAAAAACAATAAAATTAACGATCGAAAAACCAAAAAAAAAAAAAATTGGATTGCCCTTCAAAGATGGAATAAAAAAAATACTGAACCGCATCAACTGACAAAGAAGAACTCTGAACAAGAGACAACGGAAAAATATATGTTTGTATATAGAAGAATTGAATATCAACAGCAACAAATATAATAAATATAAATATAAAAATATAATATAAAATAACACAACTGAACTGAACTGACAACAACGAAACAAGAGTGCAGAACTTGTCTCTGATAAAAAAAAAAAAAACAACAGCAGCAAACAATAGAATACCATAATTTTTTCATGTTTTCCTTTTTATTCTTATTATTTCTTTCTTATTGTTACATATACACAAACACTAAACATAAAAAAAACTATAATTGATTCATTATTCACTACCACTTATATAATTAATAATAAACAATATAATATAATACATACAAGCATCTATAGAACGATATTAAAAAAATATCACAATTTAAGAATTCACAGATATCGAATATAAAAATACTATTTTAAAAAAGTAATTGTACATACAAAATATATATCTATAAATATTTACAAAGTAACGAAAAAAGTTGAGTTTGAGTACTTCTATACTCTACTCATAAAGAAAAGTTATTATAGATAGAGTGGAGTGTAGTGTAGACGTATGAAAATCCACAACGATGAGTAATATTCACAATAGTACTGTAAAATTGAGAGTCAGACAGAGTTTTTGCTTTTAATTCTATTTTCCTTTTTTTTTCTTTTTCAATTTTGTTGTTTTTTTGTTGTTTTTATTTTTTTTTTATTTAATATTAAGTATTTTATATTGTGACTTTGTTGTGAGTTGTGTTGTATGTACAGTGTTGTATTTGTTGTATACGTTATATTCTACTTATTGTTGTTGAACAACAACAAAATAAGGAAAGAAAAAATTAAAAAAAAAAAACAAATAAAAAATAAAAAACTGAAACTGAATACAGAAAAGCAGCATAAAACGAGGAACAGCAGTTTTAAACGCATTTTCAATCTTTACATAAAAAATATTCGTTAAGTGTTACTTTGGACGTCGAACTGTTTAGTTTGTTGTAAAAAAAAAAGTTGAAAGTTGAAATTGTGAATAAAATAAAAAAAAAAAAAAAAAAAAAAAACAGTTTTTTTTTTTAAATCGAAAATACAGTAGAATCAAAAAAAAAAACAAGGAATATTTTGTTAAATAAATAGTGCTTCTGAGTTAGTGTTTTTTGTAATATTTTGTCGCATGTTTAATTTTCCTCATTTTTTTTTAAATTAAATATTTTAAACATTTTTCTCATTTAAACTATATTTTTTGTTAAATTTACCATTTTGCATTTATTTTTAATTTTTACTACATTTTTTTTTTTTTTTGTGATTGTGAATTGAATTTCTATTGTAAACTTGTATCCAAGTTTAAGAACGTGAAAACAAAATACAATTAAAAAATAAAAAAAAGAGTAAAAATAAATAATAAAAAAGTTTGCAAAATTTTCTTGTTTAAAAAGTTAAAAAAAAAAAAGGTAAAAAATAAGAATTAATAAAAAAAAAACAAGAAATTTAATCCCAGTTAAAAAAACAAAAAAAAAATACAAAAAGTTGGAATAAACAAGAAAATTAACGAGTGAAAAATAATAACAATAATAAGTAAAAAAGTAAATAAATAACGAAACCAAACCTTTTTTATTTAAAATCTATAAGAGTTTTATTTCAATATTCAAGAAATTTAATTTAATATTTTTGTTTAAAGTTGTGTTTTAAGACAAAAAACAAAAAAAAAAAGATTTTTTAAATAAAATATAATCTGTTAAAATAAAAAAATTCTTTTGAAAAAATTTTAATGTTTATTTAAAAATTAATAAAAATTATAAATACATATTTATTTAATTTCAAAGAATTAAAACTGGCATTAAACGGGAAATGATCTTTGTTTTTTTTTTTTTTAAATTTAATTTTAATTAAAAATTTTCTTTATAATAAACATTCGATTGTTTCTAAAAGATTCTTTCTATAAAAAAAAATAGTGACATTTAATATTCGAAACTTATTCGGAACAACTATTTTGAATTCTGAATTTAATATTAAGTAGTAACTATTACCTACCACCATTGTTATATATATTAATTTTAGCTTTCTAATAAGAATCAAGTTCTTTAAAAGTTAACAGTTGTTATTTATACTAGGGACATTTAATATTCGAAACTTATTCGGAACAACTTTTTTGAATTCTGAATTTAATATTAAGTAGTAACTAGTACGTACATTTGTTATATTTATTAATTTTTTGCTTTCTAATAAGAATAAAGTTCTTTAAAAGTGAACAGTTGTTATTTATACTAGGGACATTTAATATTCGAAACTTATTCGGAACTATTTTTAAGTACCTAGCTACCAAATATAAGTAGGAACTAATATCTAATGTATTAATATTTACTTAAAGAATTCAGTTTTTTCAAAAAGTACACAGTTACTCGTGACACTTAATTCGAAACTTGTTCGGAACTTTTTTGTTTTGATTAGTAAATAATATTTGTTTTATTATTTTTAATAATAACTTATTCAATTTATTTTTTTATTATATAGTAACATTAAATATTGTTCTTATAAAATTTACTTCTTAATTCGAAACTTGTTCGGAACTTTTTTTTTTTTTTTTTTTGATTAATAAACAACATTTGTTTTATTTTTTTTAATAATAATTAATAACTAATTCAATTTATTTTTTTAATTACCAAGTAATATTAAATATTATTCTTATAAAATTTACTTCGAAGTTAGACCAAATAAAATTAAAAATTTTCATAGTTAAAATAAAAAAAAAAAAACAAATTTTGTTTTAATTATCTGTCAGTTTTTTTTTAGTATAGTATGAAATAATTAAAGTAAACTTTATTTTCAAAAATAAAAATTTCTTTTTATTCAAAATAAAATTTAAAATAAATAAATAGTATTATATATAGTAATTTCTTCTTTTTGTTTTTTTTTTTTTTTTTTTTATAATAATGTTTTAATTGCATGTTTTTTTTTTTATATTGAATAAAAAAAAAAATTAAAAAATTTTCAAGAAAGAAACGAAAAATTATTCAGTTAAGAGAAAAAATAAAATTTATTGAGCAAAAAAAACAAAGAAGGAAAAATCAAAAATTTTAAAGCAAAGAAAAAATACAAGAGTTAAAAATAAAAATATAATCAATCCTCCATATCTTGTAAGAAATAAAATTAATTATATTTCTGGTTATATTATTTCTTTCTTAATTATAATTAATATAAACAAACAAACACTTTATTATTTAATTATATTAAATAAAGAATTTATAAATATTTATTATCTATTAATTAAATTAATGTTTTAAATTAATTAATGTGAAATTTTTTCAAAATTGAAAGTGAATTTTATCATCATTATTAAAACAAAAAAAAAACAAATTTCATTCATTAAATTTACATTATTTAATTTCAAATTAAACAAATTAACTTATTTAATAATCATTTTAAATTAATTTAATGTTTTGTGTATATTTTCTTTTATTTACAGAGTTTATAAAATAAAACTAAATGTTAAAATTAAAAAATAATTAATAATATTAAACAAAATAGAATATAATTAAAAGAAAGCAAAAATAAAAATAAATTTATAATATAATATAAAAATTAAAAAAAATTTAACTATTTTTTTAAAATTAAATATTTTTGTGAATTATGGTTTTATGAAACATAAAAAAAACATAAAACATAAGTTAAAACGAATTGTATAACAAAATTCAAATGCATTATTGTACAATTAATATCAAAAAATTAAGCGCGATTCATGTATATAAGATATAGTAAATAGATATTAAAAGTGAAAAGGTAAGAACATAATAAATAAAGTTTAATAATATAAATAATAAATATATTTTTAATTAATTTTAAAATACATTAACTGAAGTGTTTTTTATCTAAAATGGACTATATTTTGTTTTAAAATGTGTGTGTTGATTTTGGATTTAATTTCGAATATGAATTTTTAAAAAGAACTTTTCTGATAAGTTAATATTCTTTAGGTATTCCTATATACATACTTAATGGAGTATTTTAAACTCTGGAATTAAAGATTTAGTTATTTTATGATATAATACCAAGTAAAATTTAAAAATACATATTTATAAAGCTAAAAGACCTTAGATAACATGTTCTTCTTCTTCTGCTATGGCGCTACAGTCCGTTGTCGAACCTTGGCCTCCTGAAAGAGGACGAGATGGTCTTAGACATGTTACATTAGTTAAATAATGTCTTGCAACATTTAAAATTACAAAGAAACATATAACTTTTAGACATAGTAGGAAATATTATAAAATTTATACTCATTTAATTTTGATAAAGAATTTCAACTTATTATAAACTTTTAATTGAACTTGCCTGTGTCTATGGCTTTATTTTTCATTCTATCAGTTAGTGATAGGTACATTTATATTAGAAATCTGAACATAAATTTATAAGAATTGTATGGTTCAGTGGCTAGCAAAGTGGTTTACGGTGTGAATAGATCTGAGTTCGATCCTCCTTCAAAGATAAAAATATTTTTACATCGGAAACATCAATTTTACATCTTAATGACATCCTATAAAATGTATAAAAATTGGTTTCTTCTCAATGTATCGTCATTAATTACTTCACTTATCAACCTTTTTGAATATTAAAAAAACATTCACAAAACATTTGCAAAACTTACTCAACATTATTATTTATATTTGGTTTAAATAATAATTTTACTTAAAATTTTTTAAATTAAAATGAATTTTTCCAATGTGAATTAAACAAAGAAAAAATGTTAAAAAAGTTTTTTTTTTCGAAAAACAACACTAAAAATTTCTTTTATAAAATACATTCGATCCTTCTTTTTTTTGCAACATGAGTTGGTTTTTGCAACAACAACAACAATTCATGCAAAAACAAAATGAGTTCTTATACGAGTTACATATATACATAATAGGTGAATGTATTGTGTATTTTTAAGAGGGATCAAATTGTGTATTTTGTATATATGTATGTATATATATTTATGCATGCATATATGCATATGTTATTTTAAAAACCAATCTACTTGCATATATACGGTTTTTTTTTTGTATCTCATAGATACAAAACATATACTTATTCATTTATATATGTGTATTCAATATATATATTTAATTTTTTATTGGATTGAAATCTTATTGGATTTGAAGTGTGCAAACGCTTCAAAATTTTATCTTTTACATTCATCGTTATTGATTGGAAATAAAAAAAAAAACAAACACAACCCAATAAAGAAAAGAAAAGAATTATGATTTGAGGTTATGTTGTTGACATTTTTACGCTTAATTTACAATTCAAATCGTTGTTATTATACAATATAAAGAATTATACCTACCTATATACCTACCTACCTTAAATAAAAAATAAAATTTTAATGTTAACTACAACTTAATTTTATAAACTAGATTATTATGTTAATATGTACATATGTACATTTATACAAATTAAAATCTGCATACCTATAATTCTGCAATAAATTTTTTATTTGATTATATTTAATCCATGTACCTATACATGGGAACATAATTTATGTATGTACATATAATAATTTATTTCAATTTAATATGACAATTAAAATTGAAATTAAGTTGAAAATAGATATTTATATGTTTGTTTGTAAACTAAAAGAATTATTATATTTTATTTGAAAATTTTATCGAAAAATCATAAATCAATTTTTTTTTATCTTAAAATTTTCATTTTATTTGTCAAATAAAATTATTTCAATGCTACTAAAATATACATATATAAAAAATAAATAGTAATAGATAATTTAAACTGTTCTTTATGGAAGATTAAAATCTTTTAACAAGACCCAAAGTATCATTTAATATTGTTTTCCATGTTCATATTGTGTACCCTGTAAAATGACTAATATACACTAAGCAGCATAAGTGAGTTTCCATTATTAAATGTTTTTTAAGAAACTATGTATGAAAATTGTATTTAAATATTTGCCCATAGTAAACTTGTTATGTTCACTCTTATAGTTCTGAAATGTAAATAATAAGAAATAGATTATAAGGCGTAATTAACATAGTCTATGTAAAATGGTCGATATCTAAAGACACCTTATGATTTTGTACGAATGTATGAAATGTCATGTTTACATTACAACTACAATAATAATAATAGTCTGAAACAGTCTTTAGTTATTTTAATAATAAATTTGTCATCAAATATTAATACGCTGAGTTGTAAAAATTTTAAGCATTCTTAGCCTCTTAAGCACAATGAGCGTCTAGTAATCAAAGACGAAATACTACTTTAATACTTGAAAATATAGAAAAGAAAAATACAAATGTACACAATTACAATTAATGAAAGTAACCTAACTTTTTAACTTTAACTTTGACAGTTAAGCCTTTTTTTTTGACATTTTGGAACTTTGACGGCTGCGTCATTATTTCGCTTATTGTCCCAAAGATATAAAGTTGACATGTAATTTTTTTTTTAAGCTTAAGATTCGTTCAGTTTTGACAGATTAAACCATCTTAACTAAATTTGACAGCTAGTTTTAAGAATCTTAAGATATCTAAGTTCAATATAATCAGTATTACATACTTTTGACGTTCTGTGTAGCAACTATCTTCTCTTACCAACTTTATAATGTAAACTATAGTTTTTCATGTCTTTAATACCAATTTTAAAATAAAGATTATGATAAATATGTGTTCGGTGGAGGGTAAAACGATACGATGATGTCAAACAATCACAATTAAGTACAAAAAAAAACAAGAAAAACTAAATCGAATATCTTTTTTTTTTTAATATGTATATTTTATTTAGCTAGAATGAGATTAAAAGTCAGCAGGTACCTAAATTTTATAACAGCAAAACAACCTGAACTATATATTTATCTATATATATTATTCTCTTTGATTTTTATTGTTTATTATGTTTCACTTCTGCAATCATTTCTGTATTTTTTTTTTTATTATTATTTTTAAGTCAATATAACACTAAAAATTTGTTACAAAAAAGCAAGTTGTTGGTTAGTTACATTTAAACATACATATATGTGATATGATAAGTAATAAAAATAACTGAATATACATATACTCGTAGTTACTAAGGTTACTAAGGATAGAGGGAATATATTGTATATATGTATAAGAAAATGTAAAAATATTTAATTTAATGTTGTGTTATTAATAAAACAGGTATATATGTATATGTATATACAACGTATGTTTAAAAAACCTGATATTTTGTTATAAATTTATATTTATTATACTTACATATATATATATATATATATGCTGTGCTATCCTTCTTAATTTGATACCCCAATATTTATCTCTTTAAGATATGTACACACAATAAAAGATATACAACATGCTTTGATAGGTAGAATGGTTTTTTTTTATATATATACATATGTATGAAAATTTATATAAATATCTACATAAGTTTGATATTTAAATGAAAATATCTATATATAATAAATAAAATAAACATTGTTTTTCGTTCTGTTCAAAGATATTTATTTGTTAAAAAATTATTTGGTGTAAAATTTCAAAAAAATTATTTTTAAACAAAAAATTCATTAAAAAAATTATATGAATCTTTAATGAAGTGTTAAAAAATAAAAGGTAATATTGAATAATTGAAATTTTTATTTTTTGGGGCTGGATACACAAAAATTCTTTAATGTAACCTATAGGTAATATTTTTAAAAAAAATTATTTGAATAGATTACCTAATTATATTCTTAACCTTTACCATTTTTATTTTTAAAGGAGTACTTAGGTAATACATACTCTGAATGCTTCAATGAACTTAATATTTAAAAAAGAATTCAAATATTTATAGATACTAACCTTTATAATATATTAAGACATATGTACATAATTTGTATATTATGTGATTGTATGAAGACATGTCCATAGGTATATACATAATTGATTATTTTTTTTTTCTATTTAATCGTAATTTTCTAAAGTTGAATTTTATAAATTCATTTGTTATAAAATTATTAAAAAAAAAAATTAACATCTATTTTTTAAATATCCCATCCAAATTCCCTCATCCCCCTTATATTCAGAATCTTATATTTCCTAAATCGCATTTCCAATAATCCTTTCACATTTCATAGTCCTCGAGCTGTACTTTTGTATCACAGATTTCAACCTAAAGTTTATTTTAAAGAGGGTTGTGGTTTTGGTGTGGTAAAGTCTCAGGTTACCTGTAAGAACTATGCCTCCAGCACCAATATAATTCCAAGTGAATTTGTTTGTTATTTAGAGATGGGTCCAATTGCACCAATCACTTATCACTAATCAAATCATCATATTTTGATAAGTGAGTGAGTGAGTTTGTTTTTACTAAACCAATTTCATTGATTTGTTGTAAAATATGGTTTTGATGCAATAAAAATTTTTTCAAAAAAAATTATTTTAATTATTTAATTAGTGATAAGTTGTGTTAGTGCAATAGTAGATCATAATAAATTAATTATAAAAATATAATATTTATATTTTTTTTATTTTAACTTCTAGAGTCTACTAGACTGCTGAAAAGTTGAAAACATAAAAATTTAATATAAAAATATAGGGTAAATGGATTAGTCTTCAGCTAAATAAAAAGTTTTAAAAATTCTACCTACTTTTCTTCATGCATATGATAATAAAAATTTTTTTTGAAAAATGATTTTAGTGTTAAAATATCAATAATAATAAGAAATAAAAAATCTACCCCAACACCCTGCCCAACTCTAATGCATTCACCTTACTTGAAGTTAAACTCTTGATTATATTAATTTTTTTTTGTACTTAGTGTAATTATTTAAACAAATGGGTTAATTGTTTGATTAATTAATCGTTTGAACACCTGTCCGATCACTGGTTAATATTGTAAATCTTTCAAATTCCTTTAAGTATGTAGTTATTTTCATTTTTAATTGGTGTTTTAATTTAAAGCTGATAAAATTGATTTGACACTAATAAGATAATATTTTTGTGTTAATTATACGCTATTTAAAATTGTATTTCTTTTTTTTTAATTTTAAATGCTGAATTTTATTTTTAGTTTTTAGATATAAAAAGAATATCAAAATACAAATAAAATTTGAAATATCTTTTGAGATACCCATTAAAAAACTAGATGTATTTATTCTGTTATTTTTATTTTCTTCTTATTTTTGTTTTTTTCAATAGGAAAAATAAAATTGGATTAAATTCTATACAAAAATCTCTGAATAGATTAAAAAAAAAAAATGAAAACAATAGAAAATCGATTTCTTTAAAAAAAATTTTATAGATAAAAAAAAATCGTTATAAAAAAAAACGTATTTTTTTTCATTTAATTTTATATTTTTTTTGAATAAGTGTCAAGAAGCTTGCCAAGTGTTCAAAATTAAATGTTTTGTTTTTTTGTTTAATGTTTTTTAGTCATTTAGTTCATTGAACCCTTATAATTTTACAAAATAAAAGTGTTTCTTGTTTTCATTACTGTAAGGCATTAGTTAAAAAAGCATTTAAAAAAAAAAAAGTAATAATTAGATAATGTAAAAAATTTAAAGTATCAGATAGATTGGATATATTTTATTACATACAGTAAAACCCTGCTTTAAATGACATTTTTTGGTAAAGTCTGACTGAATTCTAAATTCAAAGTCTGAATCTGAATTCTAAAAATCGTTCGGGGCAAAGTGTCATAATTTTAGGATTAAAACTTATTTAGTAAATTAGACCGATAGCAATACGGTATTGTCCAGTTTTAGAAAATAATGCATAGTAGTTATTAAGATGTTTGGATACAACTGGTATGAATTGTATACAGAAAAATTTTACGAATTAAATAATCAGAGTAATGTGTCGTCAAAATTAGTTCTCATGGACCAAAAAAATCAAAATAATGGGATTAGGTAGAACAGTTATGTTAAATTATGCAACTAGAGTAATCAGAAACATTTGATCAAATGCTAAATATATGAACTGTGTAAATCTCGAAATACAGTAATATTTCGATAATCCGAATAGATTGCATACCCCTATTCGGATCAACGTGCTATTCTGATTGGTGAATACCAGTCTAGCAGAGTTAAAGTTCTGTGGGCTCTTTTTTGTGCCATATTTCAAACAAAAATTTATAGTTTTCACTTTTATACATTCTGATACTTACAATGTTTTAAGTAAACTAACAATAATAAATTTAAATTAAAACTTCAACACTTCATAAAAACAAGAACACATACAACAAAAACCTAACTGTTAATAATTGTTTTTTAAAAATATTCATACGAAAACATAAAAACAATAAACATATTGCAATTTTGAGCATAATTCGGATTATTGAATCTCCAAGTTGCAATAAATTTGTACTGTGGAATAGTTAATGCTTTGTAAACTGTCATTCGGATTATTGGATATACGGGATTATAGAGGTTTCAGATTATCGAAATTTTCCTGTACATACATATCTATCTTTTCGATTCTATAATTTTTTTTTTATACTAGTATTGAAAATTATTTCAATCATTTCTTAAATCCTGAAATTAGTTATGATATCTTAGCAAAATGCAATTGAGTTAAGAAAATCTTAGTTTTACTGTAAAATAAAAAAATTAAGAATTTAATATTAAAATTTCAATTAATATTACAAAAATATAAAAGTGTAAGTACATAAACATATATTTAAAAAAAAAAAAAAAAAAAAACAATAATATAAATTGTCCGGAAATTGAAGTTACCGCCATACTAACTATATAATATTATTTTTCTTATTATTTATGAAGGTACAAATTATTTTATTAATTGTTTGTATAAAATTTTAATTTTTTTTTTTTTTTAAATAATATATTTATGTGATATTTTTGTTTATTTTTTTTTTATTTTTTATTATTTTTGTTTTTGTATTCTCTATTTTCAGAACGGATGTGTTCATATTATTCAATTTTATTTATTTTTTATTTTATTTTCAATTTATTATGATTATTATTACATATTTATTGTATGTGCTGTGCTATTCCAATAGAAGAAGGAAAGTTTCCTTCTTGAATAATAATTAAAAATTTTAAAAATAAAGCTTTTTTTTATATTAAAAATTAAAAAGTCCAATTCAATCAATTGGTTTTTTTTTTCATTTTTAATAATTTTTTGTTGCTATGTGCTTTTTTATTAAATTTTTAATTAATTGATCATTATTGATTGGCGGACATTATCATTTTTAATAATATATTTTAAATTTTTCTATAATTTAATAAATTTATCATGAAATAATACTTCACATTGATGATGTCAATGTGACACTTCGAAATGTCAAACAATTATTAATTTTATTAAAAAATAGATATATGTAATATATAAACAGTTATTATGAATGCAATTGTGACGTAAGAATGATTTCAAATCTGGAAACGATGTATCGATCATTTATTTTATTTATGTATGTACAGTATCCTACCACAGTCAATGTGATGATAAGTATCTGAATTTCTTTTTCAGATGTGGCAGTTTATTTTATACTATGATATAAACTATTACGATATGAATTACAAATTACATTATGTTGTATCTTGTGTTATATTTTTTAATGAGAAGTGATCTGATCAAGATTTGAACCCGAGACTTTTCGATTAAAAAGCCGTCACTCTAACTCTGAGGTATCGGTCAAATGTATCGATCATAAAGAAAACTGTTAATCAAAATTAGATATCTATCTTTTTAAAATAATTTAACCAACCAAGAGTAATTATAAGTATTTAATTAGATTCATTTATTCTATTTAAATTCAAATCGTTTATAAATTATTCTCAACATTACCATATCATGCGAATTATATATTATTTTATGTTTTTTAAGTCATTAACAAGTATGTGCGGGGGGATTTCTTCAATGTTCTAATAGTCTGTATCCCAGATATAGCTCTTGGTAATATAAGTGAAGGTCAAAATTGATGAAAAGCTATTTGTACACAAATTGATTGGTAATTCCACTTAAATAAATATCTAAAATTAAATAATAACTAATATCTACCTATACCTCGAAATTCGAGACAGGAGCATTAATAATCGATATTTTTATGTTTTTACATGGCTGCTGAAAATTGTAAAATTTCGGAAAAATATTTAGAATGGCATGCATTTATTCAATACAAATCTATCATTTAAATAAAAATAGTATAGAAAATCGGCTGTTAAACTGGCCTAATAATATGTATAGGTACTCAATTTTTGATTTACAGTTTAAATATTATATTTTCTAAAGAAGGATAGAAAACTTGTTCTTGATCCTGGTGACACAGGCTATTCGATTAATTCTGATTTAGTCCTTTTTGGTTGTTGTGAACTCTCAGGTGTTTTGTTTCAGACACAATTTTTGTTAGCTTAACATCATTCGCCCGCCGCCTTCCTTGGTGTGTTACATTGTTCCTAGTCCTTCTTCTATTAAAAAAAATAAGATATTTTAAATCTATAGATTTAATAAAATTATTAGAGTTGACTTAATTTTTCATAAAACTTTAAATTTAATACAAATTAAAAATTCTTCACTTTCATAATTTGACTAGATTACAAAAGGAATAATTTTTTTTTAATGTCTTCTTTGTGCCTGTACATAATTGTATTAAACTTTAGTATATATTTAATAGCTTCAATAATCTGTTAGAGAATTTAAATATTAAATTTTTGCATCATAAAACTACTTTAAATCGTTTTTTAAAATTTTTTTTTTATTATACTTTCTCCATTTTTATTTCTTATTTTGGTTTTTTTTTTTAAGTTTTTTTTAATAATTTCTTTTGGTACCTTAAAATTTATTTGAAAAAGAAAAGAGATACAAATATTTATTCAACATATTGTTCAGGGGGAAAATGGTAACACATTATATTTTCAAGGTCCATGAATTTTTAAACATATATACGCCGTATATGAATTTAAGTATGTGGATATAAAAACCGAATTTTCTCTCCTTTAAAAAAAATGAATGGCATGATCTAAGGGCATGAACAATTATTAATAAGATATTTTATGAAAAAGTGTTCACCTAAAACATACAACACTTTAAAATTCAAGTCACATTATAGTAAGTAATGAATATACAAAAAAGAAAAAGTTCTTACCATCATCATCAACATTTTCAATAAGCGGTTATTTAAATTTTTATTTTTTGTTTTTTATTATTTTGGCGCCAAAACTCATCGAATACCAAATTACATATACAATTATTATGCGTAGGGTCTTTTTACTTTTTCTGATGGTTTAACACTGTGTTTTGTTGTTGTATGAGCAAGTAAGTAAATGCGTACACATTGAATCGTCAGTCTTTATTGTTTTTTTTATATTCTTATAAATGTTATATTATTCAAAATTTAATTATTAATTTTCTGTGCTCATTTCCGTTTAATAAAAAAAAATAATGGAAGTCTTTTATTTTAAAAAGTATAAAAAAAAGAGAGTTTTCTTGTCTATTGACTAGTCTTTGGGGCTCTATTAAAGAAATCTCATTTCGAATCACTAAAAATATAAATTTATAATATATGTATGTAAGGTATATTGAAAAATAGGAAATGTTGTCATCATAGAAATTATTATAACAAATTGCTATTATAAATACTTAATGTCCTGAATATCATTAATAAAATTATTATATTGAATTTTTATTACTCAATGTTTTGAAGTATATATTTGATGACTCATCTTGTCTTTCATATTCTAAAGATCCTAGTTTTTTTTTTTTTATATTTGAAATTTTGAAAAATATAAATTTCAAAATGAAACTTATTTATTTATATTACATTTACTTAGTTTTGGAATAAGTTTGCATGTGAATTAAAATATATTAATTAAATTACATATACTGATATTTATAATATTTTGGTATCCTGTAATTAATTAACCATAGGTAGATTTTAGGTATGTGTATGAATGAAGTTACACTCTGTAATCTTAAATTTGTTATATTCAATAAAACACAATAAAATTATTTCACTTTAGATATTTACAATTTTTATTAAATTAACAAAAGATGTTATCATTTACATCGATTCCAACAAACTGACCTCTCCTCTTTTTTTTTTTTCCTATTTATTCATTAATTCTATTCACAATAGTCATAATTAAACTGGTATAATTATTATATTGATACAATATTGCCATATGACATAAAATATCTTACAACTCTTAGAATTTATCTCTATTCAACTGCCTTTCGTCATTGTATTCAAAATAATGGCATAACAAATCAAAAAATATAAAGAAATAATTTGAATTGAATAATATAACCCACAGATACAGATGTTAGAACTTATAATTCAGAAATATTATGCAATATCTCTAAAGTCAGCAATGATTGTACATGTTATAGTCTAGTGTTACCATCTTATGTATTCATTTTAAATTCTAATAATAAAAATATAATATGTCAAGTAATAATATGTCAAAAATATAATATGTCAATATAGACCTGGGCCCCATTTGATAAAATTTTTACAATAGTCACAATTTTTTTTTAAAAACCTTTTATAACTCTGAATTTTGATAAAATTGTAGGTTTTACAATTTATTGCCTGTAAATTGTCGGATTGTCAATTTTTATGAAATTGGGCACAGGCTTATTACCATTAACACAGTTAATTAGTTATTCCTTAAAATAAATGGTTTTTATTACTGTTTTAAGAACAATTTAAATTTTTCAAATATATATAAAATTTTTAAATTTTTTTATTTAATTTTAATCTAGATATTGTTATTCAATTTTGGAATTAATAATAATCAGGCGTTTTTTAAAACAATTGCGTCCACTCCTTGCACCAACTTAACAGTTGTGCTTTTAAAGTATTTAAAAAAAAAAAAAATGCCCAGCTATATTATGCAAAATTGTGCAATTGTTTGCATAAAAAATTCCAATCAATTGGAATTCAAAAAAAATTTGAATTCATTCACACGAACTTATCGAACCAAACCCCTCCCGTGTCTTATAATCAAAACATTGAGTATATCATGTCACATAATTTCCATTATCTGTTTTCCATTTTTTAATGAGAAAAGACAAATTTAAAATGAAATATTTGCATTTAAAATTGATAAACTTTTCATATCTATAGATATCACAATATTCTATATTTTATAATGTTTTTTTTTATATTTTAAATTGATAATCATCAAAAAAAAAAGTGGAAGTTGGTTTCACTTTCATTAATGCATTGCATATTGCCAATTCAAAATTCTCAGCAAAAAATATGATCTGTTTGAAAATAAAATAAAATAAAATAAAAATTTTTATTGAATAAAACCAGAAATCTTTTTATAAATATTTATTTTATTAATAAAAATAAAAAAAAAAGTTTAGATTAAAACTTTTTTTTTTTTTTGTATTCAGTTGATCCAATTTAATTTGATCTAGATATTAAAAACAAAGAGATATAGAAGTTCACAATAGTATTGATAGAAGAATATTTTTCTAAAAAAAAAGATTAATATATATCTATAGTTTCACATTACTTTCTTTAAATTTATAATTTATATATTTTTAAATAATATATACATAGGTATATGTATATTTAAAAAATAACAAAACTATCTATTATCTCACAGAATTAAATTACAATTAATTATAGAAAAATAAACAAAAATATAAAAATAGAAGATTGTAAAAAGGGAAAAATTAAAGTTAAATTTTCAAGATTAATAAATTTTGAAATAATTAAAATAAAATTATATTCTAATACCAAAGAAACCGAATTTTGTATTTCGGTTCGGATTAAATGTTTAAGTTAATTTAAAAACTGAGTGAACAAAGTTCTTAAGAAAACATTTGGTCTATTGCAATAAAAATTTTTCAATATCATATTTCTTAATATTTAAAAAAGAATAATGTATTTTCTCCTCTAAATGGCTTTGTGCCCTTTAATCTGACTCATTTGATGTAACTTATTTTATATAAGTATGATTTTATTATATTTTGTTTTTTTTTTTTTAAGCCCAAATTGTTCAACTATTAGGCTAATTAGCCTGTCTATGCCATGCACAGGTACCAGGTACATGTTGGAACAGGGGTTCGTATTCTATTCATGTTTAATGAATTCCACACACAATTTAAACATGAGATAGTACTAGGCCTTATAACATGTAGAAAACATTTTAGATTTTCAATAGATACAATTCTATTTTTGTTTATATTGTAATATTTTGTATTTGAGCTAAATGGTATTCTCTATATCTGTGAGTTATATTATTCAATTAAATTATTTGTTTATATTTTGCATTTGTATATATTTTTATATTAATGTATTTTTTATTAAAGATGTATAATTAATTAAGCCATTAATTTGAACCCAATGGCGAATGGTAGCTGAGACGAATCGAAAACCAGAAAAGTTTTTTTTCACTTTCACTGAGATTCGAACCTGGGTCTTTCGCATGAAAAGTCGGCATTCTAAAACCTGTGTCACCCAACTGTAACCATTTATACCACTTACATACTCAAATTGATGTTAGATTTTTTTTTTGGATTCAAAGTAGTAGAACTAATGTCTTAATAATAATCGGCAAGAACAACATGTCGGTATTGCTCGGTACACAGTACACACATTACATAAAAAAACGAATGGTATAATTTTGATCCACCATCTTTAACTAAGATCCTTGATAAGATCCTTAATTAAAAGTCATATATAAAGTTTAAAACCACATCTAATGAATTCAAGAATTTAACTGTAAAATGTCCATTCTAAAGTTGCAGCGAAAGGGTTAAAACTAAGTTTTTGTTTTCATTTCAATTAATCGTCTCAGCATCTCTTTAATATGAACTCTGAAATACTTTACATAAGACTTACCTATGTAATCCAAATGTGATGGTCAACTAAATTAGTTGAGATAGTATTTAATTTAATTTTCAACTTAGGAATATCACAAGAATGAAATCATATACTTAGTAATTGAAAATTACATTAAATACTTACGCCGCAGCGAAAGGGTTAAAACTACTTTTTTTATTACAATTAATTGCCTCTGCCTTTCTTTGATATAAATTCTCAAATACTTTACATAAAACCTATCTGTAATCCAACTCTGATACCCAGCTGAATTAGTTTTAATTTTCAACTCTGGAATATAAGAAGAACGGAATCATATACTTAGTAATTGAAAATTACATTAAATACTTTTAATTTAAAATATCGATCTTTCAATCACTAATCAGATTACTTTAGAATATGTTCAATCTATTTAATTTAAAGAGGGGGGTTTGTATTTTTATGTATGATTTTATTTATTTATCCGTTTAAATTACAACAAAAAAATTTATATAATATATATAACTTTTACACATATCTACACATATCTACGTACTAAATATGTTTTTGTACTAAATAAGTTTTTTTTTTTATTTTTCAATCATGCAAAACAATACCCACCATTATCAATTTATGATAATTGCAATGTTCCCATTTTATATATTTTTCACTAAGTAATCATTAATTTAAAATAAATTTAAAAACAAAAAAATACGAAGTAATAAACAATTTTTATCACAAATTAAAAAAAAAAAAGAAAACATTTAAATAAAATATAAAATATTTTATATACGGGTCACAACAATTAAACGTTATTAATAGCAAGTAAATGAAGATTGTAAACAATTTTTTATATAAATAATATAAATAAATAATAAATAAAAATAAAAATTCTGTGATTAATTTTTAAATATTTCAATTAAAAATATATAGGAAAAAGTATTAAAATTGTAAAATTAAACTTGTTACACCTAAAATTATAGGGTGCACATTGGGTACAACTATATGAATTACGATCAGTACATCGACCTTTTAAACGTAGACACGAAATAAAAATAAAGTGAAAGTGTATTTTTAAATTAAGTAATTTGTTAAATTGTTTAATTTAAAAATATGTACTTATATTCTTAATTTAAAAGTTTTATTAAGAGATAGTATGTATTTATAAATTTAATAATATCTGTGTTGATGTTTTTAATAGTTTAAAGAATTTTTAGAATTAAAATAAAGAAGGTAAATTTAGGCTCTGGAATCTTTGAGGAATCTCAAGGGGTAGATTTTAATATAGATTTAAGAATAAAAGATATTCATATTCTAATCTAGAAGAAAATTTAATTAATCGTTTAAATTTGCAGGATTAGGACTGATGGAACTTTTATTTGCAATTTTTTTTTCTTTTTTTTTGAAAAGTTCAATTTTTAACCCTTTTCGGTCCGATGGTTGATAGAAATTTTTTTTTAAACGAATTAGGTTTAATTTAGCATCAGGACTTTAGAAGATTCGTTTAATTTGGAAGGATTACAACTAATGGAACTTATATTTGGAATTTTGTTTTTGAAAAGTGCAATTTTTTAACCCTTTTCGGTCCGATGATTGATAGAAAATTTTTGTTAAAACGAATTAAGTTTTATTTGGCACCAGCGCTTTTAAAGCACATTCCATGGTTCAAAAATATTGTATTAAAATTATAAAGATTTAAATTTGTTCATTTTGATTATTTAATTCTTTGCGCTTATGGTGCAAGATTATAGAGAACACAACTCCCAATTTTTTATAAGTAGTTTTTAGTGACAGTTGTATTAATTGTACAGCGCCTAGCAACTCTACTTAATAAATAAATGGTTAATAAAACTAAAATACATATAATGACGGCATTAAAAATTCAAGTTTTATTTAACCCTTTGATAGACAACATACTTTACTAAAATTTTTAAGTACTTTAAAATTATAACGGGGGTTGTTGTGTCCAATAAAAGACACAATTCCAGAAAAAATTCTCCCAGAAAAATGTTCAAGGTGAAAAAAATGTTGGCACATTATTAGAAACACATTGATCATTATGGCATAGCTCTAACTTCTCTAAAGAAGCTAAAATATCTAAAATATGTAAAGTGTCGTCTCCTATGAAACATCAAAAAATTTCACTGTCCGCCAAAGGGTTAATTTGGTATAGTACTATCTTCTCTAGAAGTTGAAATATGTAAAGTGTCGTCCCCTGTGAAACATAAATAAATTACGCTGTCCGCCGAGGGTTAATAAAATATTCCCCTATTGTTTTAAATAACAATTTCTAAATAACGGTATTTCCTGAAATTTGATAATTTTATCTCTTTTTAAAGGTGTTCCATCGTCAGGTTGAAAAGGTGTTTTTTGTATTTTATATAAAAATCATTATCTTTTCAAACACACACTATGTACAACATTTATACTTTGTACAGGTTGTTTTTTTATTTAAGTAGATTTTATAGTTAACAATTTAACTGTGTTAATTAAATTTATCATTAATTAAATATTATCATTGTTACTTGATTGTGTTGTGTGTAGGTACTGCTAAAAACAAATGTATTTTGTATAGTAAACATTTAAAAATTTAGTTTAAAAATAAAGTTCAAAAGACATTAATGTCAGGTTTAAAAAAAATTAAAAAAAATTAAAAAAAAATTGTTTAAAATACAAAATTTATTTTTTTTTTGCTAATTAAATTATTATTTTTTTTAATATTAAGGGAGTTTTGTACTTAAAATGTACTTGAAATTGATTATTTTTTTTTATATTTGTTAGTGAAATTTATTTGTTATGATGTAAGAATAGATGGTGTTATATTACCTGTGGTCTTTGTAATAATTGTGGTTTTTTTTAATATTTTTTTTTTTAAATTTTAAAACGAAGTTCTATTTAGGACAATTATTATATATTTTGGGGTTTATTTAGTTTTCTAAAAAAAAAACAAAAATTTAATACATTTTGGTTAGAATTAAATTACAATAATTAGATAGATGTGTTCTTTTCAAAATTATTTGTTTATGAGGTCATTATGAAACCAATATATGAAAGCATTTATTTATTATTAACATGATCAAATGACAATTTTTTTTTTTTTTTGAAAACCAAAAAATTTAATTAAAAATTATAAATTGGTGGGTATACTATTACAATACCCCAAAATTATACTAAAATAAATGAACTTTCGGAAAAAGGGGTTTCTTTCTCTATACAAAACTTGAATATTTGAGTGATTCTTCAGGCGGATTTTCAAAACTCATATGGGTCGAATGAATAAAGCGGAGCTTGAACTTAAAATTAAATTATTTCAAACAATAGCCTAATTTTTGTTCCAAGAAGCAAGTTATGAGTTCAAACTCAGTTTTATGCATTCGAGTCATTTCATTTTCAAGACTCATTTGGGTCGATTGCATAAAGCTGAGCTTGACCTCAAATTAAATTATTTTAAACAAGAGCCTAATTTTTGTTCCAAGAAGCAAGTTATGAGTTCAAACTCAGTTTTATGCATTCGACTCCCTTCATTATCAAGACTCATTTGGTCGAATGCATAAAACTGAGCTTGATCAAAATAAATTATTTCGAACAAAAGCCTAATTTTTGTTCCAAGAACCAAGTTATGAGTTGAAACTCAGTTTTATGCATTCAACCTATTATCATAGCTAATATCTCGACCCATTATTATCTCTAATGTTATGGATCCAGTTTTTGACTTTAGGCAGCATGTTTTATTAAGTGGCTTAGATTCAAAAAAATCATCTAGCTAGAATACTGTATCAGATTCCCCTCTGGAAAAAACCTCCCCTAGTTAAAGAGTTTGAGGTGGAAGTTTAGTGGAAATGAGGATTGAGAATTATTTTAAAACTAAACGAAATAGTAGAAAAATATTTTAAATTTAAGTCGTAAAAGAATTATACCCTACACATGATGATATCTAGAAAATGAAATTGTTTTTAATATGATTCATTATATAATTTTTTGAATGATTCACCAAAAGTACTTGAGTACTTTTAATTTACTTAGTTTTTTTTGTTTATCAATACAATAAATAAAGAAATGAATAGAACAAAACTAAATTATGATTCATTTTTTTTTTTGTTATGAATCAATATTTTTAGGTCTCAATTTGTGTTTTTTTTTTTTTAATTTAATTTTCTGTTGATTATTTAATTTATTTGTTCATGTACAGTCTAGTAGTTTTCCTAATACATAATTTGTTTTTTTTTTAAATTTCAATAAAATTGAATTTGAGTTGACATTTTTATTTAATTAATGATTTCAATATTTAATTACAAGTTTATTTGATTAGTGTTATGAAATGTTGAAAAAAAACATTGATAAGAATGACAGTACTTTCTTTTTTTAGTGCAATTGACAAATGATTCAACTGTAAAATGGTATCTATATTTTAGATTTTATTTTATTATTACGTTATAACGCATTATCTAAATTCTAGACAATATTCTTTTAGAAATTTATAAATTAATTGAGTTTTTATCTACAATGTTTGTATTTAAAAAGATAAGTACAATACACATATTTACTTTGGAGGTTATTGCTGTTGATCGATCTTGTAAAATACAAGTTATGGTAGTTAAGTAAGTGGAAGTTGGGATGGGTAACAAAATTACATATGGAATTTAAAAGAGATTTCCTTAAATAAAAAAAAAATATAAATTTATTTCAGAAAATATTGCAGGAATAATTGCAGTTTGGCTGCTTTGTACTACAATGTAGGTACGTCTACTCTACGTCAGTATACAAAAAATCTGAATTGAATTAGTTACGCATTTTTATATTAGCCCTTATATTAAAAATTTACTTCTGACCAAATATATTGATTGCAGACTTTGGTAATAGACATTCGTGCATATAAACTTGTTAAAACAAGTAGTACTTACTGCACAGTTTAAAGGCTAATTTTCATAACATCGATATATATTGGGGGAAAAGTTTCAGCATAGACAGAAGATACAAAAATACTATTTGTGTGACAAAATATTGGGGGAGTCATCTCTAATACAGATTATAGGGAGAAATATTGAGAGAGTAATCATAACATCAAAGCATATAAAATCAATCTTTCTAAAGTTCAGAATACTGAGTAAAATTTTGTCATGAAAGTCTTAATATCTACAATACTGAAGCCAGGAAATAACGGTTAAAACCCCATCAATCAATTGTCAATTTTAATTTTCGAAAATGATTAACTTGATTGAAAATTTAACTTTTATTATCTTCTAATAATTAATAATAATTCTTAAAAAATTTAACTTTTATTATCTTCTAATAATTAGTAATATTTTTTGTCTATATTTTACTAATGTCATATAGGTTTGATTTGTTTTTTTTTTTCAATTATTTTAAATTAAATAATTAAAAATATACAAATATTATCATTAAAAAAAGATTCATTTGTTTTCGTTTTCTAGGCTTAGAATATTATGATTATTATTAAAATAAACATCTGTTCTCTACTAATCACTAAATTATTAATTTACATATGTTTTGAAAAACATTCAATACAATTTTGTTAGAAGTTTTTTTTTTAATTTGTTTTTTTTTTTTTTTAATTATTAATTTAAAAAAATTAATTGTCAATTTCCTTCCGATAATATCTACCTACCATGTTGTATTTATGAGTAGGTACGGTTTTATGATGAATATTAAAAGTACTCGTAAAATACATATCAGTATTTACATATAAATAATATTTTAGTGTTTATTGCTAATAAATAAAATTTTTATTTCTTGGAAGTAAATTGTCGTATCTACATAATATTTTTATACCCGTATGACTATTAGGGTATACTAAAATTGTCATTACGTTTGTGACGCGGAGAAGGGTGGGTATATATAGACTCAAATGTATCGATGGGATCAGAATCTGAAAATAAATCCATTTAGCTATGTATGTCCGTCAGTCCGTTCGTCCGCACGATAACTCAAAAAATAAGGGAGCTAGGATTTTGAAATTTTAACAAATTCGTTTTTTTGTAATAGCCGCCATCTATGGGTTGGGGTAGCTGTCATACAAATTTTTCTTTTATATGAGCACTACTCCACCTAAATGAAGCTAAGTGTCTGAACATTTTCCAAAAATAGTTCAGTGTAATGGTCAAAGTTACTGCAAAATTTGGTTGGTCTACTGCAGAGGGTTCGAGTAGCTGCCATACAACTCCTTCTTTTATATGAGTATTACACTACACCTAATAAAGCTGTATGTTTGAAATTTGCCATAAGTAATTAACTGGATGATATAATGTTTATATTACGATTCCTCATTATATTCCTCATTATTACATATATGTATTTTATAAAAATAGCACTTTCTATTTATCAACAATTTAATTTTTACACAATAAACAATTAAAAAACATCACAATAAATTAAAAATTAAATTTTTATTTTTTTTATTTTACTCACTTTTGACAATAATTTTACATTATATATATATACAATATACATATATATACATTTTCAATAGTTTCCTTTTATTATTTGCTTTTCTAAATTAAGATAAGGAAGTTTCCATCATTATATTATTGTACTAATAATGTTTTTATTTCAATTGACGCCAAGATTGAAATTTAATTATAGGAATTGTGTGTGTGTGTCTTGTCTTGTAACTTTGAAAGACAAAAAAAAATGCGAAAATTTAAAATAGAAAAACTATTTATAAAAATTGTATATAAAAAAAAACTTAAGAGGTCTAAAAGTATAATCTAAGGGTAAAAAAAAAATTCATTCAACTTTAAAAGAGTGGAATTTGGAATTTGCACTAAGAGAAAAAAATTTATAATGCTGATTGTGTATTTCACATTAATGCAATCAATTTTTGCACAATATATTTATTTTGTTATTATTATACTTGAAGTTGTCTCATTCAATTCATTTTTTTTTATTTGATATTGTTGTTTTTGTATTTTATCATTCTTTGCCTTTATCTTTGTTTTTTTTTTGTTCAAAAATATACGATTTGTCACTTAAACTTTTGTCTTGTCCTGATCTAATATATGCCTTTCCCGATTTCTTTTCAATTCTTCTATCGTGAGTTGTGACATCTAAAGAATACTTTTTTTTTTTTGTCTTCTGTCTTTGTTTTTTAAAATTTTGCACTTTAAAGTAATTAGTGTAAGTTGAAATGATTTTATATTGAGCGGAAAATAAGTATTTATTGGGTTTATTTTTAAAATTCTTCCCATTTCTTTCAACTCTTCCCTAAAAAAAAACTCTAAAATTAAATAAATACATTGTATTATTAGCTAATTTTACAAAAATTTTATAAGATTCCAAAATTGTATTTAACACAATATCTTATTTATTTTTATATTTTCAGATTTTTATTTATTAAATAAAACAAAAAGCAATTTCTACAAGGAATTTATACAAAAAAAAAAAAAAAAAAAAAAAAAAAAACACAAAAAGGTTTAAAGGAAAAGGAACAAAATAGAAAAAATCATATAAAATGGGTAAAGCTCAAAGTAAACGATCAGTAGATATTACAACAGATCCAAAAAAAGATGGAACTGTAGATGAAGGTACCGGTGAAATGAAAAAAATTGAAGATGTAGATCAATTAAAACCACAAGTAAATGGTGATACACATCACAATGAAAATGAAGTAAGTATACTTATACATAGTTTTAAAATTTATTAATTATTATTAAATAATGATGTTGTCAAATATCGACTACCTACTGTTATACGATTATGTAATTGACACTCATTAGAAATAGTTTTTTAATGAATATTTTTACGATATTACATGCGTATATATTACAGTTAAAAATCCTTAATATTGAAATTCAGCATTGTTGCTAATAGCCTATCTACAATGAATGCTCTTGTTTCGTTCTTTACCCGTAGCTCTCTGTCACACTAAATTAAATGTATTGAATTATATGAAAGTGTCTACAATTGACGCACCCCAGACGCAGCAATTACGCAACCATTAGAAAAGTTCTTTATATACAATAACCTTTAAACTATTGAATATTTTTTAATTCATGAAATTGACAATAGTCAAAACTATTCTCAAAAAACGCTGTCATGTACATTTCATTTTAGACACAGCTTTGTTGACAACGTAATGAGAGAGAAAAGAGAGCGTCATTGTAGATAGGTCACAAGTTTCAATTTGAGTCTTCATATCCATAAATTTTTCAAAAAATATTTCTGTCAAGCAATATTTAGTTGTCAATTTCATAATTTTTATATTTCTATTTATTGTTTTAGTTTGAAACACTCAAAATTTGCTCTTCGTTTTTATTTTTAAATTTGAGTACCACATCGCGCTTTGTGTGTTTATTAAAAATGTTTTGATGCAGTCAATTGGCGTGCGTTGACAAATGACATATCATTTTTATTTTAACATTTCATTTAAACAGTTTGCATGCATTGAAAAAAGTCATGTCATTTTCATTTTGACATTTGATTTCAAATTAAATTTGCGCATTTCTGAGCGTACTTGGTGCGTTTTCTAATCATTGCAAGCTCTTTTTAAAAAAAAGACTAGTAAATTTTTTCAATTATTTTATAGTCTATCTATAATTAACGCTCTCATTTCGCTTTTTTCTACACATAGCTATCTTTCAAACTAAGTTAAATGTATAGTGCGCCTACAATAGACGCACCTATGTCGCAGCCATTACGCAGTCATTAAAAAAATTGTTTAACTTTCGTTTTCTCTACGTATTCAAATGTCAAATAATTGAATTTTGAAAAATTATTTTTATTGAAAAATAAAAAAATATATCAGAATAAAAAATTTAGTAAAATTATTAATTATTTTTCTATCTAGGGTTAAATTATATCAAGCCAATACAACCATACAATAAACTGTAAACTATTGAATATTTTTTAAAAATAAAAAAAAACAATGTATATTTAGTCGTAAAATCTAATAATAAACTTTTAAATAATCGCCTTTACATTAAAATTTTAATCTTAAATGTGCAAAAAATAGCTTTTTAATAATTAACATATTATATTTGTATGATTGTCATCTGTCATAATTCATTTATTATTTTATTATCTATTAATAGAAGACTATAGAAGAAAATTGATTTAAACTAGACTTTTTTGATAACTGAGACCAATTTTTTTAAAATTTAATTTAGACATAGAACAGAACCTATTATATTTTCATGTATATTTTAGTAATTCACAATTGTATTTATTTTGAAATAAAAAAAAAAGAAAATTGAAAATTAAACAAGTGCTATCTAAATACAATGACTGAGAAATGACAGTATGAATTTTTTCATGGTTGTCACATTTTTCTTTTTGATAGTTTTGTTTTTTTGTGTTTTTTTTTTTTAGCAAAAGTACAAGTGTTTTTTTTTTTAACAATTTGAAATTAATTTCTAAGAACATAATATTATCATATTTCATTTCATTTTTTTTTTAAAAAACATTTGAATATAATCAAAAAAACAGAAAAAATCAAAGGAAAAATTATGCAAATATGTATACAAGTATTGTATTAGCACTGGTATATGGGGTGTTTTATGGAAGTCTCGCTACTACTTCAGTAGTAGATTCAAAATTTGCACTTCGTTTTTAATTTTAAATTTGAGTACGATTCACATTGTGCTCTGTGTCTACCACCACAAATATTTCGATCCCTGCCATTGACATTCATTATCGAATGACACATCATTTTCGTTTTGACATTTTATTTCAATAGTTGACATTCATTGAAAAATGACATGTCATTTTCATTTTGACATTTCATTTCAACAGTTGACGTGCTGCATTGAAAAATGACATGTCATTTTCATTTTGACATTTCATTTCAACAGTTGACGTGCTGCATTGAAAAATGACATGTCATTTTCATTTTGACATTTCATTTCAAATTAAACCTGCTGCATACTTTGAGCGTATTTGTTGCGTTTTCTAATCATAGCAAGACATGTTCTGAACAATACACTTAGTTAAAAAAAGGATAGTAAATTTTTTCAATGGACATTATTTATTTTGGACTCTATGGACATTATTTACGTTCTATTAGGTTCTCTATATATTAGAACATTAAGCTACAATAATCAAATATAATAATCGAATCATTCCAAGTGTCTTAATTAAAATCGATTATAAAAAAAAATAGTTGACTACTACTGAAGTGTGTAAAAATTGAAATTTTTAATGAGTTGGGTTTCTAAAATGCAAGTTAAAATTAAAATTTAATAAACAAACATATTCGTATATTCGAAAACACATTCAATATCATCTCATTCTATTTCATTCCTGGTAGGTAGATACCTAATAATTGAAATATGTAAATTTCTTGACAGTTCTCAGTGTTTACAGGGGATATAAGTTTACTGGGTTCATTGGAAATAAATTGATGCGTGAAGATAGTTCAACATTGATTTGATACTTTAAACAAAACGTATTATTTTAACTTTATGAATCTCTCTTCAGTGACTTTGGACACCCCGTTAATTTTCTTTTTTTTTATAAATGTTTTCTGTCATAATTTAATTTTGTTTGTGTAATTTTTTAAAAAAGTTTATTGTGAACTTAATATGAATAATTCTATCATATTCATATTAAGTTCACAATAAATTCATTTTCTTTAAAAAAAAAAAAAAAAAAATTAAAAGAATAAATAAGAATAAAATAAATGAGAAATGAAAATGATTTATTATACCTAATTGAAATTCATATCACCCAACACATATGGTTTATAGTTTTTGATAAAAAAAAAATAAAAATAAAAAAAAATTAAAACTCTTGGTTAAATTTAATTCTGTCTTTTAACAATGAAATTAACAATATGGTGTGGTGTGTATATAAAGAAAATAATCTTTTTTTTTTAAGTTATTCAATTTAAAAAGTGAATTAACAATAAAATATATTTATATTTATTTCTGTTTTTTTTTTTATTTTTTTAATAGGGTGCCTGAACTAAGTAACTTAACTAACTTATACTACTTGTCAGTTTTGACAAGATTAGGGGGATCTGTTGAAGGCAACATTTACAATAATTTTTTTTTAATACATACTTATATTTAATATATGCTATTCCTTTTACTTTACAATGTTATATTATACTTATTATATACTTTTATATGAACTTGCCTGTGTCTATGGCTTTTTATAATATTAATTCTTATTTCTTCGATTTTTTTTTTTTTTTAAAGTGTTTATTTACATTATTTTCAATTCAGTATAAATATGTCCGTCGTATAATAAAAGAAATCTTAAGAATATAACAATAACATATTTATTATATATTTATGAAAGAACAGTACAGTATTATATAGCTCTTTATATTATTTAAATAAATGCAATAATTTGTACTTCAAAAAATATTAAAAAAATTAAAAAAAAAAATACTAAATATAAAATTGAAATAAATTTAATAAATTTTCAACAAATTTTTGTAATTTTATTATTTTTTTTAAAATCTTTCTTTATTCTTTTTGCAAAGTTATTTATTTACAAAAATATTTTTAAAAATGAAACTCTTGATTAAAAGAAAATTTGAAAAAAAAAAAAAAATAAGATTTAAATAAATATTTTTTGTCAAATTTGTGCAATGAATAAGTTTTTTTTTTTTTTAACAATGGGTTACACTTATACACTTGGCTTTTTGTAAAGTATATGGAAATATCAAAAGTATTTATTAATATTATAATAAAAGTTTAACTTGAATTATGCAATAATTTAATCTCTTCAATGCATTGTTTTTAATGTCTTTTGCATTTAAATTTAGATTTTAAATTAAGAGTTTTTAATAAAATAAAAATTAACTTGATTTATTATATGTATGAATGAAGGTTTTATCGTCTTCCCACCATAAAATATACTTGAAAAATAATTTAATTAATTCTTAAATTTTATTTATGTTTTAATTTTAAATAATGAAATTGACTAAACTTCGATTGTTTGAGAAGCACTGAATTATTATTTAATATATGTATATGAAAAAAAATTTTTGAAAAATTATCGAAGAAATCGATTTCGGATTATATAGAAAATTGAATAAACAAAGAATCAATATTTTTGTGTGTTTAACCAAGACAATGGGGGGCTCATTAGATTTTAATTGTGTATAGAGTGCAAGGGCTGCATTCATTCATTCATGTTTGCTTAACAAATTTGAAAGCTATGAAGTATGATTAATGATTGATTGGATTGATTGGATTTTTACTCCCCCATTCTTTATTTATTATGGTTTGATCTGGACGACCTTTTCGCAGACATTCAAATTAAAAACCTTAAATTGGTCAATCAATTTTTCTATATTTCTTTGACTGAAAGAATCTGTTAAAAATAATTTTCTGTATTGACACGTATATGAAACTTATTTCTTTATTTGTAGTACCAGACAATGGTAAATATTTTCTGATATTATAATAGCCCTTTGTCATCATCCGACCTGGGTTTGAGACTTTTCGATTGAAAAGCCTCCACTTTAAACAACGGAACTATCGGTCAGATGTATATGACATGTATTAAACAAAATTAAAAAGATTTAAAAAACAAAAAATAGGTTTTTAAAATTTACTACTTTTAAAATGTAAAATTTATCAAAAATCGCAAAAAAATTTTCCCGCAGAAATTTCGTTTATTTAAAAATACAAAAACCTGAGCAATTAGTTTTTATTTTAACACAATTTTTAGTGTAGCTAGTTTTTGCCATCATATTTTTTAAAATATTTAAAATTAATTAAAATAGAAATTATGCACTCAAAATAAAATGAAAAATAAAATTCGTCATTAACTTAAATGCTTTAAAATTGGAAATATATAATAAAAATTGCATTATTAATTTGATTTTCCGTTAAGTAGTGCATTTTTTCTTATTGAGAAAAAATATTTTTAAAATAAAATGAGTAATAATTGGATATTTTAAAATATTAACAAACTACAATATTCCTTCAGACCTAATATTTTAGCTTTTCTTCAACATTTATATTATAAAGGAAAAGTTTTGTAAGTTCCTAGGCGAAAAAAAAATAGAATTAGTTCCATCTTAATATAAGTTGTTCCATTTTGTCGGAAACGCGTGAATCTGAATTTTTTTTTTTGTGTTTTCGTGTGTGAGTGCGTGTGTGTGTATGTATATGGGTCTGTTAACACAATACCCCGCGTAAATTTCAATCGATTTTGATGAAATTTATTATGAACGCTTTTTTCACCAAAATGAAGGTTAAGTTCATAAATTGGCCAAATCGGAACACGGATTCTGAAAGCTCCAATACAAATCATAAGACTTTTAGAGAAATCTCGTGTTCCAACTGTCGAAATTTGTTCAAATTTGGTACTTATGGCGGGTTCTCATGTAAATTTCGTAAATTGATATTAGTATCATGGGGTCTAGAGCTTCCAGGATTTTATGAAATGTCATGTTCTAATAATTCATCAAAATTTCAACCG
This sequence comes from Dolichopus griseipennis, assembly GCA_963082915.1. Lineage (NCBI taxonomy): Eukaryota > Metazoa > Arthropoda > Insecta > Diptera > Dolichopodidae > Dolichopus > Dolichopus griseipennis. Next base: position 76,896,475 of record OY720444.1, on the reverse strand, counting down.
ATTTTAATGAAATTTGGTTAGAATTTTTTTTTTTGCCAAAATAAACGACTTCGCAAATGGGCCAGATTGGACCAGGGGATTGGGGGCATCCATATGAAATAATGAGGCTTTACAATGCAAACCACATTATACAAGAAGAAAAGCTTATACAATCCATTACGTTTTTATAGTAAATTACAGTACATATGACACAGTAATAAAAGAGTGCAATTATGCAGTAAAAACAGTATAGATAACAGACTTCGAGTTGTAAAATGAATCATTAAAAGCACATTCACAATCTGATTCAAAATGTTTTATCCCATCCAAAAAGATTTAACATTTACTGCACTTTAGTCTTTTAAATTTTTTTTTTTTCAATTTTGCATCTTATTATCCCGCAGCAACAATTAACTTTTTTTTACATCCCATTTAAAAATCACTCATAATAATTACAATTTACAAAATAACAAAAAAAAGCTGTGAAAAAAAAAAAACTTGTACACCTTTATAAATGGCAATTCATTCAACAAAAAAAAAAAACAAAACACAATGTATTTTTTTTTTTTGCGTTCATCTGCATGTTTACAATAATTTACAAAAAAAAAAAAAGAATTAACAATGTTCAGCTGAGCATACAATTGTAATATTTATTACTTTTGTACTTTTTATAGAACAGTTTTTTTTTTTAGGTGTTTTAAATCCGCTACTACATTTATTACATAAAATCTAGGTTAATAATGATTTCTACTGTAACAAAAAAAAAAAAAATTAAAATAAAAAAACAAGAATCAATTTAATTAAAGTACTGCTGCATACTTTGTGTCAGATTCAGCAGAAGCAGCAGATGATGATGATGATGAGAAATAAAGAAATATAGTTTTTTATTTTTTTTGTAATAATTGTTGTAACTCTCAGTAAATCATTACTTGTCTATTAAAATTTTAATAGTTTTTCGAGTAGTTTTTTATGGTTTACATATTTTATATTAGAAAGTTTTTTTTTTATCCACTATCTAGTCAAATTGTAAAAAAAAAATCTCGTAAAACAATTTTTTTTTTTATTTAAAATTCATACATAAAATATTTGGTAAAATTGAAATTGTAAAATTTTTTTTCGATTTTATCATTGCATTTCACATTTGTTATACTATCTGAATTTAGGGCATTTTTATACATTATATTTTTTTATTTTAATGGAATAGCCCTTAGCATGTCATTAAACTTAGATTTTTTTTTGGGATCTTATGGTATTTTTAAATCAATTTTACTAGCGTATTTAATTTTAAGAAATATGTTTTTTTTTTTTATGTAAAATTCATTAAAAATAAGTTTCTAAAGCAATTAATAATTGGAATCTGGCGAATCTGTGCGTTGTACAAAAGTAAACTTTTAGAGCGAATGAATAGAATTAGAATACAGTATTTGAATACATTCGATAATATTTATAAAGGAATATATTTGTGCACAGATCTCTAATACACATAAAGAGAATCATATGAATGGTCATTTTCAATATTAATTATCTATTAAGGCTCATAAAACTATTTTATTTTTATTTAAAATACTAATCTTAAATGCAAAGGCATTACAAAAGTTCACATTATAAGATCTGGAGTTTGGCCGCATAAGTCTTAAAAATAAGTAGAATGCTCTTAAATTTATTATATTCTCTTCTACCACCCAACTTTATCTCGACTGCCATCTTCTAAGTATAAGAAAAAAAATGATGACCACATATAATATAAAAATAAATTATTAAAAATTCTTTAATAATTAATTATATTTTTTTTTTTTATTTAATTCAAGCACTCATTAAAAATGCAATTAAAGAATAAAAACAAATATTAATTAAATTTTAATTCTAAAAAAATTTCTTTCAGGATAAAGAAAAAGTAGCAGAAAATGGTGAAACTGAAAATGAAAAAGATTTATCAACAGAAAAAGAAAATCAAAAACCACAAGAAGGTGCTACTGCCACTGTTGCAACAATAACACCAGATCCCGGTGCAGGTGGTGATAATGCAACAACAGCAATTAGTACTACACCCACCAATAATGAAAATACAACTGCCACAGCAACAACAACAACAACCACAACAACAGCTAATAATGAACAATCAGATGCTAATGAAACATTAAATGATTCAAAAACTGCTGAATCAACAACATCACCAACTGAAACACCAGATAGCAGTAAAAAACCAAAAAAAGAAAAAGTTAAAAAGAAATGGTCATTCCGAAGTATTTCATTTGGTAAGAAGGATAAACAAAAACCATCAAAAAAAGAAGATGTTGCTGCTGCAAATACTTCAGCTGTAAATGGTGAATGTGAAAAAGTTCCAGAAGAAGTAAGTGTATAAATTAAATAAATTGAAAAAAAAAACAAGAATCAAAGTTTTAAAATTTTAGTTTTTTTTAAATTAAATTTTTTTAGTAACACTTCAAAAATAAAAAAAGTTAGAAGTTCTTTTCAATGGTCATTAAAAGACTATAAAAATGTAGAAAATTAAAATTAATAAAAAGGTGATAGATAAGAAGAGGGACGGAGGGAGAAGGGAGATGAAGTTTATTGTAAAATGAATTTTAAAATTCAATTTTGATTTATTGATAGAAGTTTTCAGATTTTACTATCTGGTATTTAGGAAGAAAAGTATTGTAAATGCACAAAATAGAAAAATTTATTTGGTATAATCATAAATTGTAATGACGTAGATTGCATTTTAAAATATAGGTGTATTAAATTAAGAATTTTTAATTTGCTCCAAATAAATTTGGAAGCAAATCGAGGGTATAAGTATATAAAAAAATACAAAACAAAAGCTATAAGTAAAAAAAATTAATGGGCTACGGTATTTTAATAGTTAAAAATTTGACTTGTTAGCCGAGCGAATGCGGGTTTGATTTCTACAGTGGGTCATAACATATTTGATTTAAATTGAAAATATTGAAAAATAAATTAAAATATAATATATTAAATAAACAAAATAAATAATATTACATACAAATTAATAGAAAGTATTCAAATTGAGATGCAAGGCCTAAGTGTTTGGATGCTATCCACCATATAAAAAAAAAAACCAACAACGAGTAAAATATTCAAAATCGACAACTTACAAAAATAAAAACTCATTTTATCCTAGAAATTCTTTAAGTAATAATAAAAAACAGTTAAAAACTATTTATTAATTAAGTTAAACTACAGACTACTGAATTAACAATTCTTATTTCTAAAGTAATTATTAATATTTTTATTAATGTGATCGATAAAATTTTTTATATCATTTCTAGGTTTATCGCATTCTTGGACTGACATATTTCTAGATTTAGATTTAGATTTATTTTATTAGTTTCTAACAAACTTTATAATTTACAATTACTTTTAAGAAACTATATTCTACATAAGTTTGTTAAAAGTTATATAGAATATAGTTTGTAAAACACTAATTCTATTTTCATTCTTAATATTTTGCGGTAGCTCATTAAAAATTTGTACTTCTTTGTACATAAGTGAATTTTGTGTGCTGGGTTTTCTATATAACGGCAGTCTAAAATCACCTCAGTTTCTTAAATAATAATATCCACCGACATCTTCAATGTGTTTCTGCATATAGCTGGGAAGTAGACTATGTTTTTGTTTAAACATAAGCATCAAAATGTTGCACTTCAGTTTATTTCTAACATCCGTCCATTTTAATCTACTCGTATTAAACAAATCTTTGATAAGTGTGCTAATACTGGATTTTAAAATAATTCTCATTACTCTCATTTGTAGAATTTTAAATCTGTTCATTTGTGTCTAGGTGCTTAAGAACAAAATTGAAGAACAGTAATTTAAATGGGGCAGTATGAACGTATTATATACATTTATTGCACAATTTTTAGAAATCTTTGATCATATTCTACCTAAACTTACAAAAAAAACTAGTTAAAAAACTAGAATTTACTAGAAAGTCAACTTATGGAAATCTTAATTTATCTAAGCTCGCAGATGTCCCAACTGTTTTGGATTTTTAATTTATTTAAAATTTATTACTCACGAATAATTTCTTTAAGATGGTAATTTTCTTAATGTATTTTTTTAATATCAATTTTCTGCAATACTGCTAATCAACAATCTCTCAACCATCATATAATTTTTAGTAGTGATAAATCAATCATTGTTTTTTTAATTTTTTATTTTCTCAAAGAAGTTGGTAATTAATTTTAATTTTTTTTCTATTACACAGCTAGTTTTTTTATTTTACAATTTTCAAAAAAAAAAAGTAAAATACAAAAATTAAATATTTTCAATATGGCTTACGTTTTTGTACAATATGGAAAAATATTCAAGTTAATATTTAAAAGAAAAAAAAAATCTGTGCTAAAAATGACATTGGTTCGGTTTTTTCTTCAATGACTTTGACATATAATATGAGTAATTATTACCAATCGATAAATTAATACACAACGGATGTACAGTTATATTAAAAAAAAAAAAAAACAAAGCAAAACAGAGGAAAAAAAAAATTAATTTATTAAAAGTTCAATGAACCTGAAAAAAAAGAAGACTTATAAGTATTAAAGAATAATATTGTGTAGTTTTTAAAGACTTACATATAGATTATAGAAGATGTTGGGTTTTCATGTTGTTTCATTGTTATTATTTTGTTTTGGTTTTTGCCAAAAAAATAAACAGTATTAAGTTACAATTTTTACCCACAACTGTAACTGTAGAAGTTTCCTATTTTCTTTTATTTATTGCCAAATTTTTTTTTTTTTTTGAATTAGTAATCTCTTTGGTTAGTTCTCAAATTATATACAACTATACATATTATTTTTTGTCATATTATTTAATTTTGAAAATTAAAAAAAAAAATAAAACTGTACTTGTAGTTGAATTTAAATATATTTCGTACATTCATTTTTCTTTTAGTTAATAAATATTCTTTAGTTACAATTCCATTAAATTAAATAAATTCAGCCTAAAAATATGCAATATTCTTTTATCGTTTTATATTTTTTTTTATTTAGCAATTCTGTATTAAATCGTTATATTCTTATTTAGGCCGTCATCGGAATTGTATGTACAACGTTGCAAATACAAAATGTCATGATCGGAATTGAAAAGTGTGAAATACTAGAAAAAAAGACAATGTATCGTGATCGGAATTCATTTGGCATTTGTGTTTGATATACAATTTTCGCGAAATTGTCTGATATAGACATTTCATATCTTAAATTATCTCCGTTAATATTGCCTGGGATATACTCGATTTTTTTGCATGTAGCCCGTCTACTATAATGAAATAGTATAGGGACATGATCTTCGTTTTGAGTGTATCTATATTTGTCTAAGAAGATGAATTGCTCAGAAGCTATAAAACCCGTGAACAAGGTCTTCTTAATGTACTCCTCATTGTGGTAAAATATATGGGATATTAAACCATTTTCTGCAGTTTTTAATGCTCTATCAAAATGACTTCTGATTAATTTTACATAAAATTATCTATTCTCATGATTTTGGCTTCCTTGTACAAATATTTTTATTAGAATAAAAATGCTTGTATTCGGACTCAGGCTTTCTATGTTTATTAATACAAACTCTTATGCACTTTCTTTCGAATTTACGTATTTTTTCCATTAAGCTTGCACTAATGTTGTACCATATTGGTACCCCATAGCCAAGATTTGGCCTAATTAATAGCATATTATTATATTAGCATATTATTTTAACTCTATTGCTAATATTTTTGTTGTAAAAGAGTTTTTTAGCTGCCATAAAGGATTTATTGCCTTTATCTATTGAGTATTTTACATGATCTATGAAGTTTAAGTTTCGATGTAACTGAACTCCAAGATATTTAACGAATTTTTGTTTGCGAGAGTTGACATAGGCGATTTAATTTTAAATTGTTTCCAATTTTTTCTAATGTTTGAACTAGTTTTGTCAACCGTATTACGGAATAATATAGGATTTGAACCCGAAAATTTTCGATTGAAAAGCCGCCACTTTGCCACTGAGTTATCTGTCAGATCGTTATATTCTATTCTTTGGTTAGATTCAAATTGTGCCGGATATTGTCAGAACAGATCGATCTTTTATATCTATTATCGAATTTTTACTATATATGTAAGAACTGTTTGTGTATTCTAATTTTGCATGTCCTTATACGCAATTCTAGCTTCTCTCTCCAATTGATCTTTATATAGTTCGACATTAATATATTTTTTTATCACTTAATTTTGAAGCTTTTATAATGCATCTGCTAATGAAACCAAATTGAATTTGTTAAAGTTCCATCAAAGATTTTTAAAAGATTGGAATTTATGATTAGAACCTCCAATGTAGTGGTGGCGTCTTGATGTACGTCTATTTAATTAAATCTTTTTATACAATAATTACACTATATTTTCCTTTTAATTCAGTATCTAGGCTATAATTGAGTGTCTATTAAAAATATAATAATTAAAAAGATGATCTACAAAAATTGTCCAACTTATCTTTGGTCAAAATATATCATAATTCATATTATCCAAAAAAATTCATTCATGATTTAGAATAAGGAAATTCAATTTAATTAACTCACAAAAAATTAATGAATTTGAGCTGATTCTGTCATTCAAAATTAATTTATTAAAATTTGAATAATATTTCAGATCAATTAATCCAACATATACCAAATCTGTATTGGTGTTTAAATTAAAAATTTGAGAACTGTATAATAATACTTTAAATATTTCAAAAATTATAAACTCATTAAAAACAATTAAAACCGAATTTTGAAATAGGCAATTAAAGGGTTAAACTTTTTAAATTATTCATAAAATATTTCAATGATACATTTCTGAAATATAATTTGGTTGGTGCGAAATTATCTTATCGTTTTAAATTAATATTTTGACAAATTTTTTTTTGAAATTAATTTTTAAAAAGAAAAATATTTTTATTAATAAATTTTTTAATTGAAGCATTTAATCAAAATAATGAACAAATTCATGAGTAATAATAATAAGAGGAAGGGGTTGGCTGCAAACAAAAATATTTTGAAATTTTTACACGTTTTTTTTTTAAAGTGAGAACAAGGAAAAACAATTTCGACGTATTGAATCTGTTTAGCGTGCCAATCTTTGATCAATTTTTAATTTTTAATTTTTCTCATTAATATTTTGTTGTATTTATTAATTTCGGGTGTTTGTTTTTATAATTTTTTTCTACTTTATTGAAAATGATATATTAATGTTGTTCTTCTGTTCTGACATTATATTTTTGGCATGATTTTTAAATTAAAAAGCAAATTGTTGGTTTTTTTTTTTTAATTTTATTAAAAATATTAAATATAAAAATTTAAAAAAAAAACGAAAAGTTTTTAATTTATTGAAAATACATCAATATGAGTTGAAAATGATAAAATGTTATATTATGCGGCAATTGAAATCTTTTTCTTTTAATTTTTTTTTTTAAAATCGCAATTAAGAAAATTTATTGACGTAGATTATTATTATTATTAGTTTGAACTCATCAAACTTTTTGGAATTTCTCATTGAAGAAAAATACGTTTTTAATTCGATAAAAATATATATTTTTTGTAAATAAAAACATTAAAATTTTATATTTTAACGTGTGTTTCATTTTTTTGTTTATTAATACAAAGGAACAATTTTTATATTGGGGGGTTGTAAATTAAAAGTAATTAAATTATATATAATTAAGTTAAAAGTAATTAATTATATAAAGTGCTTATCAAATTTATATATACATTGAATGTATAACAGAATTGAAATTTAAAGTACTCTTTATCTTTATAGATTATGTATAGACTCTAATGCGATTATTAATTATTAATGCAATTGTCAAAACTGTGATTTCAGGGGTATCTTGTAATATAGAAACATTAAATTTTATATTATCATATAAAGTAACTACTACCATTGGACACTCAAAAAGCGAACGGACGATTTTCCAGGAAAGTGACTATTTAGAGGAGCGAAAAGTGAGCGCGAAATTATATTGCCATTTGAAAAATTCGCTCGCTCGACGTCTCTGCATGTATTTCCAAAAATTAATTACGATATACTAATTACGAAAATATTAAAATTTCTTAAGCTATTTTTAATTCCATCTGTGATTAACTTTATATTTCTTTTAATTTTATTTTTTTAAAATATGTTGTAGTTTTCCGTTAAACAAATTTTATAGCTAATAAAAATTAAAAAAAAAAGTTTACATTTATTTTTAAAGGAATTTATTTTAAATCCGATTAAAATTTTTTTAAAATTTATTATGGACTATTTAATTTAATTCGTTTGACCTAATACTATTCGAAATTCCTTTAAAATTGCACTAAAGTTGTTTTGAAACATTAGTTAGTTTATAATATATAGTTATGCCTTCAATAGCTCTATCATTTGATAATAAATGATAGAGCTATTTCGATGGAATTCAAGGTTTTTCAAAAATCCATTCTTTTTAAGGTTTCTAATTTTAGCAATTATACAAAATCTAATTTCTAAAACATTAACGTGGTTGAATTTTTATTATTTACTAATTTTATTTTCATAGCTTTTCGTATATTATATTGTCTAAGTGTACTAGTAAGGCAGCTTTCTTAGGCATATTTGTCTTAGTTTTTTTTTTTTTAGACTTGCTAAAGTATTTTATCTTTTCTAGCATTATTAATATTGTCATTTTGAACAACTTTGTAACACCTTTAGTTACTTTAGACAATTTTTTTTATTACTTTGGCAAATATTTAAATTACATTTTGTATAAATATTACTTTTTGAAATATTTAATAAAAAAAAAAATTAAAATTCAGATGTTTTTAAAATTTTTTTTTTTTGAATGCAATAATTGTGAAATGTCAGCAATTTCTAATATAAAATCAAATTAAAGGTTTAAGTATTGACATCATTATTTAGTGCGTGATATGTGAATGAAATATTTATTTTTAGATTTAGATTTATTTTATTAGTCTCTAAGAAACTTTACAATTTTACAATTTAAAATTAAAATTATATTCTACATATATGCTCTACTATTAATTTTTTAAATATATTAATTCTAGTTTCATTCTTTATATTATGGTGAAGTTCATTAAAAAGTTGCACTCCTTTGTACATTAGTGAATTTATTTAACATGTTGGCATGGTCTCACCAGCATCTTTTGCTCTTATACATTATATATGATTTATAACAATTAAAAAAAATAGAATTTTATGCAAATGACAGTTTATAAACTTATAAAAAAGTTCTTTCAATTTTCCTATTTTTAATATTGTAAATTGAATGTTTTTTTTTACTATTGTGAACTATTAATAGAAAATGTCATTCAGATTTTATTTTATATTTTTATATATAGGTACCGTTTTTTATATATGTATACTTCAGATTTTTAAAAAACTTTTTTTTATATGATGACTAAAATCATCTGAACTCTTGTTTAGTAATTCAATATAAGATCGTATAACACTTTTATATAACAAATCGTATAATACTTAATATAATTTGAAGTTTATGTTCCTTAATCCTTACCTATATGAGTTGAGAAACATCATAGGATATTTTGCTCCTATTTAAGATATTCAAAATCGCAAGATATACATATGAAGTCTGTACTATTATAATCGGTCATTCATCAATTGAAATATTCTTTATATATTATATATATTATATACAACATAGATATTTATATATAATACATATTGACTAAAATTCTTTATGATTCTTGAAATCAATAAATGAATATTGAAAAATATTTTTAAATAAGTTTTTTTTTTATTTTGAAATTTCTTTCATTTGCACAATATTTATTTATTTTGAAAAACTTATCAAAAATATTTTCTGCGCAAAATGAAAAAAAAAAAAACAAAAACAATAATAATAAAAATAAACCAGAAATCCCACATTCTTTAGCAAGAAGTAAAAAAAAAAAAAAAATATTTCCAAAATAAAAAAATTCAAGTCACATATTTTCGAAGAATTCCTGGATAATTCATGCACAATAGATGTCTTTTTATATGTACATATATATATATTCAATATAAATATTATATTCATAGACTTGAATGCACATTAAAAAAAAGTTATAAGAGTAGGTACTTATATATATATATCATTATATATATTTATTTATTATATTTAAAAGTCTATTTTGTATGATAAAATACATTTTTTATTGACAGATTTTAGACGTTACAGACAGAATGCAAAATAACGAACTTTAGTATAACCATATACATATATATATGTATATATATATCTACCTACTAAATGATTGTATTTTTTTCACTTTCTTGAAATATTTTTTATTGTTGTTGCTATTTTAGCTTTTTTTTTTTTATCATATTCCAAGGTCCAGAAAAAATAAAGAATTTTATGAAGAACAAGATCTGTAACATGTTTCTTGTGATACTTTATTAAATTTTTGTATTTATAATATTAATATAGAGTAAAAAATAAAAATAAAAACTTAAAAAACTTTTATTTTCTTTCAATATCCAGTAGTTTGTTTTTTTTTTTTCTGTAAATACTTAAGAATTTTATTTGTCGATAAACTTGACCTCTTCTTAAAAAAAAAAAAAAACAAATTGTTGGAATTTATAAAATGGTTTGATAAATAAAACAAAAAATTTTTGTAATATTGAATTGATTATAATTGGTTCGGGGGGGTCTCCTAAAATCTTGAATCAAAAAATCCCTTAGTGACTTAAACTTTATTGCATTGCCGAGTAAAGGTAAGGATCTGGAATCCTTCAAAATTTTATAATTATTTGATTAATTTCAATTCATTTCAGGGTATTAATAATAATATATGGGTTTCAGTTCAAATCCCGGTCTAATAAAGATTCTAAAAAAGAGTACTATTAAAGCTAGTAAGATAATGATCTGACCATTGGCGTAGTGGTAAAGATGCCACCTTTCATTTGGAACGGGTTCAAACCTCGATTTAATCATATCTAATAAAAACGTAAAATTGAATAATTATATCGTAATAGTTAATATCTTAATATAAGATAAGATTAAATTTAAAATATATAAATAACTCTTGTGAAGGATAATAGATGGCGCACAAAATTAACATTTATGTATTTATACTCCTATACAATAGCTGCACTAGTCGAGTAATCAACATCTTAGTGAATATAACGATTAAATAAATTGAAGCCTACTCTAAATAAGCTTGGTGAATGCCCTATACTCCTTAAAGGAATGGAAAAGGAATAAAAAAAACATAATTATAAATGGTAGTTTAGCAAAGCAAATCATGCAATACTATATTTGGCTTTGAAGTCGTGCAAAACACATTTTGAAGTTTATATCAATCTCTATTATTAGTTTTAAATTGAAGTTCATATTTAAAGTCTAGAAATTACTTCCAAAACTTAAAAATTACTTGGGATTATAATTTTGCAAAAAGAAAATATACTCTGTGGGAAGAAAGGCAAACTAAACTTTGTAATTAACTGTAAAACCCCTTCTAATATAGACTACTCTTAGCTTCAGGAGAATTATTAATCTTCTTCGATCGCTTCGGAGCACATTAATCAAAGGACTTTTGACTTTAAAAAAGTCTTCAGAATCTTGTTGCGTATTTTTCACATAGCACCATTTTTTATTTAATTATCTAAGTTTTATATAATAAAAGTAGGTATTGTATGTAAGTTACATTACTATAAAGTCAAGTTATTTAATTTTTCATATTATATAATGTACGTTTATGAAATATAATTTTTAAATAATCTATTAGATTAAAAATAATCGCTTCACCATCGTTTTTTTACAAATTCGAAATAAATACTCTGGACATTTAAACATTTAATAAATGATATAATTTTTTTTTTGTATGTCCTAGACTTAATAGTTTTAATAGTAGGTAGCCTTATCATCACCTTGTATAAAATAATGTTGTATTTAAAGGACTATTTTTCATTTTGATTTTACATACCATATTTTTATTTTGACATAAAGAAAGATGAATTTTTTTATTTAATTAATTCCTAGACGGTCAAATGTATCTATTTTTTTTTTAACACTGCTTAAATCATTATTTTTTATCTGATAAATATGATTAATGGAACTTTTTGAATAATTGTTTATAATTTGTTAAAAGCATCGTTTTTTGATTTAACATTTAATAATTTCTAAATTAATAAAATTATTTATATTTTGATTAATTTATATATTATAAATTTTTAATTATTTAAAATAAGGAAACAATTTTAATATAGATGGGGCTGTTCAATTTATAATAAAACATAAAATATAGGGTTGGTTCGAAATTTTTTACAATAATATTTGTTAAATATAACAAGTAAATAAATGTGTTGAATTTCAGCGCGTTCTGTTATTTCTTATAAAGAAATCTGCAATATCAATTTTAAAAAACAAAATATTAATTCACTTAAATTTCTCTTTTTAATGTGCGCGCGCATATTGCAAAAAAAAATGTTTAAACTAAACAAAACTTCAAAGAAGTGTTTAAGTGTGTTTATCAATGATAAACAAACAAAGGAAATTACATTTAATATTACACCAAATCGAAATTTTAAATTTATTAAAAAAAAAAACAACAGGAAGTTTTCAATTACGATTATTTGGGTATATGTTATGAGTGTAGGCAATTCAAAAAAAAAAATTTAATAAAAGTTCAGCCAAAAAAATTTAAATTATTAAACGAATTATTAAATAAATAAAGCATACAATTGAAAATTTTAGTCAGACGTAGTCTACTTTTCAATTAAATGTACATAATATATTTTGAATGAATAAGAAGTGACCAGCTAAAGGTGGGTTTTGTGAGATTAGACAAACCGATCAGATATAATTATTTGATAAATAAATGAAGACTTCTTTTTAAGACTGTTGTTCTTCTTTTAAAATATATGCCTATAATAAAGTTAGCACATTTGGTATATAACTATCCATGGGTAGCTCAAGACTGAATTCTAAACTAGAATTAAAATTGACAAGACTATTCCACATTTCAAATTCAGGGTCTAACAATTACAAGATATCGGTGATTTAAGAGAGTAAAATTAAACTTTAAAAAATTAAACCAATAAATTTAATTTTAATATTCTAGAAAAAGCATATTATGTTCCTCATTTTGTTAGAATGCCTGAAGTCAAAATATCCAATAGTTGAACTCAGTTCTGAATTTAATTCTAATTTATTTATTTATGTATCTATTTATTTGTAGTACCAGACAATAGTAATTATTACCCTTTGCCGATTTGACACTTGGGCTTATTATTAAATTATTTTAATATACACTATACTTTTATATTAGATATGATTCGACCAGGGTTGGAACCCAAAACTTTTCGATTGAAAAGCCGCCACTTTGCCACTGAGCTATCGGCCAGATTTCAATTCTAATATTTGTTAGTTTAGTTAAATGGAGCCGGTAATCTTTTTATTTCTAATTTCCAAAAATCGATTTTATGAACATATTTTAATGCAATTAAATCCCTCACAATTATACAGGTTTTTTCCACTTATTTCAAATTACAAACTAATCTAATCTCCACTAAACATCCAATTTGTTGTCAAATGTTTTATATCTGATAATATCGTATAAAACATCATATCGTATATCTATATCACCATTAATATCTAAATCTTTTTAAAACAAGAATCTATTTATTTTTATTTCTAAAATATATACACAATAATTTTTGTAATTTAATTTGACCTTAAACTTGATTTTCAAGAAATATAAATGTCTTTTTTTTTAAAAATAAATTTTTTTAATATGCTTGCCTTGTAATAAATTGCCTTACATTAATTTTCATTTGGATTTTCATTTTGTTTTAGAAGAAGAAAAATTAAAACAAAAACGTAGAAAAACAGAATGAAAAATGATTTGTAAAAAAAATTTATTAATAAAAATATAATGAAAACATAAATAAAAAAAAAAAAAAAAATACTTTGACATTTTTATTAAAATCTTTACATAAATTTTTAAATTAAAAACTTGCATATATTTACATTTTTCTGATATATACATATACATATATGTATATTAATTTTAAATTTAGATTCTTAGGGGAATTGTAAGATTTATTGTTAAACACAATTCTTACATGTAAAATTTTTTAATATTTTGGCATTGAATATAGAGCGTGTAAAGCAAGTATACGCTAATTTGTTTGGATAATAATATCTAATTGGCATGTCTCATTGTGAAAGAGAAGCGAGGGGGGTAATGTTGATAAAATGTTTATAAAAGTTGGAAATTATTATGACATACCGTGTTAGGGAATGTGTAAAATTATTTCTGATTGAAGTAATCAGCTAGGAATCGAATCTTAAATCCAAGAACCCAAAATGCTTAAATTTGACGATTATTTGATTTTATAATATACACTATTCATAAGGAATTGGTCTTTTAACGCAAGTTTTTATAGGACTGCGCTTAGATAATATTACAAAAATACCTTTGATTAGTATTAGTAGTATGATTTTTAATCCGACCGTTGAGTGGCACTGGATTTAGTTTGAAGGGTCTCTAAATTCTTTATCTTAGTAAAAGTGGATAAAACTTCATCTAAATTTCGAAGTCATTCAGTTACCATGCGCTATTGGGTTCAAATCAATGCCAAACCCATAAATAAACAATCCTGTATATCAAAAATAAGTAATTTAACATAATAAATAATTTTTTTTGAATTAGAAAATAAAACTACATGATACAGAAATTTATTGTCATTGAAATACGAAAAATTATTACAATACCAATAGAATTAATTGTATGCTTATTGAAATTTAAGACGTTTTTTACATGTTATAAGACCAAGCACTATCTCATGTTGTAATTAAATTCATTAAGATTATAATAATTAAATAATAGTATATAATAAAACCTAGATTGATCTGTATAAGTAATCAGGGTAATCAACTGTGTAATCTGTTATCAGTGCTAAAGTAATGTATCAATATATTTCCCATGACTATTGAATCCTACAGACACGGTTATAACTAATAATTGATTCTAAAGACATGGTTATAATTATTCGGAACCCGGGGCTCCATCAAACTGTAAATTAAGGTACCACTTATGAAAAAAGATCTTATAGTTTCCACGATACCTCACAATAAAAATTCGATCTTACAATATTAAATATATAGTAGATATTATATGTTCAGTATATTTAATCCAATTTCAACCTCTTCCAAGAGATAGACCTGTCTATGGTATATTATCGATTTTTTACCCTTACTTGAACAGTTAGAAAGTAAGTAAAAGACCATCATATAATAAACTTAGGAATAGTCACATAAAT
Organism: Dolichopus griseipennis; assembly: GCA_963082915.1. NCBI lineage: Eukaryota > Metazoa > Arthropoda > Insecta > Diptera > Dolichopodidae > Dolichopus > Dolichopus griseipennis. The sequence goes on along the minus strand of OY720444.1, from coordinate 76,881,230 downwards.
AATTAAAAAATTACTTTCTAATAATAAAAAAAAAAAAACCAAGAAACAATTCCCAATTGGACAAAAACCATAAAATGCACTTTCAAGTTTAATTTTTAATAGTTTCAAAAAAAAAAAAAATTATAAAAAATTTCTCTTTAAAATTTAATTATTTTTTATAAAATAATTTAAAACCCTCTACAAACTCATAAATTAATATCCAAGACACATAAATTACATTACAAAATTTTTTTTTTATATTTTTTTAAACTAATCGAAAATAATTAAAATTCAATTTTAATTTTCTAATTGTCAGTTGTTTTTTTGGACGACAACGACTTACGACAACGATAATATATGGAGGAGTTCTTTTAATTTCAAAATTTCACCAATTGAAATTACAAAAAAAAAAAAAAAATTGATACTAAAAATTAAATGACAACATTCCATCAAATTAAAGATTATTTTTAAATATAAAAATTTATCTCTTTTTTTTTTTTTTTTTTAGTTTTTATCTGCTTTTCTTCAAACTTTTAAATTTTTTCAACATGCTAAAAAAAAAAAGTTGGTGGTAAGGAAATCTATTTAACACACAAAATAAGAGACCCAGTATAGAGATATGTCTGGTTAATATTATGTTCCGGCTTTTATTTTAATTTTTTTTTATTTTTTGTGATATCAGCCCACGGTTTTTTTCATTCTTTTCAATTGCATTTTGCAAGAAAATTTAATATTTAAATCTACAAATTTTTTCCAAGCGTCTCCCCATTACACACACACACACACTTTGCTTATTTTTACACTTTCAAAAAAAAGACTTCATTTCCCATTTATTTCTTCCTTTGTATGTATGGTTATTTTGATAGTGCCTTCACACAAATTACATGACAACTATTTGCAATTTAAGGTTTTAAAAATTAATCTTCAATTTTTTTTTTTATATTTTTTACTTACAATTTTTTATATTTTATTATTTTTAATTACAATTAATTAAAAAAAGTAAAAAAAAAAAAAAAAAAACACAAATTATAAAACCAGACTTGTAAATTGTCTTATCCTCTCTCATATTCGTTTATATAAAACCAAACCAAACCAAACCAACTACACACAAGACTCCTTTATATTTTGAATTTTATTTTCAAAATGAATCTTAAAGGAAAATCCAAAAATACATTATTATTATAATAAAAACGCATTTAAACAAACCAAGCCATCACCCAATTCACTATCCACGAAAATATTATATACGTGTACTTGCATATATACATACCTACATATATATAAAAATATATTCTTGTAATAGGAATGGTCGCGCATAGAAGAAGGCTGGCACCCCGCCTAAACTTTTCAGCAATTTTTATTGCAAAAAAAATTTAAATTAAATTTTTAAATACGAAATACGAAAAAAACAACAAAAAAAACAACTTAAAGTGAAATTTTCCTTTTTTTATTTGTTGTTGTTGTTTTTTTTTTTTTTTGAAAAATCTATAAAATTTTTTTATAGTGTATACACAGTGTGTGTATGTAAAATGTGTAATACACAAACTATATATTTATTACTTTGCAAAAAAAAACTGTATGTACTCGCGTATCTTATAGACAACGACAACAACAACAACAACAACGACGACAACGACATCGACGACGACGACGGCTGAATATAATTGTGAAGGAAGATAAATAAATATATAAATAATAATTATTAAGACAGATTATAAGTAGGATGTTGTTTAATAGGAGAAAATTATGATAATGATGTTGATGATGATGATGATGATGATGATATTTGATAATGATGATGATAGATATAGGTTTTTAAAGACTATCTGTACTTTAGTAGTATTATAGTATAGTACTTGTTGTATATACAAGTATAACTACATTTAAATTACGTTCAATGATGATGATGATGATAATGATGATCATTATGATGATAATGTTTATATTGATTATGGCATTGATGAGGATAGTTCGGATGATTACTGATGATGATGATGATTTTTATAAATAATGCCTTAGGATATAGATTTTTTTTTGTATATATATTGTATATAAATATATATATATATATATATATATACATAAATTTAATTTTTAATTTTTTCAAAGTATATAGAGTGATCTTGACTCTTTGGTGTATTAGTTGTTGTTGTTTGTTGTTAATGTTTTTCTTTTTTACATTATTTTCTGTTTTTTTTTCTTTTTGTCTTCGATTGTCGCGTATGGAACTTTCAGATTTTCTAACAATTCCGCCAACTCTTTTTTTTTTTTTTTAAATACAAATCGCTTATAAAGATGTATTCTGTGTTGTGTTGTGTTGTGTTGTGACATTGTCTTGCGTTTTTATATATAGAAATATCTTTTAGATATATCATCTCTATTTATTTATAGATTTATATATATATGTACAGCGGTACACAGTATTAATTGTAAAAACGGAAAATATTTTACAATATATGTATGTACAATTGATTATAGTATGTAAGGTACTTAATATAAATTGTACTTGTATGTACAAAAATCATGATGGTACATTGTAGGGTACACATATTAAAAAAAAAATATTCAATAAAATTAAATTAAGGAAAAATCAGAAAAAAAAAAAAAAGAAAAAAAATAGTAAAAAAAAAAATAAAAAAAAAAGCGGACTGAAATAATAAAAATAAAAAATGAAAAGATTTGAGAATATATTAGTGCACATATAAGTTTACCGACATTATAAGATTTCCTTCAGTACCCTAAAATTGATCGTCAAAAGTGCACAATTCTTGCAAATTAAAAAAAAAAAAAGATTTTTTGAAAATTTTTTGATTTAAAAAAAAATTTTTGTGAATATTTTAAATTATTAATTATTTTTTCAATTTTTTTTTGTTTTAACTTTTTTTTTAAATTATTATTTAATTAATTAAAAAAATTGTAAATTGAAAAATGATGGAAAATAATAATACTGTGGTAAAAATTAATTTTAAAAGTTAATTTAGTTAAAGGAAAATTATTTAATTTAAATAAAATTCTAAAGAAATTATAAAAATGATTTAAATAAAAATTAAATAAAATATTAAAATAAAAATTAAATAAAATAATTAATATCAGTATATTTAATAAACTTCTAAGAATGCTATTTACTGAATTTAATATAAAAGAAGATACAAATTTTAATTAAATTAAAAAAGGAGATCAGTGATCGCATAAATAAGTTTGGAAAGAACTTTAAAGTGTTAATAATTTGGTTTTTAACGAAATTGTGCTTGATTAGAAACTGAATTTTTGAAGATTTTCTTGAAAAGGGTTATTTTTAAAGGGAGTAATTTCGGGTTTTTTTTTCAATTAAATGAAAAATACCATAGATTTATTTAATTTAATGATCAAGTGATGTTTTTAAGATATAATTTGAGATTAATATCTTATTAACTTGTGCAATTATTGTTTAAAATAATAAGGAATTTAATTAGGAATTAATTCAAAAAATGCTTAGTAGTGTAGAAGACTTTTAGGCTGAATAAAATTAAGAGGGTGAAAATGTGTTGTTTGTTGCTCAAACGAACTTCCATATTTTAGAGTTATTGTTCGAAAGGGGCATTTTAATATAAATTAGATTAAATTTAAATATTAATTATATACTTTATTTTTATTTTTTAATTAATTAAATTTCTTATAATTAGATAAATTTTCCTCTTGATTCTATAATAAAAATTAAATAAATTTTTTTTTTTTTAAATAATATTTTTTTTTTTTTTTATACAGACAACAACGGAAGAAACTAAAACAACCGAAGAAAATAAAGAAGTTGAACCATCAACAACTGAAGCTACTGCTGCCGTTCCAACTGAAGAAAATAAAAATTCCGTAGAAGAAAACAAACCAGCTAACGTAGATACCGAAGTTAAAGCTGAAAATGTAGAAACAACAAATGTAGCGACAACAGAAGTTAAAACTGAAGAAGTTGTTACTAATGGTTCTACAGAAAAAGAAACAGAAAATAAAACTATAGAATCGGTTAAATCTACTGAAGAAGAAACAGCATCACCACCATCGCCAGTCCCTGAACAAAAGGAACAACAGCAATCAACTATTGAAAATGTTCCTACAGCTAATCATACACCCGCAGTAGTAGTTGAAACAGAAAAACCACAAGAAGAAACAATAACATCAGCGTCTTTAACCAATGGCATTGAACATCATGATGCTAAAGAACCAAAATTAAATGGTTCAGCTGAATCACCGAAAATTGAGGTAAAAAGTGAAGAAAATAAGTCATCAGTTGTTGATGTTGAACAAAATTCTAATATTGAACAACAACAAATTAATGAAAAAGAAATTATTTTAAGTTCTGAAACAGAAAAATCTATTAATGTTGTACAAATATCTACCGATATTAGTAATAATATTGTTGCTAAAGATGATGATAATAATGATCCTATTAATAATCCTGTAAATAAACTAAATTCTTCTCTCCCTCCACCACTTCCTTGTTCTCCTCCTCCTTCACAGGTGATGGTATTTGCATTAAGTGAAACAAAACAAGAACAACAGCCAATACTTGAAGAAATTGTTAAATCTGAAAATCTAGACATTAAAAATACTTCTGATAATCTTGTAGAAAAATTAGAAATAGCTACGGGTAATATTATTTCTGAAGCAGAAAATTTATTTAAAGATAAAGTTGAAGAAATAGTAGAGAAAATTGAAAAATCCAGTGATATTTGTGAAGTTCCAGTAATAGTAGAGGAAAGTGATAAAAATATATTAAAAACATCAGATAATCAAGAATTAAAATTAGAAACTACAAATGAAAAAGATCAAATTCAAAATTCCACTCAAATAGGTAATGCTTCAACAGAAGTAATTACATCAAATATTGCTGAAGAAAAATTAATTGCTACCGAACAAGAATTGTCGTCCGAAACTAGTGAAAAATCAAAAATTGATAATGCTGCTGCTGCCCTTTTGACAGAAAATACAAATGAAATAAATAAACAATTAAATTCGGTAGAACAAGACACTATCAATAATATTGAAAAACAAAGTGAAATTTTAATTGAAAAAG